>WHPX01001348.1:0-159698 GCA_011057435.1 Actinia equina
TCCAGCAAGTCTGATCTGGAAACCATCTTAAGCGACTACGGCGGTGAGATATCCAAGGAACAGTTACACGAATACATGCGGCACCTAAAAACGCACCAACATTCCAAGATGATCTTCTCTTTGAGGTTTCCGTATTCCATTAACATATATGGACATTGAGCAGCTCTTAGATGAAGTCCCCACACAGCTAGATGAAAGTAACCTTAAGGAACAACTTAACATCCTTGTGTCTTCTGGGAAGTGTAAAGAAATGATTGGTAAGGAACTTACCCATGAGCAAGTTAATAAGTTGTCAGAAGAGGAGGTTAAGAAGTTCCATAAGAGATACGAGGCCGCCCTTGCAAGTAAGACCACGGACGCCGTAGCAGACTCAGCCATTAAGCTGGCCACCAAGCTTCTCGGACTTGCGCTGCCCATAGACGACGTGGAGCAACTACGGAAGGACATAAGAGATGACTATGTCATATCCCAAGAACTTAAGATAACCTGCGGGTGGTTGTCTTTGAAGTGCGGTAAGTTAATGGCAGTCGCCTCTGCGGCACTTCACGTAGCTCAGCATGTCGACTTGAAGGAGGTACTGGTGTCTTGGAAGGACTTCAAGAAGGACAGAGAAGTCGAAAAGGTCTTCCAGGCAGCACTTGCTGAGGTACCTGATCAAGTCGCCTCAAGTACTTAGTCAAGTCGTTGTCAAGTCACATCAAGTACTTAGTCAAGTCGTTGTCAAGTCATTGCCAAGTCATTGTCAAGTCGTCATCAAGTTACTTGTCAAGTCCTTCAAGTCCCTTAATATAAGATGAGTGGCACCGAAGAACAACCAGAAAAGGCTCCCGTAGAAGATACCAAGATTACCAAGGCTAAATCTCCGGGCAGAGTCGCTGCCGGAAAGAAGCTCGCGGAGATGAACAGGAAGAACAAAGCCAAAAAGGAAGAAAAGGTGGAGGAAAAAGAAGAGGAATCCTTTATTAATACGGGATACGTCATTGGCGCGTTAGGAGTCGCTATAGCAGCAGGCAGCCTCTACTTACAATGGCGGGCAACGAAAAAGGTAGAACCACCAACGTATCGCGCACCTGTGGAACCGGCTGTTAGAAAAAGTAAGATCCCTGAAATGGAGTAGATTTATCACCACGTGCCGTGGCGACCTAGATTTTCCTTCTCGCTTTGTAATATAATGTCGACCGCGTTATTGAAAACTGTTGAAGAAGCAGCTATTATTACTTCCATCGTTGCGGGTATTGGTTGGGTAGGTAAGAAAGTGCTCAAAGAAGACTTTACTGAAAACCCAAGCAAGAGCTTCGCTAACTTTGCCAAGATGACCGCTGCCGTAGGCGGAGCTATCATGGTAAAGGATTACCTACGGAAGGGAAAGTACCTGCCAACGACATAACTCGCGAAAATCCCTGTGATTTTCTAATATATAATGGCTAGCGTGGTCGCAGGTGGAGTTATTGCAGCTTTAGCATTCACTGGAGCTAATTATGGTGGTCAATATTTGGATAGATTAGTTAGAGGTGATCGCAGCGGAGATTTAGCCGCCGAAAGAAAGAGACACGACTTAGCGCTGGAGAAATATCAAAGGGACGTGGCAGCTTGGAATGAAAAAAGACAAGCTTACAGGGATTGGTTGGACAAGAACTACCAAGACAAAATACAGGCGGATAAGAACTTCGAAAATACAGACTACGCCTTTAAACTTTATGCACAGGCACACCCCGCGGCATTAACGGGGTTAAGAAAGCCTCAGTTTAAGAATTACTATCAGCCTTCTAAGAAACAAAAAGATAGTGAGTTGGTCTTCGTAGGAGTCGCAGGGCTGGCAGGAGGCGTAGCTTTGGCGTATCTGCTCTAACGAAGGAAACTGTGTTTCCTGAAATATATGATCGTCTTTTTGGAAAGCGACAAGAATAACTTTACCACTTATCTGAATCCCCCCCATCAAAGCCCATAAGGTTAGGCTGGTTAGTTGTTCTTTGTACAATTCTTGGTATAATTTAGTCAATGCCCTGATCACTGAGCATAAAGGCGGCGGCAATTATCAAGGCGTATTGCTGCCCGATGGACATTACACGCCAATCACCCTTGCTAAGGAATTAGCAAAACACGGTTATACGCTCACCACGGGATTGCCGCACGAAATGACCTTCAAACATAATATGCCAAACTATTCAGTAACTTTTGGAAAGTCTGACCCATTGGGGTCATTATTATGTGCCTCAGGCAAGACAATTACCGACACAGCCATACCTGTGAAATGGAAAGTCGCATCCTCTTACGAAGTCTATTGCGACTTGGTCCATAGTTACAACAATGGAGAAAAGTCTTCTCTTATGTCCAAGTTTCTGCCCAAAGGTAATCCATTTGACCTGGTAGAATACACCCCCATTTCTTTGAGCTATGACTTGTCCAATTTGGTAGAAAGCATAAACATCACCATTAAGGTGGACGGAAAGACGGTGGATGTTAACGGACGTAAGATCAATCTCGTTTTGGAATTCATATAATGGGCCGAACAGAGGACAAACTTAAAAGGATTTACTATGGGCCTGAAGGCTATTGGAAAGGAGCGTCGGCCATCAAGAAACTCGCGACCGCGGCCAGGGTATCAGAAGAAACGGCTAAGAACTGGTTGAAAAAACAAACCATCTGGCAGGTTTATCTTCCCGTGCCCAAGTACATTCCCAGGCCCAGCTTTACCGTAAATACCCCCAATGAAGTTCATCAGGCGGATTTGCTTTTCTTGCCGCACGACAAGGTGAGAAGAAAGACCTATAAATACGCTTTGACCGTAGTTGATATCGCAAGCAGATACAAGGACGCCGAACCCATAACCAGCAAGGATTCTGGGGAAGTCGCAGAAGCCCTAGGTAGGATTATAAGCGCGTCTTGAAATGGCCTAAGCTGCTGCAAGTGGATGCGGGGACGGAGTTCATGGGCGTGGTTACCAAGACCCTGAAAGACCACGACACCAAGATTAGGAGAGCCGAGGCAGAGTACCACAGGGGTCAGAGCATTGTCGAAAGATTCAATAAGACCCTGGCCGAGCGTCTCTTTGGGTACCAGTATTGGAAAGAGCTGGAAGATCCCTCCAAACGCAACAGGGAATGGACACAGCGGCTCCCCCAGGTCGTCGCGGCTTTGAACAACGAGGCGGCCAGGGCTACGGGAATGAAACCCAAGGATGCCATAAAAAAGAAACACGTGGAACACAAGTCCTACGTCAGAAGTTCGAGGGCGGTCTTCCCCCATGAAAAAAAATTAGGTAATGTCACAGTCCGATATCTCTACGGACCGGGTGAATTAGAAGGAGGATCCAAAAGAGCTACGGATCCTAATTGGTCTTTGGAAACTTACCAGATCCGAAGCGTAATAGCTAAGAAGGGTCAGCCCATCTTGTATTATCTTCACGATGGCCCCACACGTGGGTTCGTCATGGAAGAACTGCTTATCGTGTGATGTCCGAATGCTATCGTATGCACTCCGTCATCACACATCCATCGCTTACCGTCAAATGCAGACAGCGACACCTTCTCCTGCGTGACGTTATGTATCTGATGACCATAGCTGCGCAGGCTGTTCATCTTATGCCGCTGTTCCTTGCGTGTTCGTAATACGTTGAGGTAGGACTCGTGCGTAATGTCCTTCTTAACCACGTACTTTTTTACGCCTTTAGCTTTCTTTTCTACGCCGTCTAACTTTAGCACGCTGTACATCTTTGGTTTCAGACCCACGTACTCTACTATGGGTTTTCCTAACATTTCGTCTTTCATCTTCCCAATTACCTTCTTATTCTTCGCAGAGTAAAGGAAGTGCTCCTTCGGGTAACCGCTGGTGTCGTACTCGTCTATGTCGGGGAGGCAGTCTTTGTAAACGTCTTCCGTTTGCACTTCTAGAATTAGGGAGTCGGTGTCTGTGTACAGGAGGCGACAGCGGTCTCCGTACTTTGGCTTAAGCTTATCGTAGTAGAACTCATACATAAGCAGCTTCGATAGATCCAGCACCGTAAAGCCTGTGTAAACGGGCTTGTTTAGTAAGAGGTTTGCCCTTTTCATGTGAATCACGTAGAAGTTCAGCATTTCTACGTATCTAACGAAGCCTGGCTGTGACACGTATGCTTCTGCTTCCTCTTTGGTGCTGACTATTTTTACGCTTACGCGCTTGCGGATGTTCTCCATTGTCTTTCCGAACACGCTGTTGTTCATCAGTTTGAAGAGGTTTTTCTCGAAGTCATTTTTCGCTGCGGTACGCTTTTGCGTGTTAAAGTCAATGTAGGGGCGCATCCAGGGTTCCTGCGTGAATTTTAGGACTCTGTGGATCTTCTCTACGCGCATTCCGTGTCGCACGTAGAACTGCAGGTTGCGGTAATGTACCACATACTTCTTCTTATCCATCAGGTTCATAGTTAGTTTCCTGTACGGTTTGTAACCAGGGCACATTTGCTTTTGCAGCGGACTTAGCTGCTTAAATGGTATCTCTATCGCTTCTGGTGCTAAGGGGAACTCATTGTGTTCGTCGTGCAGGCGCTCTGGGTACTCCAGATCCACTTCTAAGACGTAACCCTTGTCGTCTTCTTTACCTACGTTTAGGTAAAACTCTATGGGCTTTATGTTGTCCCATTCGAAGTCGCGTACAGGTAGGTATTGTGACATTGCCCAACCATAAAGGTTATTCGCATCCAGGTAGTAAATGTATGTGGTTGGTTTCTCTGGGTCGTGCTCTACTAAGGGGTTGTTTGCGCGGGCGTAACGTCGGCTGGGTCCGCATACGCCGCCACGAATACCGTCTTCCATAAAGCGGTACATGTCGTATTCCGTTAGGAGATCCAGTTGCGCGTTTGTCTTCTTTAACAAAGCACTCCAGCTGAGCCCAGGAGCCGTGTAGAAATTAGCGGGATCCAATCCGTAATATTCCATAGCCATCTTTCTGAAGCTTTGGAAAACATCTGCAAGCAGCACTACGTCAGACCTTAGGTAGATGTCGTGGTAGTCCCCCATGTTCTCACAGGAGTACTTTTCCCACACATCTAACGCATGCTGGTACTCCTCGTCCTTTATACCGGACTCGTTTAGGGTGCTGTAGAATCTCTCTTTGGGTGGTAGGGGTTATTCGAATCGCTCCCAGGAATCCATGTATTCGTATGGGTAGACTCCTTTCCTTTCCGCGCCGTATTGACTGGAAATGGGGAACTCCGTGTTATACCTTACTAAGTTTGCTAAGGAGTCCGCCATGAACTGCTGCGAGTCTAAGAACTTCAGCTTGCCCACAGTTACGGACATGTAGCGCTCTTTGTTGTTAGGTATGCATTTGACGTCGGAGCCGTCTGTTCCTTGTAGTAGCAAATGGGAGTCGTAACCGCGGAGGTTGTGAAAGAACACCGGAATCTCCATATCTGGATTTACTTTGAAGTTTATATTGCATTTCCAATGAGCCGCTCCTCTGTATTTACCAGTGATGTGGCAGTGATCCCTAACCTTATCCACATAGAAATCCTCAACAAATGCTTTGTGGCAGTGAATGCAGTGCGTGGAGGGCTTTCCCGGCTTCTCACCTTTCTTAGCATACTTCCCGCATTTAAAATGAGCTTCTCCTAGATACTTTCCATCTTCATCCCACGCTTTCTTGGCTCGTCTTCCAAACTGAAGAAGCGTATGTTGGCAAATGTGGCATTTTTTTGCCTTGTTAAAAGCCTCCTGGTTCTCTTTGGTAAATTCCATCTTCTTTGGACGTCTTAATTGTTCTCTTATCTCCCCCTCCTCTTCTCGCAATGCTTCTAGAAACTCATTAGCTGCGTTCTTACCTCGGTAAATCACAGGAGGGTTTGCTTTACCGTCTGATCTGACTACTATGTAACCAAAGGAGCAGATCTCGTGTAATCCTACCTTATTCGTGGCACCACGTTTCTGCTCTTCCTTAGTTATCAACGCTTCGAAGTCTGCATATATCACGTAAGGCACTTGCATCTGCTTTTGATGGTTTGCGTATGAAAGCTCTTTGTTGGTGGGCATCTGGATCCGTTGCGCCACTTCTTCGACTCCGCGGCAGATCTCATCGTGTTTCTTTAGGGCATTTAAGGATGTAAATGACAGCAAGCAGCAGTCGCAGAAGTACTTTTTGCCTTTGTGCTTAGTATGTCTGTAGAATAGTCTGCTAATGTGTTTAACCCATGAGTAGTGTCCGCCGTGGTAGAATAAATGTACGCGCTCTCCTTTACTTTTTGACAGAACTAACGGTACTATCGTCTGCTCTCTGACTCCGTAAACGTTAATTGCTAGATCGTTTATTTCCTCAAATATGGGGATGTCTATCAACTGCATGGGAAATTCCACAACATCCCACTCTAAATCGTCTGTGGGATACTTACTTGTCCTACAGGGATCCTTCTCTGCTGGATACAGTGCAGACCTGATTGCCCACATAAAGCATCGATTGTCTTCATTCTTCACGTTTACAATAGCCTTCTTCCTTTCTACCCACGTTGGTAGCGGTACGTAACTCCCCCCTCGTATGGGTACGTACCTGGCTATACTTATCTCTATTCCTTCAACCTCCTCTACTGTCCAACCCGATCCTTCTTTCGTGTAGTTAGACAGCGACTCCATTATTGCTTCTAAGGCTTCACTGAGTGACCTATCCAGATTCGTGGATTCTAATATCACTAACGACTTTGATCGCAACATTGCTGTCGTCATTACCTCGTCTTTTGACAAACTTACTTCTACCATTATGCTCGCTTTCAGGGCTCCTAATTCTTCTATACCTTTTCGGAGAGTCCTTTTAACCTTCCTTTCTGACTGACGCCAAAACTGTCTAACGTCAATCTCACCGTTACCGGGTATTGACACCGTGCTGAAGTTGCTTTGGGATTCCATCTATATAATAGGAAATATTTTATACCTAATACCAAGCACTTTTTAGGTCGTCGTAGTCGTACTCACAGTCCTGACAATGCCAAAACAATTTAACCTTAGTCTCAAACTTCTTACCACATCCACAATCATAACTGCTCATACACTTCGTCTTCATTTTCAAATGCTTTTTCAAATCCGCTTCTTTCTTAAAAGTTCTCTTACATTCTTCGCACTCCATATATAGACTAACATATTTAAGTGCGCTGTTGCCCTCAACCACACTTGGAGTGGGGGTCGTCCGTAGGTGGATTTTTGACGCGGGTCTTACCCCGTGTTGAGATTGCGCTGGAACCCCCATTCCCTATACTACTCACATGGATTCGCCTTCCTAACGTGGTTTCCAACTTCTTGATGTTTTCGATGGTTCCTCCAGTTTTACGAGTAGAATGCTCCCATTTCCTGATGGCTTCTCTTCTTTTTGGCGTAAGCTTACCACCCCGAGAGGAATCCTCGAAAAACTCCCTAACCAGCTTCCCAACGCAGTTACCAGGATGTCGCATTGGTTTAAGCTTCTTAACGTCCGGCTTCTTAATTTTGTATGCACCGTAGATGACCACGGTAACCGGGTAAGCGACCTCGTAGAAGAGCATGTCTATTCCCTCAAGTGCTCCCGGTCGTGTGTGCTTATTCAAAACGAACAGGTTCTGCTTACCAGACGCTCTGATAGGATTACGACCCTTTTCTATTATCCACTCACCGTCTAAGTACTTTACGAATGTCAACTCCAAACGGTAGTCACCGGCCGGCATTCTGTTGATTATCTTTTCAGCCATTTTGTGATTCATAGTTTTGTCTGTCTTTCCCTCCATAAATGTAGCGAAGACAAAGTCAGCGTCTGAGTTATCCATCACCTGATTTCCGAGCCTGCGCACAGTTTTGTTTTGAATGTCGTTGATGGTGGCCATGTATATCTAAGGAATATTTTAACCTCCGTTTGCGATACCAAAATACCCGTAAATCTGCTGTACCCGTCTTCGTAAATCCGCGAGTTAAACCCGTATATCTTTGGCATCGATCGCGAGTCCCCCCCCCCCTGCTGCTGCATTATTGCAGGGGTAAAGGTGGATGTGTGATTTAACATGTATGTGAAATGAAAAATTAGTCACCAAAAAGATCTTACCATGCACTCCTCTCATGGCGCTCTCGATGTCTGTGCCAATTCGTGAAGATATGACACAAAACACAATGACAGGTCGCTCTCCATTATCTAGACCTCGGTCCCAGGATTTCTCCAAGAACCGCACACGTGACTTAAGTCTGCTTTTAATATGATTCTCGATTTCATATGTACTTGATTGGTCACATCTCTTGACCAAAATGACTAGAGAAAATATCAAAGAACCAATTAATTACAATAACCGAACGAAAAAAAATGTATGGGAAACCATTTCTTAGCAAATATATACTACATTATTTCAATTACATTTTCTATCATTATATTGTGTAAATAAATCGAAGTTGAAGTTGATGGTCCTTGAGCTCGAATGAGTTTCGAAAGAAAATATCAGCCGGTTTACATGCTATGAACCTAATTTGTCCAATAAAAAAACTAATGATAATTCACATAGAAAATTTCCAATACGAATCGTGAAAAAGGGAGTAGGGTTGCTTCCGAGATTTGCCCCAATTTACTCTCAATAATTTTCCCTGTGTTAAAACAGTGAGTTAGTGGGTGACAAGTAGAGTGCTCGCACTAAACCCGTGAAACAAATGCTAATTTTTAGCACTAAATAGTGATAACTAAACAATAGAAAACAAAGGATTCTGTATGAATTACTACTAATTAGTACTAATTATTGTGCACGGGCTTAGGGTATTCACTCTATAAGATCAGGCATTACATGTAAGAGCATCTATTAATGTTTTAATTATTAATTAATCTTTTAGGTAATACTATAACCAATTTGTTTACATGGAATTGTAATTGTTTACATGTAAAATAATATTGTATTTCTGTGTAAGGTCTTCAAGCTTGAGCTGTTTGAATTAGAAATTAAACTGTCCGCCTTTAAAAGTGCTCGTAATGACAACGAATATTCAAGAATAAAGTATTCTTGTTCAAACTTTTTTAGTGCAGAAGATGAACTAGCCGAACAGTTATTAAAGCCTCAAATATTGCTGCAATAAGTACACTGACCTCCTCTATCTCTACTCCATATAACACTCTGGTCACTCTGGTCCTCAAGCAGTCGTTCTCTGAGATCAGTCAGATTTTCTAGTTCACAACACCATGCCGAACACCGTCGAAATAATCTCGATTTAAGAACACACAAAAGAACGAATAAAAACAAGAATAAAAGAAAGAAGATCAGAATCAAATAGTTTAAATCATGGTCAGTATTTTTGCCTTTGAATTCCGTTTTGTTCATCTTGGTTTGGAAGGCTCGAAAATGGGGTTTCTTGGAATTCAATCCACAGTCAATTCACGGAACTAGTCTGCAGTCTACTCAAGCGAAAGGATACAGGGAACCCGGAGACACGGCTTAAAAACGCGTGCGCATGTGCGAAAATCCCAAAAACAAAATGGCGGACGCTATCGCGGAATTCGTGCTTCAAAAACCTGCGACTTTGAATAATTTTTACAGATTACTGGCAACCAAAATATCTAATTGATTGGTCATAGTGTAATTTAAAAAGTACTTAGAGGGTGGCAGTGATGTTTAGAATGAGGTCAACCTGATGGTTATCGAGATACGCTAAATTACTTTTTGGTGCAAAAGTCGACAATTGTGAAACAAATTGATGTAGGTCATGTTTACGTTTTAGTCAAAAATAAGGTCAGATCAACAGAGATAAGCTTAAAATTTTGATATTTTTACTCATTAATATCTGTTGTAAGTAACTGCAAATGGCCATTGTATTTGAAGTTCGGCCGTGCTAGATTTTCCCTTTCAAAGTAATAAAATATTCGAAGTTAGACATATTAATAGTACAATCAACTATTGCTTGCTCAACTGGGACAATTGTAATCTATATTAGATTGTAACATAAATTTATTTCATTGGAATTCTTCAGATGTAGTTATTAGTATTTGAAAAATAAAGTTCTTGGTGATAAGACGTACTCGTGGACAAGGAGACACCTGTTTCGAAGAGCTTGTTTAGAGGAACGCTAAGACCAAGGATAAAAGCTTTAGTCAATGATGAAATGCTGTGATACGAAGGATAAATATCTTCTTTTACTTTGGAAATCATTTTTATGTATCTCTGATCCTCGACCTACCCAAGTTCAAGTCTTTTAGTTAAAGGGTATTTACCAAAAACTCGGCAAAGATATTGAAAGATTGTCTTTTAGTTTGTACTGAATAGGCTTCATATTTTTCTGCAAAATTTCAAAACTGACTTTTTTTGTTCTGTTATTTTTTTTTTTTTTAAATCTAAGGTTTGTTTTATTGAATTATTTTTGAGTGACATACTAGATCTGAAATATCAAAAAACATTTTGACCTTTTTTCCTGGTTCTGCCAATCTTGTTGATCCAAAAACTAGGTTTGGGTTTACCAATTTTCATAATAAAACTTTTCACTGGCACAAGCTTTTCAATATGAAACTATTTCAGCCCTTTTTGTATCATCTTTTCACAAGTGGGTGCTGTTATTCTACTATAGCTTTAACCTAGCTCTCTGCATCTTGAGGGTGTTAGACAGAAGGAATTGTTTCAATAAATGTATACAGAAAAATTATATGCTGAAAGTGGTCATCATTAATTTTAATAAATACATACAATGGAATAAATACACTATTTCTTTTTTATATTTTCAAAACATTTTCACAACAATGGTCTCACCCTCAGACTATTTCTTTTTTATATTTTCAAAACATTTTCACAACAATGGTCTCACCCTCAGTAACACTCATAAGGAACATTACAGTCCTAGGTTTAGAAATGGAAAACTGATTTAATACAAAAGGAATTAATGATGAACCAATTTTAGGAAGGTATACCAAGAGTGATGTAATCATTTTATGGGTGGGATACATGCATACTCCTAACAACCATCTTATCATTTAGTACTTTAGTGTATCAAAACAGTTGAAAATTGAAAGATGGGCTATATATTTATAAAGCAATGTGAAGGGAAAATACCTGCTAGCAAAAAAAAAATAACATGAAAAACCCCAACATTGTATTTAGGAATTTTTCCAAGGCCTTTTAATTAAAATTTGCAATTGTGTATCATAAGGGTACTTATGGTATATTCCTTTACTCTATTCAAAAAAATTGTATCTTGGTAGATGGAAAATCTATCTACTTTGGTTTTTAACTTTGGTAATATCATAATTCTCAATTCTCAGAAAGGAGAAAATGTATTCTAATTATTTTGATCTATAACAAACAACACAGGCCACTATAGGTGTACTAAATATAAAAGAACTTCCTTGTGCACCATATTGGTGGGTAAAAACAGGGCAAAACTACTGATTAAAACTATCTAGACTGCTTTAAAAGTTGACTGATACAATACACAAAGCAAATATAATGCTGACATCACTTACATTTACAATCAACAACATGTGATTGAATCAACTAACAAAAACAAGGAATATGATGTATAAATGAAACATTACTCCAATGGGAGGGAATTAGCATTTTGGATGAACCCAATATAAAGCAAATGCAAATTATGCCACATGGAAAGAGCTTTCTAGTCAGTATTACAATTGATGAAGAATTTCATTATATCTAAGCTAAACACAGATGTGATAAAGCCAAACATTCTTAATGTTGTTTCACCAATGCTTATCTAGAGGAGTATCTGATTATAACAGGTTTTTGATAAAACTCAGAACCTTGACAACTTCTGCTTGACTATAAATGCAGCACTAACATTAAGTGGAAACAGTTTTAAAAGCTAACTTTTTTGTTTGTAGTTGTTTTAATATTCTCCTGCGCATGAGTCAAAATTTGAAAGTCAAAGGAAAAAACTTCCTAGCTAAACTGGCTGAAGATATGAGGAAGATCAAACTGAGTACTTTACATTAGAGATTCTTCCATATCTACTTAACATAAATATTAAAAACTTCTTCATTGATATTGTAGATGGGCGGGGAGGAGTAAGTATGAATCATAATACATGGCGTCTGGAGGTGAGGACGTGTCTTCTAGCTCTGGGGTGCTTTTTAATTTTTCTGTTGTTAATTGACCCTGAAAGGAAATGTCAAGGAAAGGAAAACGAACGAAATGGACAGAGGGAATGAACAGAGATGTTTTAGAATGTAAGGAAAGAGCATTCGAAATAATATTTTCGAAGGATCCACCACTTAACCAAAATGGCAGAAAGAAAGGCTACCTACATACGAATATGCAGCTAATCAACCAAGACCGACACCGAATTTGCATACTAGTGTATTGCAATCCCCTGAGGCATTTCTCGACAAAGAAGGAAAAACCTCAAGCAAAATTCAGCCAAATCTACCTGACTTTGATGTGCTTCCCTCTAAAATAAAAGAGAAAAGTTGGAGGACCATAACTCAAGAACAGTTCTGTAAACAAATCCAGGACATCTACGATGAAATTGTTCATTTTAAACGAAATATCTTCAATATACCATCGGGTAAAGCAGGCAAGAATTTCATAACCGAATTGACGTATTGGCTAAAGCAATTCAATTCTAATACAGATCTAAATTATATTGCCTTGAAAGCCTTTATGGTGCTCCCAACGTTGATTCTACAAAAACCCTCAGCGACATCCAAAAGCAAGGAACACAGTGAGGCTATTGAATGGAGGTTGTCCTTATGGAGAGCGGGGAATCTATCTCTCCTGTTGAAAGAAATAAGGTTCATACAGAGCAGGTTTAGCAAGACGAGGAAAGCAAGATCTATGGAAGATATATCCAAAATATTCGCCAATCTAGTTATGCAAGGAAAGCTATCAGCCGCTATAAAACTTCTTGACAGAGAGACATCTACAGGTGTCCTTACTTTATCACCCGAAGTCTTAGAGGAGCTCAAAGAGAAACATCCTTCAGCTGCTGACATCGACGATGAAAGCCTCTTGAATGGTCCCCTGGAACCTAATCCTCATGGTATCTTTGACTTAATCGATGAACAAATGATCTACAATGCAGCAATGAGGACAAGAGGATCTGCCGGACCTTCAGGAATGGATGCCGAACTTTACCGAAGAGTACTCTGTTCAAAAAATTTTAACGCCGAAGGAAAACTACTGAGAGAAGAAATTGTAATTATGACCAGAAATCTATTAAAATCCTCATACCATCCAATCCTGCTAGAGAGCTACACCGCATGCAGGCTCATACCTTTGGATAAGAATCCCGGAATTCGACCCATAGGAGTAGGTGAAGTTCTACGGCGAATTATCGGTAAAACAGTGGAATCAATGGAAGGTTCGCGTCTGCTTTCAAACTAGTTGAATGATAAGTATTCCCATTGTACGTTGTTGTTTTTTCGCCAAGAAAAACCTAAAAGGAAGAATTATCTAGGAATCTAATACACGATATCGAATTACAGCAACCCAGTTGAACAGATTTAACATAATAATCGGAATAAAGCATGCTCATCTATAGTTTTGATCACATATTTTCAAATTTAAAGCACTCACGACTATATTTACATTATTATCTTGACAATCAAGCAGCATTTATAGGTCAGAACTTTGAAAAAGACTTAGAATAACGGCGCAATAATTGCATTTCTTCGCTGTCTTTTTATTCAAATACATACACTTCGATGACTTGTTTTTGGCCGAATAAGACTAAAAACAATACAATTAACCATTCACATAAGATCAAGATACTCATCTGACTTGTTTTCTTGATCAATTACGGCATTTAATCCAGATATGTTTGTAAAAAAACTTCGATTTTCGGAAAAAAATAGCGCTCGACAAGAATTCTTTCTCTTCCGCCATTTTGAACTGACCGCCCGCGCTAAATTCAGCGGAAAACCACACTGCGCATCCTCAGTTAATATATCTGATTAACCAATCACGCGTTTTTAAGCCGTGTCACTCTACACTAGTAACGTAGACCGCTGGTAGTAAATTTAAATCTGAATTGAAATCAATCCCGTAAGGACGTGCACGCAACTCTAATGAAAGGAACACTTAAGAGACCCCTCCCGGCACAGATCAGAACTCATGTTTCTTTTAACGTGTGCACAGCATTAAATAAAAGGATGATATACTTTATTTTAAATTGATAGTGGATATGGGCTCCCTGTGTTATAATAATGGCGGCATATACGAATAAGTATACTCGTTAATAACTATTTTTCCAAATGTAACTACGTGAAATGATAGGGCTTGATAACGTAGATAACATATTAAGTTTGTAAAATTCAGGCAAAAATCCATATATGAATATAAAGATAGGGATTTTTTTTTTAAATGTCAAAATCACCAAAACTAATAAAACACTTTAATATTGGTCTTTCATAACTCTGATGATATTTAGTCAAAAGTAGTGGAACTTTCTAAAAAAAAAAAAAAAAAAATCTTGGAGTGTTCTTTCAGATGACCATATCAAACAATTGTTGTCATTCGCGGGCTTCCTGTGGTGACAAACCACGCTCCCCTCCCCTACACAATTTCCAGTCTTTTTTCGGCCAAAACCAAGATGGCTGACTAGTTAGTGATGTTTTCACTCGATTTACTGTAAATTTGAGCAGTTTTGAGCAAGAAATTCGCCTTTTTAGTGAAGAAAATTATATTCCAATTTCCTAATATGGTAAGTACATTCTAAATATGGTAAAAGAAACAGCTCGAGCGGAACGACAACTTTTCTATGTGGAAAGTTTGATATGAAAAGATATTTACACAGGTGAAGAGAGGACATTGTGATAAAGGTCTAATTCTAACCTGTTCTGTTAGCCTTGTTGCAGAACCACCACTCTCAGCTAACGATACTATTCTTCTTGCAAACATGCTATAGATACTGTTAACAAAACTTGATTTTCTTGTTTCTAAAATCCCAGTGAGCAATATGTTGAAGGGTGTCTCGCTGTCGTCACAGGAACTAGACGCAAAGATTTCCACAAGATCTTGTAAATGATCTTCGACACTGAAATTATTTACAACGTAAAATACCACGAAGTTACGTAAATATAGGAAGAAAGGCAAACAATAGGGAAAAGAATAGAAATAAAGACAAGACAAGACAAGACAAGACGAGACGAGACGAGACGAGACGAGACAAGACAAGACAAGACAAGACAAGACGAGAGGAGAGGAGAGGAGAGGAGAGGAGAGGAGAGGAGAGGAGAGGAGAGGAGAGGAGAGGAGAGGAGAGGAGAGGAGAGGAGAGGAGAGGAGAGGATATTATGTCAAATTCAAAACAATATATGTTCAGGAAATAATGGGCAATGCATACATGTCCAGTACGCACGAAGTGTGACGGAACGTCATGAAGAGTTAGTCGTGCCCTTGTACTGACTAAATAGCGTAATCATCAAGCGTCAGGAGTTAACTGTGCGTTTATCTGTTAAACATAAACTACGTTTGTCACGAGTGCAGAAGGAATCACTTTAATTCCATCATCTTTCCATGATTTTCTCTATTTCTCTCGCAGTTATATTACATTTTGAGTTTACTATCCTTTTGATTCTTCGATATGTGGAAGCATCTGAATGGAAGTTCTGAGTTCAAAAAGTCCAAAAGCGTTAAAACGTAGGCATTAGTAGGTATTTACCTCTTCTCCCAGTTTATGACGTTCCTCCATGGTTCAGTGGGAAGGGTCGCTGTTAAAACATGAAGAAAACATAGTTTATTAATCAACAAAGGGTTTTCTTTTCCTTGATAAATACATTTACCACTATGTATTGCTATCGAAAGGATTAATGAACGAGTGAAAGAAACGAGTGCAGAAGAAAGATGCAGGCGATTGGTTGGTTGGTGACATGGAAGTAGGTAGAGCAAAAGAGTAAATGGAGGGAGTGAGGGAGTGATGGAGTGAGGGAGTGAGTGAGTGAGGGAGTGAGGGAGTGAGGGAGTGAGGGAGTGAGGGAGTGAGGGAGTGAGGGAGTGAGGGAGAGTAAAGGGAGAGGGAGATATGAATTGAGGAACAGCAGAGGGAGATATGGAGGTAGAATAAGTGAAGGGAATAAGGAAAATGAGAGAATTAGACCCCAAAAGATCAGTTTTCGTAGCACCCCCCTGGAGACATAGTGAAACTGGTATCAAATGAAAGCTTATCTATATTTTTATGATTTACTTGGTACTTTTTGTGTAACCTGTGCTTAAGTGAGATATACGACCGAATCTGAGGGGGGAAAGGTGGGAATATAAATAATTTGAAGTAACAGCCTCTCCACAGAGGAAAAAAATATATCTTTGAAAATATAGCTCCAAAATCAATAAAACTTTCCAGAATGGAGGGAGGAAGAATGAGCGAAGGGTGAGGGGGAGAGACAATGAATGACTGTGGAGGGAGGGAGTGAGTGAGTGAGAAGGATTGAAGGAAGGAAGGGAGAATACGTGAGGGAGGAGGGAAGGAGGTAGTCACAATGAGTGAATGGGAGAGGGAGGGAGGGAAGGAGCGGAGAAAAGAATGCATGCTGGAGGAGAATTTTATTCAATAATCAAAACTTACGTATTTGCCGATGTTTTCTGCGCATTTTTAAATTTATACGCTGAAACAATTAGAATATAATATTAAGAACTGGCTTAATTATTTCAGAGAGGGAGAAACGAAGAACTGCACTGCCGAGAGAGTACGGAATAGTGTAAGGATCAGCGGTATCTATCTATCTTTATATTTACAATAACTTACAAATTTCTCGCGCGCTGATATTTTTTAATCATCAATAAGAGCACAGACAAATATAGCTGATGTCAACGAGTGCGCACTCTTTCCGTTGGTTGTCAGCTCCAGCAAAAGATGTAACCTTTCGGCCTCAAAGGAAAATTTCTAATAATCTACGACCTGAACTCTCATCACTAAATAAAAACGAACTGGTATCTTCATGCCGCAAAAGAAACAAAGCGTTGCTACCTTATTAGTATTTACTACCTAATTAGTTGTGTATACTTTTATATAGAAACAATAGTCACGAATATTCTTATCATTAAATCCCCTGAAGAGTGAAGCGATTCACGAAACAGTCTTGTCGGGGAAAATGTAGTCTTGACTTTTTCTTCCTCGAACACACATGCACACACACACACATATTTATTTAGAAAAAATACATAGGTGATTATTGAAAATATTGCGCTGATTGGTCGAGAAACTCACACCATCACACGACGTATGCCTTTGTTCAAGATGGCGGTCACGTTTTCATGAGTTCTATCAAAAATTCCATGTTTGTGCTTTTTTTTTTTTTTTTTTTTTTTTTTTTTCCGGTATTTTCACTGCTTAAATGTAAGCGATTTAGTATGGGAGAATCAACGTTATGAAATGAAGCTCTTAAAAGTATTCTCAGTAATTTACTGGATGAGAAACTTCAACCTTTCAAAGATAAACTTGACGTGTCGAAGGAGATGAATGGGAGAAACTTTACAATACCCGGCCACTGAAATATTAAAAATTACTCTCATTTAATATGTTAATCAAATTTACCTTCAGCACAGTACATAGAGGCATTATTAAAACTATTTTGATCTTCATGCGAAATGCTCGAAAAATCTTTGGGAAGGTATAAAACAAATTGTTTCTACTAAAAATGCTTCCTCAGTCACTCTTTCCAAAATCATTTACTAATAATAGCATATATATTGTCTGATCCTAGAGCTATTGCCAGTTCTTTTAATAATTTTTTCTCGCACTATAGGTATGGATTTAGGCAATTCTATCAAATCTCCTAACACCTCTCCTCTTACCTACATTAAGTCTTCAATCAGTGAAAGTTTCTATCTTAATCCTTGTACCTCAAGTGAAATTGCACTGGAAATAGAAAAGCTGTCAACAAAGAAATCGTCTGGACCTTTTAGTATCCTAGTGTCCATTCTTATCTATCTCAAAGATCTGATTTCTAAACCTCTTGAATCTATATTCAAGCTGTCCTTCACCACAGGTTGATTGGTCCGGGAAATTTCTGATTGGTTCGGTTTTCGAGGGGTTTTGGTCATATTTCGTACATCTTTTTTTTCTCTCTCTCTCTCTCTTTCCGGTTTCAACCTTACCGGTGGGTACGGCCCTGCGTCAGCAATTTGAGATCAATCAATTTCAATTTCCAAACGGAACAGGTGCTTTTTTTTACTTAGGCTTGCGAGGCTCTCCATATAATCAATGACACTGACTATGTAAAAAAGCACGAGGCTGTGCACGTTAACAATAACACAAGTAGTTTCTAGCTAAGCAAAACGTTGATAGTGCAACCCAGCTTCTTGAAACCATCTCTGTTCTGTTTGCAGTCGTACAGTCCCTCACGGTCAGAGAATGCAAAGTGAGCGATGCCTGTCATTCTGTTTTTCATTGTGGGATCCAGAAGTTCTTCGTCATCAAACAAATCGCGGTCTCTTAACAAAATGCTAAGAGCACAGTGCAGTAACACCAGGATGACAGGGCTGTTATCTAATAAGTAATTATACATTTTATTAGTCCCAATACTGTGCTTTCAAATCATCCAGAATGGCGCTCCTGCGTCACTAACTAAGCCTGTTGCTGTTAGTTATTTGAGTTAAACTAGTAAATATTCTAAAATACTATAGTATAATGCTATAAAATTCTTACAATGCACTCCTCTCATGGCGTTCTCGATGTCTGTGCCAATTCGTGAAGATATGACACAAAACACAATGACAGGTCGCTCTCCATCATCTAGATCTTGGATCCAAGACTTTTCTTCTAGCTGAATGTGTTCATTACGCAAGTCTTGCTGAAGTCTGGACAGGATATGCTTCTCGATGTCCTTTATATTATTATTCACACGCGACTGGTCAGATTCTTTGGATAAAATCGCTGTAAATAAAAATAGAAATTGTACAGAATGCAATACTTGCACTTTTGATTATCTTCATGGGTGAGAAGATAAATGCTCTTTATTCCTTTCTTCCTTTCAATTTCTTCTCTTCTGCTAATTCGAATTCCTTCTTATTTTTTCTTTCTTTCTTTTTTACTTCCTTCCTTCCTTCCATCCTTCATCTACAATTTTTTAAGCAAGGACATGTAAAATCCCAATTTCTAGAATTGTATACATTTAAGGACGGTGCCTACTTTTGTCCACGCGCACACGTACTGCGCATCTACATTCGAGAAATTTCAAAATTTATTACTCGAATTGCACGAAACAAAACGTTTATTTTCAATAAAAGTTAAAGCAGAAAACGATCTTAAGTGACCCAGGCTTGTTAAAGAGATAATTTGCTAGGGTTTAAGTATTATTGACAAAGAATCGTAAGTTTTTTTGGGCAAGTTTTGAAAAAATGGCAGACTTATAGTTCTAAAAAACCAAATCCTTTCAATAATAAAGCTTTTTATCGTTTCTTTAGATTTAATCCTATAAAACTTGAATAAAAACAAACAAGAAATACAAATGAAATTGAAAATTTACCATTTATTAATATCTAGGTGTGTAATTATAGTTTTGGAAATCTTTTTTTGGTCGCTAAACACTTTCATCATGAAATTCTTTTACTTAAAAATCATGCTGTTAAGTAAAAAGTCGATAATAACTTCAATTCAAACCCAATAGTCTTCCTGGAACTATAAAGCTTATAAATATCGAGGTTTTCTCTGTGTTTTTTGATTGCATTGCAGGACGTGCAAACGCGCCGAAAACAGAGTTTGTCACGACGTTTTGTATGCTGTGTAACGCTTGTCACGCATTCCGCATAAGATTTATCCCTAATAATGTTCTTTGAGAATTCGTATCTCTTAAAAAACGCCTAGATACCTCTATTTTTTCTTCGTTTAAATGATAGAGTAAATGCTAAATTAGCTTCGTGAAATGAAATTTATAAAAAATAATTGGTTTTGAAAAGAATATGGACATAATCTTTATGTACCTACTGATCGAAAATAGGGAGCACGAAGCTAAAAAATATATAGAGGATATTACACGGGCGCGCGGAGATACGAAATTTATCTTCGAGTGTTGAAAAGATCTCTCACGAGTGAGCGTAGCGAACGAGTGAGAGATTTTCAACACGAGAAGATAAATTGCGTATCTCCAAGAGCCATGTAATATTCTGTTTCTTATATAATTATCAATGAAGTATGTTTTGGCTTTTTCAGGCAATTCTTTCCGTGTATTTTTGAATAGCCATCGCAATGGTGTTATTTTCACACTTTTTAACGATTTTTAAGCCTTATTATTTCTTTTAAATGCATGGTGACCCCTACTTTTCTAACCAGAATTAAAAAAAAAAAAAGATTCTCAATTAGTAGGCACCGTCCTTAAGTAACATTTAGATAGCGACAATAATCACATAGCCATCCAAGGATTGTTTTGCTTTCGAAGGAATACCCACGATCTGAGATCACAATTGTGATCGGTGATTGGTCATCCATCGAGAAACCCCCTTCGAAATGGCTCAACTTGAATATGCAAATCAACCGTATATAGGTAATGTGTTAAAGTCACACAACGTGTCACGTGAATAGAACAAAATTATAAATTGTACAAATTCGTCTGTATGAATAAAATTCACAATTTGAAAATAAATAAGGCATTACCTATTTTTTTGTTTTCTTACCAAATTTCCGGCAATATTGTTGTCGTTTTAGCCAGAAATAAAAAAATATTATTACAACACACGGGGGCACTGACTTTCTCCATGAGCAAAAGAAGCGAAAGCAAGATATCTTTCTTGAAGCATCTTTTAAAAGACGTATTCCTCCTAGAAGTAGGAACTTGAAGGTACGTTTATTTAGACAATCCCAGATAACAGCGGGGAGAGATATCACAGTCGCTGTCGATAGAAGAAATTAAACATGGCGGTCAAAAACCGAAGATGTATTGGGGTACGTATTACATATTCCAACTTTGAAATTAGGGATTTACCTTAAGAATATTAGGGTATTTTTTTTTTGTTTCTTGGTCACAAAAATGTTAATTGCCAAGAACGTTTAATCGGGGGAATATTACAAGGTACATAGAGAGTACTTACCACGTGTGTTATAAAGCAACTCATACACTTCCGGATATGTATATATTGTACTAAACTCTAAAAATTGGAAAAACCTGCCAAATCCCGTCCAGTGATATAACTGGTTGGAGGAAGTGTGGAAGATAAATTCGTACATGGCGAAGCTTGATGTTCAGGAGTTTAGAGAATTCCAAGAATCAACTGATTTCAGTATTCAACGACAATACTAGTTCGCTCGCTTCCAGGAAGTCTGTCGACTTTCCACGAAATGATGACCTCTTCGTAGTAAACCATGTGAAATAACTACAAACAAAAACGCCTTGGCATCTATAAATCTTGTAAAAGTTCGCTTCTTTTAAGCTGCTTCTCGTTTATTGAATACTGTAAAATGTTATTCACAGCATCTAAGCGACGAAGGTGTCAGATATGAGGAAAGGTTGAAAGGTTTCAACATTGCTGAATGATTGAATAATTATGTTTGACGCGTAACGCAACACCGATTTTTATGAGCGATTTTGATAACTGCAGTAAAGTCCTGAGATTAATTTTAGTTCGACAGAATTATCATTCTTCATGAATAAACGAAATTGGGATACTAATATTTTATTTTTCCAGTTGATGACTGAAGATCAATAACCTTGCTTTAAAGCTTTACTTCCTTGATTTTGTATTTTTATTATATACCTTGACAGAAAGGCTGAGGTCGTGAATATTTGAATTGTTAATTTCGTGCATGCTATGTTTTTTGCTTTTTGTTTGTTTGTTTGTTTGTTTGTTTGTTTTTTGGGTGTGTTTGTTCGTTTGTTTTCTTTGTATCGACAGTATAATGCTTCGTTGCATATTTAGATTGTTTTCGCGGCTGGTTTGTACACTAGCCGCCACGGACTTCTGCTTTGTCCACTATCATAGTATACTCCATGTTTTAACCTGCATTTGTATGTAGAGTGAACAGCTTGATTACTCTGTAAAACCTTGGGAGTACTCATCAATTTATTTGGCACCATATAGAACCATTGCAGCAAGTCAGGATACAGATCAATTAGGAGGGACATAACCGTACTTGGTTTGTAATTATCATGCTAGCTAGATTGAAATTATTTTGTTTTGTCAAATTTAGCTGCTTGCAAGGGGACGTCTATAGTACGAAAATGTATGTTTTTAAATAGTTTCACAAGTGTACTTTTAGGCAGGAAAATAAATATTATCTTAAAAATAAATGTGTGAAACAGTAACATATTCATTTCAATTTATTTTGTCCTCTATGCGTGTGTTTGAATACTCTGAGGTATTGCAAGTGTATGATTTTCCTAGTTATGTTCATCAAAATAATAATAATTAATTTTTATCATTTTGATGAAAATAACTAGGAAAATCATAGACTTGCAATACTCCAGAGTATTCAAAAAGTAGAGTTCGTATTTTTTCACTATTAATTAATAAAGAGTTTTTAAGATCCTAAGAGTTCATCAATGTAACATGATTTCCCACATCATGGCAAACATGTGACAAGAGAAAGCAGCTCTTGATACCCGACTGTGTTCTGATGACAGTCGTACAGTCCATCACAGTCAGAGAATGCAAAGTGAGCGATGCCTGTCATTCTGTCTATCATTGTGGGATCCAGAAGTTCTTCGTCATCAGACAGGTCACCTCTTAACAAACTGCTGAGAACACTGTGTAGTAACACTAGTATGACACGACTGTTACCTAATAAAGGAATTACAAAAATATGGTTACCTAATAAAGGAATTACAAAAATATGGTCAGTAGAGTTACAAAGCTGTTTGGTTATATTTGTTCGAAAGTATATGTTCCTGTGTCCCCAAGTCCATTTGCACTAAGTGATGCAACCCTTTAATACCACGGAACAGAGGTTAAAAACTCTAGTCCTAAAGGAGAATTATGTTCCAATACAACGGATGCTGAAAATAAATAAAGATCTCTATCTCTAGCCTTTGTTGTAAGACTGGTGAAAAGTGGCAGTGGCAGTGGCAGTGGCAGTGGCAGTGGCAGTGGCAGTGGCAGTGGCAGTGGTAGTGGTAGTGGTAGTGGTAGTGGTAGTGGTAGTGGTAGTGGTAGTGGTAGTGGTAGTGGTAGTGGTAGTGGTAGTGGTAGTGGTAGTGGTAGTGGTAGTGGTAGTGGTAGTGGTAGTGTGGTAGGGTCTATTTATAACATTATTGACAATTCAATAAATTCCTACCATGCACCCCTCTCATCGCGTTTTCTATGTCTGTTCCGATTCGCGAAGAAATGCTACAAAACACAATTACTGGTTGCTGTCCATTATCCAGATCTTGGTCCCAGGCCCTCTCAACAAGTTGGAAGCAGTCATTGTCCAAGTCATTCTTTAGTGTTTTTATGATGTGTTTCTCAATGTGTCTTGTACTGAGCTGATCACATCCTTTGATCATCAAGTCTACTGATCAAAAGAAAAATAACGTTTTAAGAACTTGGTGAGTGGTGAGTGAACAAGCAGCCCAATCTCTTGCTCTGTGGTGTTGTAGTATTTCGTATCATGTAAAATTAGTATGCAAAAGCTATCAAGGAAGTCCTTTTTATTCATAAAAGTACTAATTTTACATGATACGAAATTGGGTTGCCTGTAATGAGTGGTGAGTGGTGAAGCAAAAACAAATATCCTCAATTACAACAAGTATTCCAACAGTCATCTGTATAATCTCAGGCATCTTATAACCTGAGAAACGGCCTAAAGGTATGGGATTGCTCTCTGGTGGTAATTTTTACATCCTGAGAAGTGCTAAATCGCAGATTTGGAACACAAAAAGGCACAACGTGCATCAGATCCATTTTCCAATCGAAGTACCCGGCCCTGCAATGTTTTTTTCTCCTCAATTGAGCGTAGAAAAATCGCAACCAAGTTAGTCACTTGGTGGTGGGCGCGCGAGTGGTGTCTGATTACAGACAACGTTTGGTCACGCCACAGAAAAGACTACACAAAATGTGTAGGCCATGAGGCTACTTGAAAAAAAAGTAATGATTAATTCAAACGACATCGCTTCATGCTTCGCTTCATGTGTTTTGATGCACAAAGTAAAGAAAAGCATGTTCGTCTACAGTTATGGCCTTATAGCTAATGATGAAGCTTCTGGTCTTATCAGTTGTATAAACAAGCTTTATGTACTTCTTTATTTTCCAAGGAAGGAAAACGTTCTGCTCGATCAAGTTTTACAACGGAAATGTTGTCTGAGCGGCTGTTTCATGAATCATATGAATAAATAGAGAGCTCACCAACACATTCGATTGGCAAACATTCTTTCGAGGTACGAATTACAAAAGTAAGGTGAATATGTTTTACTAAATTACGATGGATTACCTGATTTGCGTTTTCTCAATAACCAGACCAACGAACCGAGAATAGGGTTAATACCATAGGATACACTGAACCAGATCACCGTCCACGAATCTTCAAACTGTGATGGATTGAAATAATCAAACCAATAACGTCCAAAGTGAAAGAGAATATGTCGAAGGTATTGAACAGGCTTTTCATCTGAGAAAAAACAAAGCACGGACGTTAATCAAAACAGCCAAACAAAGTCCAAGGGAAAAGTTGGATTAATAGACAGTTACTAACCTCTTCTTTTGGCTGGAATTGTAGTTAGAAAGGTATAAATTGCATTCATATTTTAGTCTGACAGACCTAAAACTGTTGAGAACGACAAGAAGTAGAAAATTTCCGAGAACTTTATTGCTATTGACCTATAATACCAACCAATCACATTTAAGATCTAGTGTCACGCAAAAATACCAAGTCAAACAAAAGAACACGCGGCCATTTCCAAGGTTTGGTTTTTCTAGGGAAAAAAGGAGATGGGTAAACAAAATTAAGTGTTTACCATAATGTCAGTTCACACGCGTTCTAACAGCCACGGTCAGAGTAAACAAAGGCTAAAGCTTCGTCAATATATTATTCGATGTGACAGACAAATCTCTCACCTGAGACATGTTATATATTTTCTTCTGTGACCCAAAACGCATCCAACCAATCAGAACATCCTAAAAGATCACACGTTGAGCTTTACTGTGACAGAGGGGCTAGGTTTTCCAAGAAATCGTTCGAGATAATGAGTATACGAAACGCAATGATGTGTCTTGCATCCAACCAATCAGGAACATTTTAAAAGAGATCACGCAGTAAACTTACCGTGACACAGGGGCTTAGGTTTTCCAAGAAATCGTTCTACGAGAACTAGATACTCTTACTTTTTTCTTGTCGTATTGAATACAGACATTACAAAGCAGGAAGGTAAGAAAAAGATTTACTACCGTTTTTACTAAGCTATTTATTGTATTACTTGAATCAAGTAGTAGTTATAGTTCTAATCAATAACAAGCCCAAAGAAAACGAGTGAATGTTCGTCTTCCTCCTACTTTCGGTATTTCAACGAAGAAAAATTGCACAGTAAACATTCCGAAAAAACAGCTTTATGACAGCGCTCTACATTGGATGTCTTGTGCTAGTTTCAACTGAATATCGATTGAATATAATCGAGGAAAGGATATAGTTCTCAAATTATTGTTAATAACAATCCGCTCCGTATTTGTAATATAATTGTACGTCCCCATATGCTTATACACCCTTCTAATAATTAGCGGCGCCATTTTGAATAATTAACCGATGACGTCAAACGTGGAAGATGAACCCTTTGTTATATATATTTCCCGCCACTTTTAACTAAACACTTCACGTCATGCAGGTGTATTTAGCTCATATTTAAGAAAATTAAAAGTATTAGAGCTTTGGCTTCAGTTCGTGAATGTTCTAAATTTCTATAAGTATTATTTAAATGTCATGGTTGGAGACCAAGAAGAAATTGTTGCGGCTACAGCTGATCCAAGTTTTACATGCGACAAGGTAAGTTAGCTTAAATAACAATATGCTTTTAGTCTCTAAATAATGATCTTGACTATTTTTTTCTGACATTGCCTTATATCTTTTAGCTAACATGCAAAGATATCCCAGGCTCGGTACTCACTTTAGCAAAGCCAAAAAAAAAAATTACAAGAAAAACGAACTATCCTTTTGGTTAAAGTGCCGGGGGCAGAAGAGAAAATCCTCTGACACTAAAACTGAAGTTATTTCAAGGCAAACCAGGGAAGATAAAGGAATATTTATAAACATTTTGTAGCTTTTAAGCCTCAACATACCTTGAGTCTCAAAGGCAGCTCAATTTTAGGAATGTCTTACAAGTTTCAATTATAAACTATATTTGTTTGCATGAATGAAAAATCAATATGAGCATAGTTTGTATATAAACAATTGATTGATTATAAAATTGCTTTGATTTTAGTTCTTTTAGAGAAAGGCAGAACTTTGATAAAGGTCTACTGATTGTTGACCCTGATCCTGGGAAATTTTACACAAGGGCTAAGAGAATGAAATGTGATATATACTCTGAGAAAGAGTCAAGAACAGCAGTCACTCAAGCTCCAGGATTAGAAACAAGAAACATCCAAGGGAATTGGAGCATAGATACGTACATCTGAACTCTCATCACATTTATTCGGCGAAGCCATGCTTTTTTCTACTCTGTTGGAATTTTAATATATATATTTAGGCACTGCCTAAAAGCGGAGCTCCCGATACGAAATTAGGGAGCCAGGGAGCCCAAATTGAATGAATCTGAAATTTAAAAATAAGATCGGGAAAAAAATCTTCAATTATTTTTATTCGAGATGAAGATAACGTATCCCATAATAAAAACCATGCATTGAAATCGAATCAAAATGCACTACATTGTTTTTTTATGCGCGATTATACTCTCCCACTTAGGAATTTTGAACACAACTCACCACCAGCCACCCCATGGGCTATTTTTGTTCTTTGAAGATTCTTCGACAAAGTTTTCCATGGCCGCTATTTTTAAGCTTTGAATTCCTGTTTAATTTTACTTTAAAAAAACGAAAGATAACTACAGACAATCCAACAAAATATCAGGTTTAGTGAAATTTACCTTGGATGTCTTTCATTTAAATCGAAATTTTGGAGATTCCCGATTCTTTTAGGACAAATCAGGGCTATAAAACAGACTTGAAAACTGGTTAAGGTGAGAAAAAACTAAAGCTTACTTGCGTCTTTCACATAACGATGTTTGGAAAACCATAAGAATTAAGATGTTTTTATATCAAATGTGTTTTTACCGCAATGAAAATTAAAAAAACAAAGCTTTGGTAGCATAAGAGAGAAAATTGCCTGGAGATCATCAACTAACTAAACTTGAGAAATGAAGGCCCTGAACATTTAAAACCAAATGTGTCATCAGTTAAAAGGAAAACGTTTTCTTAATTACTTCATTGAAATAATTTTATTCCTTTCATATGAGAATTAACTACTTTTCGAGAAGCTTGAAAACTAAGCTTACTAAATTTTGAGATTCGATTTTACCAGTTTCATGTCGGTTTTCATGTGTGACAAAGATACGAAAATCACGAACGACAAAAGTTTTCGAAAAGCAAAGTTTACATTCAGTATTAAACTTGACACGAACAACTGAGACAAAATAGAAAATAATGCAAAATACAAAATGGCTAATTTCTTTGTCAGTAAATTCGCATTTGTAAATGTTTTAACATTTTTAGCTTGGTTATAAAGTGAAAGACAAGGTCTTTATACAATAACATCTCAGTCAACAACATAAATTTTAGCTCATTTGTATAATCATGACGAGTTCGAACAATAAACAGTTAATAAACAGTTGAACATCTGGTTTAATTTTACATTCCATTCAATATATAAATAAATTATCTGTAGAAAGATAAAATTATTGAATGAAAGTCTTCAGCTTTGTTTTGCCGACTGGACCCGCGATAGGAGGCAAACAAAGCTGAATTTTTCTTGAACGAAAAACATACGATAGTTGGTTAAAAACAACCGAATTGTTAATGATTTACAAAGCTAAATAAAGGACGAATATTTGTTGTACTATGCCCTTCATGTTATATTTCCTCCAGCATTAAAATAAATTAAGCTTATCTATAGAAATATTAAAAGTTTTGAGAGAAAGTGCTTGATTTGTCGATTCGTCGAGAAAAAATGCTTGTCAAAAAATAATAATATATGTATATATATACGATTGTTTGCTAAAAAAAGCACACCTGAATTCTTGAAGAACACTTCTTGATCCATCTTTGAATACATGAAAGTTTTTTTAATTGTCTTTGGTCTATAACTTGCCCTAAAGCAATTTTTTCTGTGCATTTGAGAGCCGCCTTAGCTAGTAATTTTGCTTCAAATTCCTTTATCTTTCACGCTCATTTTCTCTTTGTTCATCCGTCAAGTTTTGCCTCATATTCCTTTTTCTTTCACGATCATGTTCTCCTTGTTTATAATCGAAGTCCCGCCTGGATTTGCGTTTTCTCTCTCTCTCTCTGATTGCCGCTTTTCGGTCTTCGGTGAGATTCCTTCGTCTTTGCCTTTCTTTTTCACGCCTCCAGAGCTTTTCCTATTCCGAATAAACTCTTTTACTTCTGGCCTTTCTTTTGGCTTCATTCTCCTCTGAGCTTTCTTTCGACATATCGATTTCGGAGAGGGGTTCCATCGTAAATAGAGTAAAAATGAATATAAATATAAGCTTGAATAAAAAATTGTGTTGTTATCTTTCGGTATTTCTATACGTAATAACAGGTGTAAATTTTTTTTTACATATTTGTACGTGTGTACCTTTGTTTGTACCCGGATGTTGCAACGCGTCGACATTCCCGCCAAAATAAAAAGATAATCTAACCAGCCAATCGGGATTCTTGTGTACACGGACGCCCGTACGTACGTACGGAAGTGACGTCAGCCAAGCCATGAAAAATCAACTCGATGGTTTACCATTTTTTCTTAGGTATGGTGCTCCGCTCGCGCGGCCCTTCGGCCCGCGCGGGTGCTCCGCTATGATACGTGACATTCCTTTTGCGAATCGTATCAAACATGTCGCCATAAGAAGTGCACAAAGGCGCTTCGCAATTACAATGATTTGACTCTAAAAAAACATCCAAATGTAATAATATTCAATGTTTTTTATTAAAATAACAGCTTATGATTTTTTACAGCATAAATACTTCTTCAGCATATACCTATTTTTTGACCGCTGTCTCCCATCGAAGACATGGAGTTCAAGATAGCGTCCATTATTTACTCACTTGAACCTATGAGAGAATGCCAGCAAAAATCGACCTAAATCAAATTTTGCCCGCAACAGCCGAAAAATCGAATTCGCTCATATTTTGGTATTAGGAAGACCTTGAGGAAATATAACCCGTGGTATACCTCATTTGCCGAAATATCGCTTTATTTTCGAGAAAAACGAGAAAAACGAATTCGTTCATAATTGACCCTCTGAGAGAGTCAAAATATACTCCAAATTTGGGGGCCTCGCATGCCTTTCAATCTTGGGATATTATTTGGGATAGTGTTTTAACATTGAAAAAATGGAATTTCACGGTCTTGGAATAAATTTATAGCGGCGAAAAATAATTATTCACCAGGGTACTTTGACTCCACGTCAAAAATGAGGAATTTCCAAAAAATAATTTTTCTGTGTGCTAAACAAAATCAAAAGTTGATATTAAGAAATTGAAAAGCTAAAATAATGTTCTAATCGTAAGTGAAGGCATTTTTGGGAATTTTTGTTCTGCGTCGAGAAATAAAATTCTAAAGTTACAGAAATTTTGAAGGACCCAGCTAGACGGTCGGCCAAATCAAAGCGATTGACAAAATTTACATAACTCTTTGCATTTTTAAATCTTAATTTGGCAAAATATCATAAAATATCATCAGCATACAAGTTCAATTTAATATAATAACAAATATCGCAAGAATTTCGTTTTTACATTTGATTTTACCTAGAATCCCATGACACTATTCAATCTCGCGCGCTGATTGGCTACCGAGAGTGGGTATTTAGCGTGGAATACCAAGGTTTGAAAAGCTGAATACCACGATATATAGGGATCCCACGAGTTGTTGTTGTTCTCGCATTCACCTCAAAATACAGAGATTCTCGCCTGTCACACTATCTTTGTTTTGTTTAGTTTGAAAGTTGCAAAAATTGAGTTCCCAAATTTTAGTATTCAGCTAGACGCTGAGATACAAAAGTTGAGAAAACCATTAACGCTTGCAACAACAAGAAAAAAGAGAAAAGTTGCTAATATGGAGGCAGCATCAACTTCATCCTGGAAAGAAAAGACAATAAGCGAAAAAATTGTCAGGGATACCGAGAAAAGTACCGAAAAGTCTGTCTGCCCCAAGTCAACCGATGAAAATTCTACTATTGTCGAGTACACAGATGAAGAAATCCTGGAGTTTAAAGAGAATTTGGTCGCGGCAAACACGAAGAAAAGCACAACTACATCTGTACGCCGTTTTCAGTCATGGTACAGAGAAAAATATAAGAAAGAAGTCGACTTAAACCAGATATCAAAGAAAGAAGCACCTTACCTTTTGAAGCATTTCTTTCTAGAAATACGCCAGACAACCAAAGATAACAAGGGCAAAGAATATGAGCCAGGTTCTCTTCAGACGTATCGCAACGGTCTGCGAAGGTTTTTCCTTGAGCGGCCATGTCCTCCTTCCCCCGACAACTTCGACATCGATAAAGAAGCAGATGTAGAGTTTGAAGAGGTCGCAACAATGCTGTCAATGAAGAAAAAAGATCTCAAGAAGAAAGGCTTAGGGACAAAGCCAAATGCTGCCAGGTCGTTAGAAGACAATGAAGTCGAGAAAATGTGGTCTTCAGGTGCTTTAGGCTTGCACACTTCAAGATCTCTCCTCCATCTTGTTTGGTGGAATAATGTCACTCATCTGGGAATGAGGGCTTTCCAAGAGCAGTACGACTGTACGATTGATGATTTTACCATCACAGAGTACTTCATAGAGTACAAAGAGCGCCAAACCAAGAACCGCCAAGGAGACGAGAATAGCAGGAAAAGAACGAGAAAGTACCGACAACAATAAAATATGGAGGACCAATGGCGGCGAACGCGATCCATACCGTGCTTTCGTTGAGTACTTGGAGCATCGACCATCGTAAAAAAAGGAAAAAAAAGAAGAAAAAGGAATTTGCTTATTTTGATTTCATTTAGTCTATTTAGTAATTGATTGTGTAATTCAGAGAAAAGTCTTAAAAGTTTTGTGCACTCACCAGTTAGCTTCTTTGTTTTGCATGACATTTTCGCACATTTAGACTGCTGAACTGCCTTAGATTTCGATCAAGACGAGAAAAAGTCATTATTGTTGTATTATTGTTAGTTTTTCCCACAGTAGCAAATTCTGCTCGCCACGAGGTTCAAACCAAAAGATCAAACGCTCACCTTTGAGCGGAACTCCTATTGGTTGGGAGGATGGCATCAGAATGGTTTCCTTCGTGGGCCAAGGTTTTCTTGAACTCGCACGATTTTTTTCTTTTTTTTCTTTCATTATATTCGCTTAGATTGAATAGTGTCATGGGATTCAAGGAAAATTCATTGGCTTGACTCGGGAATTCCAAAAGAGTCGCTTCGCGACTCGTGCGATATCGCCTTTTCTCAGTGAATTCAACTTGGAATTCCCTCGTCAGCCAATGAATTTTCCTATAGAATTTAACAGCAATTTATGCCCAGGAACTTCTCTGTTTACAATTATTTTGTGACTGAGCGGCAGGGCAGAAATGTGTAACGCGACAGATTTAGTTTTTGCATTTTAAAATTAAAGTATTTTTCTTTTCAATTTCAAAGAAATAAAAATATTTAATTGTTTGTTGTTGTTTTTTTAATTTTTCAAGAGAAATCGACAAATTAATAACCCCGTTTTGACTTTTTTCGAGTGAGAATCTGAGATAAGAATGAGAGATCGACGCCAATCAAATTCTTCGATTGCACGTTACGTCATTCTGGCCATGTTGGTGCCATTTAACAAAAGATTTCTCATTAGCACCCATTGTAAACGGCGCCACAATGACCGCCATGCTTTTGTCTTTGACTCTCTTGGGAATGCTTGCAATCCATCAATTGTTTAATCTTTCGCAGCAATTTTGTCACTATCATCTGTCTATATTTTTTAAAGCATTACTCTTATCGAGTTTACTCGAAAAAAAATTGATTTATAATTATTTTAGTTGAAGTCTCTACATATTGCTGTATTTGTATAAATTTATAAATTTATATAAATACAGCAATCACAGACATCTGATTCAACCAAGCATATCATAGTTAAACGATTAATTAATGTACACCTACACCCTATTTGATTTTTCCCGATCTGGAGTAAAACTTTAAATGTGGATGAGTAATTGACATTTAGTTGCCCTTTCTGTATTCTTTCAAGTTAATTGACTAGATTTTTAGGTAAGGCCCAGGGCAAACGTCGGACTAACTGTCGCACCGAACCTATAAACGTCGAACCAATGTCGATCTTAATTCACTCACCCATTGTTATTATAATTTTAATTGGACATGAAAATGCACGGGGTAAAGCACTGACGTTTTTTTTTCTTTTCTGGATTAATGCATATCCTTTCAATGGCGAAATATAGCGCTGGACCACAATTATAACGGGTATTTCTATGGAATGCAGTGCTACAAACAGGAAACAGATAATAAGATATAACTAGCTAAAAAATAGTGTGAGCTGCGTCGGTGTTTCTAATGAAACAGTAATGATGAAAAGGTAAATTATACACCGTGAAAAGATGAAAAAACTCACTGACGTTTCGGACGCTAGTCCTTCGTCGGAGTAAAAAAGAAAACAGATAATGTTATTGCACTCTGCACTTATTGCTAGGAGACAGATACAGCTGCAAGCTCTATTATTAGCAGTTCTTCTGATGGTTTCTTACAATGAGGACTCTGCAGTTGAAGTAGTTTTGAATTTATTTTCGTATCCAGAGCTCCTCGGTCTTGTTCATCACTCGTCTTTGTATAGCGCATGCTCGCCAGGGGGGAATGAGTGTTTGGGAGATGGGGGAGTAGTTGTTTTCACGGCTTTGGTGTAAATCATGCGACTTGCATGATTGATTTACTATTTTGCATCATTTATGAATATAGTTCGGCACGTTTTTAGAATGGCGTTTGTCGCAAAGTCGCTCCAGAGTCGTAATTTCCGACTTGGCTTGTCGAACCTATGCTGGACTCGAACCTATTCAATAGGGTCGTTCTCAATTGCAGCAAACGTCGTACTAGTCATGAGTCTATTTCAAATGTAATAGATTCGACTAAATTAAGCTCATGGTTAGTTCGACGTTTGCCCTGGGCCTAAGGAGCAATGAAAAACTGGAACAGCTAATCAATAGCAGATTTAATACAAGTTGTGTAAAACAGTAATAAATCAGTTGTTGGCACCTTTGCACTTCTGCGTTTGACTGAAAAAAAAGTATGTTAACTATAATACTTTTTAAAATAACTGAGTTCTAACGCGCGGTCTGATTGGTTGAAAAGCCATTTTAGATGCTCACGTCATCATATTTTTTTAAGAAAGTTTTTCACTCTTCTCAAAGCGACAATCGCAGCAGTTTTACTTCTTGTGCCATCGAAAATATAAACATTACTTTTGAAAAATAAACGTTAAGAGAACAATATTTACTGGACTTTTTCAAGCAAATTCTTTACGCGCTTCTTGACGCCGCTTGAACAATCTACTCCCTCTTCTCCGTGTTTTCTCCAATTTTGTCAAACATTGTGAATATCTTTTTCATATTTCCTTATTAAAGGTCAATGAGGTTTAAAAAGATTTGTGCTTTTTGATGTTTTAATTCTAATTTTCTATCTTTCTCTTGACTTAAGGAATTTAAACAAAAAAGCTGTCGACAACATACAACTTCATAACATTTATCTTTGTTTTTTCAACTTAAGCTGATAAGTCAACAACTTATTTCGCATCCCCCCCCCCCAATAAAAAAGATCTTACTTACATTTTTAAAGCAAATCCAATTCTGTTGTCTATAATAGATAACAAAAGTTCAACTGACAAATTTCAAAGAAGCCTTTGTTCATTCAACTTGATTTTTTTCTCCATTGTCTTTGAAGTCTTATAAATTCATTTTACAAGCAATCAAAACATAAGCAGCAGCTTTCTCTTCAATGTAATTATCCTAGTACTTTTGTCCAGTTTTTCTTCTTGACTTGCTCCATCAACTATCTTTACTTTAAGCTTACATTTCTTTCGGAAAAGTAGACGTCGAGTTCCTCATCACATTTATACATGAACAATCTTCACTACCAGCTTTTGTTCTCGTGAATCCATCTCGTCTGTTATATTTAGCATATACACATGAAAACCACGACAGTATTTTTCCTTGGCCTTCCCAGTATTATTTAAATCATTTCTTTACCATATGAAGAACATTTTTTTCACTTGCAAAGCTCAAAAAAACGACTAACGACGTTCAAAAATCTGCTCGAAATCGTGACAATTCAAACTTGTTAACTCTACCATACTCATACTTGTTAATATTAATTAGCTAATTGGTAACTTTTTTTCTCTTCGAATTAGAAAATGGGAAATTGGTTATGGAACCCACCTCCCCAGCCACAACAACCTCAACGTAAGTCAATAAAACGTCTTGCCTTGCCTTGCCTTGCCTTGCCTTGCCTTGCCTTGCCTTGCCTTGCCTTGCCTTGCCTTGCCTTGCCTTGCCTTGCCTTGCCTTGCCTTGCCTTGCCTTGCCTTGCCTTGCCTTGCCTTGCCTTGCCTTGCCTTGCCTTGCCTTGCCTTGCCTTGCCTTGCCTTGCCTTGCCTTGCCTTGCTGCCTTGCCTTGCCTTGCCTTGCCTTGCCTTGCCTTGCCTTGCCTTGCCTTGCCTTGCCTTGCCTTGCCTTGCCTTGCCTTGCCTTGCCTTGCCTTGCCTTGCCTTGCCTTGCCTTGCCTTGCCTTGCCTTGCCTTGCCTTGCCTTGCCTGCCTTGCCTTGCCTTGCCTTGCCTTGCCTTGCCTTGCCTTGCCTTGCCTTGCCTTGCCTTGCCTTGCCTTGCATTTAAAAATCGTTATTACAAAATTGTTTACATACGTTCTATTAAAATTGGTTACAGAAGTTCTAACTGACATACCATGGAGAAAAACAAAAGGATGGGGTCAAGGGTAAATATAAGAATATTTATCTGACTGTTTAAACTGTTCAATCATTATGATTAAATGAGACCCTTCTTCATTGTAATCCCTTGTTGACCCTAAGGACACTGAGTTCAATTGGGCCTGGTCGCAATACTGGGAAATGTTTTTCAAAAATCAACTTATTCTATCTAACTTCAAGAGGGGACACAATCTTTGCATTTTCTTTTGCAAAATATCTGATTAGCCAAGAACACAGTATTACTTACTTTCTTCTTGAAGGGTAAGACGTGAGCTTAAAGATCACAATTCTAGCTTGGCTCCGCAAACAAGAGGCCAATTAGATGTACCATTTTTCAACATTGCTTTGACGGGTCAGATTGGTGCAGGAAAGTCAAGTTTCTTTAACAGCGTGAACAGCATCTATCATGAACGAATTATTAGTGGCAAATCAGAAGTTGGGATTACAGCTACAAGTTTAACCAAAGACGTAAGTCAACAAACCCAACCCAACCCAACCCAACCCAACCCAACCCAACCCAACCCAACCCAACCCAACCCAACCCAACCCAACCCAACCCAAAGAAAAGATGAATGGATGGATGGATTTAAACATTTTTTGAAATATTCTCTTGAATAATGAATGATTGGCAAACGCCATAACTATTTAAGTATTAACTGTTTACAAACATATATATTATGATCTATTAGTTTCGAGTGTACAAAATAAACCCACATCCCGACCAGCCTGACTCCAATCCTTTGCCTTGGAGGATCTGTGACACACCAGGCTTGAATCACAGCCTTGATACTGATTACGATGTGACAAACATTTTAAAAGCAGTTGATGGATATGTACTTGATCGTTTCAAGGTAAGTCGGTAACTAATATCAAATGTGGGGATTTGAGGTTATTACAGTTGATCCTACAACTAAAAAAAGTCATATCTTTTAAGTTTTATCAGGAAACTTGCTTCTCATTAATAAGAAATAAATCCACTAAAAAAAATTAAAGAAAATAGAAAATAACTGGACAAAAAAAAAAGTACTAGTAATAAAGTACACAGCTAGAAGGAAGACATGAAAGGGACAAAAACACAAAAACAAAACTTAAAAAGTGCCAATACATTGGCACATCTTGTATATTCTTTTATTTGGACAACGTTGTTGCCTCCTAAAAATACAATCCCTACAATCTCTTCAACTCACCCATCATAATGATTTCTTCATAATACTTCTTTTTTGCTACTCTTTCAAGTTTCGCAGCCAGGAGGTTCTTCAAGAGGACCTTGGATTAAAAACACCTGAACTTAAAGACAGAGCACACTGTGTTGCTGTTGTGATTGATGGAAGTACGTTTGATCAAATGGAAGAAAACATGAAAAGAAAACTTAGAAACCTAAGGCAAGGCCTTATAACAAGAAGTAAGTAAGAAATAATGACTACTTGCCGTAATACTTCTTCTTTCCTCCTCCCTGGATCTCCCCAACCTCCCCACCACTCCCTGACCATCCTCTACAATATTCGTATTCAATATTCGAGTAAAATTGAGTGCCCAACACCCCTAACTCAATACTGTGCATTATCGATTCTACATATGATTTTCCAATGTGTTGTTAGTGTGGTGTAATAAAAGGCATTATACACTTAAGTGTGGTCGCGAGGGAAATAGTTCGCTTTGTTTTCCCGAGACTATGAGGGAAAGCAAAGCTAACTAATTTCCATTATAGGCATTATTTGAAGTGTTTTGATATATAGCAATTGAGAAACATTGAGAAGTCAGTTTACGAAAGAAAAACTTTTTAAACTTTTTTTAGCAAGCTAACTGTCAAGTGAAAACTGACAAATGATTTTACAAATGCAACTCACATACGGTTTTGTATTTCGCTACCATAAAGCGAGGAGAGAAGCAACAGCATTTTTAGCGGCTTTTTTGTATTTTGCAATTTTTTTTCTCACTTAAAAACACTGGAGAATATCTGTTGTTTTGCTTAGAGCTCTTTGTACTGAAAATTCGAGCAAAATATCTGCTCCCGCTTTGTTGTTTGTGATTGGTGCAAGATATCACGGCACCAGCGATTTTAGACATTCTGATCACGTGCACCCCTTTATTTTCACCATTCTTTTCAGGTGCAACTTATTTCCCGGTTGGGATACATTTAGATTTAGCTAGTGTCACGAGGTCATCTTTCAACCAATGAGAGTGTTCGTTATTCCGGAAAATTTCGTAGTTATGTAGCAACATTAATTGCCTCGTGAAACCTCCAGACTCGCTGGAAAACATACTAACTATTTCCCTAGCGACCCGACATTAAGTGTATAATATACAATATGCATCAAATCTTATAAAAAATATGCTACCATCCAACTATTCACTTCATGTTGAATCATTATTGGAAATATTGAGTTAGAGTGCTTACACTATGTCCATGAAATAAAATCTAAATAGTTACTACCTAACAGTTTTTATTTAGCGACTATTAGTCACTACCACTCAACTGGAACAGCTTTAGTAACAATACACGAAGTATTATCTTTCTATTGTCTTGAGTATTTGGTCTCCCGTGTGTATTGTTACTAAAGCTGTTCCAGTTGAGCGATAGTCACTAAATAAAAACTGTTAGATAGTAACTATTTAGATTTTATTTCATGGATATAGTGTAAGCACTCTATGGGCGAGGGTCACTTTTTTATCTAATTGGTTACCTATTAGTTGAGTTTTCCACTTACTTCCACCTCAAGCTTAGTTTCTCTATTTCATGAGTAACACCCTCCTCATTGACGAATTATGCCTAATCAAAGCTTTATTTCTTTGCATTATGTTATTGCATATATATTAGTAACAGATAACAACAGTGACCATAGGACATTTTAAACTTTTGTCGCTAAACTATATTGTTATAGTTTTTCAGCAATGTTTTTAGTTAATGACGGGGGTTTTCCTTCCAGATATTCCCACGTACATTCTGATCACTCACATTGACGAGGCTTGTGTCGAAGTCAGCAAAGACGTAAAGAAAGTCTATATAAGTACTGCCATCAGAGATTTGGTCCATAAAATAGGCAGATTGCTACACGGTCTTCCTGAGAACCAGATCTTTCCAATCTTGAACTACAAAGAACAAGTGGATTTGGAAGACAACATGGACATCTTACTGCTGTACGCTTTGCGTCAGATGTTGTACTCTGCACAAGGCCATCTGGAAAGCCAAATGTAATACAAAATCTGACCCTAAAAAAGCAAGTAATTAGCGTATCTTAACCTTTGCATTAACAGAACATTTCGTCGTAAGCTAAATCAAAACTATTCATCTTGATTAGCATATAGATATAGAAATGAAGAATCCTTAGATGACTTGCGACATCCATGTTTTCAAGTCATATATTAAGGTTTACATTCTATATAATGCAAACTTGGCACTTATTCTCTCTAATTTGATAACACTGTGACATAAATATGATATTTATTGAGGGCAATTTTAAACTATCTCAGTATAAATAAACAAATAAGTCAAAATTTGAAAATGTTATCTGTTGGCGACGGTATGTGACGTAATACCATCATACAAATGCTTTATTTCGCCAAATTTAACAATTGGCGATTGCACGTTACAGAAATATGTTATATCCAAAGTTACCTAGTAAAAATTAAAATTTTGCAATAATCGAAAACTTGTTTACATTCGCCAAGTGAAATATCATTATAAAATCGTGGGAAAAAAGGTCCAAACAAACTGGTATTCGTTCCTTACAAAGTGGGAAGGAAGGAAGGAAGGAAGGAAGGAAGGAAGGAAGGAAGGAAGGAAGGAAGGAAGGAAGGAAGGAAGGAAGGAAGGAAGGAAGGGAGGAAGAAAAGAAAGAAAGAAAGAAAGAAAAAGAGAAAAAAAAAAAAAAAAAGAAAAAGAAAAGAAAACACACAACACACAAATCCTCCATAAGTCGATTATTTATTTCGTATTTACATAGTAGCCTCCCATCCAAGATAATTTTTATAAGGGTCCTATTTTGCTATTGGTAATTCAAGTGGCTAAAGAACGAACCCCGTCCCGAACCCTATCCGTTCGAAAATGCAAAACAACGTTAAATCGTTGCGAATCAGGATGCTTTGCGGCCAACCCGATTATTGGAATCAGAAATCAGGAATTGTATCAGAGTTATTTTAGATTCCTGTTTCAGAAATCAGAAAACTTACTTTTCGACACTACCTAGGTATATTGCATGGGCGAAAATACAAGTTTGAAGGAGAGAATGGAGAATTTTGGATTTCCGTTTCCCGAATCAGAAATCGCATTTCTGTTTTCTGAATCACGAATCAGAAATCATAATCTCGCTGACATACGACAAAACACCACGTATATATAGTAGTCTCCCTCGCATCCGTTTTTAGTGTCGGTCGTCACGCAACGCTCCCTCCCCACAAACGGCTGCTTGCATTCGAACTACATTCCTTTCTCATTGTTTGGCCAATCACAAGACGGGTTACATATTTTGAGAACCGTTCGCGGACTTTTGATCTAACCAATAACCGTGCAGCTTTTATTTCGCATTCTCAACTCGTTCATAGGAGAAGTGTACATGTGGCCTCGTGTCTTCAAAGTTCGGTATTCGATTCCTGATCTAAATGCGCATCAGAAGTCGGCTATCAAAACTTTAGTCGAAGAGAAAAAAGATATTTCTGTCAATCTTCCAACAGGGTTTGGCAAATCTCTCATTTACCAAGCTCTGCCTCTCATATTTGACTACAAATATACACTAGAGTCTGGTCACATCGTTGGTTGTTGTGTCTCCTTTCATAATTGAGACCTTTACGTCCGACGACGAGTACGAGAACGGGTCCGAGTTAAAGCTTTTAAAGATTGGCACTATCTCTTTGTAGTCTTAATCGTGTATAAAATAGATTGAAACTTTAGATTGTAAAAAAATCAGAAATCGACTACGATATCGATTTAGCGTTACTCGTACTCGTACTCGTCGACGTATCTAAAGGTTGCTAATACGTCTAATGGATGACCAAGTCTCAAAGTTACGTAGTTTAGGAGTTAGTGCCGTGAAGATATGCTCATTAGAAGAGGAAGAACGGTGTGAAGACGAAAGCGGCGAATATTCCGCACCGATTGCTTTCGAGGATGTTCTTCGGCAGCTCGATCGAAACTCGCCATATTTATACTTTCGGACACTGTGATTGGCTCAATAGGAAACAATACGCTCGACCTCATTGGCATGATCCAAACAATGAGAAAGGAATGTAGTTCGAATGCAAGCAGCCGTTTGTGTGGAGGGAGCGTTGCGTGACGACCGATACTAAAAACGGATGCGAGGGAGAACACACGTATAGGGGAGGGGTGCCCACTCGAAAATGCTCTTACTTCCGGTATCATTATCTGCGCTCTATCACACCACCCCACCCTCCCCAGAGAGGAATATATGTCACGTGATTACCAACCACATGAAAAAGTTCAAATACTTGATCAACGCCAACTCTCCACTGTCGCTGAAGTTTTCCACCTTGAGCTTCAAACAATGCCACGGCAGTTTCTTCCTTAGGGACATGACACTCTCGAAGTGGACTCAAAAAATTGGTCTGCTGACTTTTCCCATTTCCAGCTTTACCTGTAAGGAAAAAAAAAATAGTTACTATAAAATCCACACGATATTTATGGGGAAAAAATCGAGTGTAAACTAAATACCCTTAATGTTATGCGAGTTCCATGTCGCTACGAATCTTTCGATTCCTACTTCGGCAACCTCGCAGGTAAACCTCGACACACAAAACATCACATGTTCATTAGTCATGTCAATAACACCTCTTTCCTCCAAATCTACAAGAATCCTTTTTATTGGGTAGTTTACTCTTGTATTTACTTCTGGCTACACCTTTTCAATGGTTAAGTTCCTTTTTGAAGTAGTTTTCATGTGTGCAGCTCTGTCTTGGTTCTGTCGTTGCTTTTTAAGAAGTTCTTGAATAAAGACTATTAGAATCCACTCTTTACCCATATCAACTCGCAGCTGATCAAAAATGCCAGTGTTTACGAGAACCGGTCTAAAGAATATAACAATATATTTGTTAATTAGGCATGTACAGTGGCGGATATATCTAGAACCGGATTGGCTGTTACAGTAGCTTAAAAAATTATAACTTTAATAAATGTATATAGGAAAGGACTGTTAGAAAGACAGCAGCACAAGGCATCCTCTTGATACTTCAACAATCCAATATACCCACACCCCATCCACCTATATAATAACCATAATAGTAATAATCATGATGATGATAACCACTCATTACTGTATGCAATAAAGTATGCATGTATATGGTGTGGATAAAAAATACATACCTGTAGAACTGACTGTACAACTTGATTGGATTTTTGGAAGGCAAAGTAATCCAACTCTCAATATAGCCACTATACCCATCTCTCAATACAGCATGCAAGACACCATAACGTACCAGCTTCTCGTTTTGATCAATGTGACCTTTATATCCAAACCGCGGAGCATAGTACGGTACAGGGTTTGTCCTATCCAGAATATCACGTTTTCTTGCTTCAAAAGCAGTTGGATTGCATTCTTTTAAAACTCTGTCAATAGTTCTCATAGATACTTGAACGCCCTTAGTCCTAAGATATATATCCTTGGAGCGTTAAAGAACCATAACTGGGACCAACCTGAAATATTAATAATCGATTCAGTGCTTCCGCCCATAGCTACTAAAATCAAAATCATATGAGTATACGCATAGCCCCTCGGGCTACTTGCAAAAAAAATATTGGTAATCACGTAAATCACTTGTAAATCAATAACAGCTTACCTCGCTAACTGCCCTTTTTATAAAATTTTCTTTGGCATTACTATCCAATTTTTCCGCACAGAATCTACGTAGGCCGTTGACTTGGCAATACCGCCGTAAACTTCTTCTAGAAAGTCCTCGAGAAATGTTAGGATAGCTCTCTTTTAAATACCTTTCCACGTCCCGTAAGAATCCTCCAATATCGAAAATCTTTCTAATTTCGTCTTGAACATTGAGGGAATCAATGAAGTTCATGTTTTGTCGTAATCACCGACAGAACAACTGAGATCTTTTTTTAGCTAAGTTTGAATTTATAAGTTGGCACAATTTTACAGTACTATATACCCAGGGGATCGCGGTTCAATGTTTGTCTTAGCGGAAGTCCAGAAACAGCGACAACTTTTGGACTAGGGGTGGGGTGGGGTGATAGAGCGCAGATAATGATACCGGAAGTAAGAGCATTTTCGAGTGGTCATCCCTCCCCTACACGTGGTGTTTTGTCGTATGTCAGCGAGATTATGATTTCTGATTCGTGATTCAGAAAACAGAAATGCGATTTCTGATTCGGGAAACGGAAATCCAAAATTCTGCATTCTCTCCTTCAAACTTGTATTTTCGCCCCTGCAATACACCTAGGCAGTGCCGAAAAGTAAGTTTTCTGATTTCTGAAACAGGAATCTAAAATAACTCTGGTACAATTCCTGCATGATTTCTGATTCCAATAATCGGGTTGGCCGCAAAGTATCCTGATTATTGCGCTCAGATGGCCTAGTCACGCAGTCGTCCTTACTGTTTCGTTTCCTTTTTTCCAAGAAAGCTGATCATATGACACATGTATAGTTTCACGGAATTGGCGTTTCTAAGAAAATGATTTTTCCAACATCTAAGTTTATAAAAAATTGAATCGAGAAAACGTCCAACAATCGTGCTAGTCCAGTGAAAGGAAAAAGAATTCGAGGTTTCGATTGACAAAAATATATATTTTACTATGCAGGTTTGGCCTTGGCGTCCCTGATAAAGGTTTGCAATTCGTTGTATTTAAAGCATGATTAATGATTAATACTTCATGTGTTCTTTTTTAGCATATTGACATTCTTCCTGTTTTAGACCCAATTATATAACTTATTGCGATTTTGAAAAGCTAAATACGGTTTATTTATTATTGGACACAGAAAAGCGCTGTCGCTCGATAATTATTCTGAGCCAAAATACAGGTTTCTACTTCCTCTTAATCAAGCTTCTTTACGAATCTGATAGAATAGAACTTACTGCAATAAAACGACGCGACCAAAAAATAGCCGGAGATACATAAATCAGAATTTTTGTGGTATATCTATATATTGCTATTGATTATTATTAATTTGATACGTATCTTGCCGAACTTTAACTCTATTTCGAGCTTAGTCTTTTATAAAGCACAAATAGCTTAAAGAAACTTTGCTCGTCTTAAATAAGACAGAAACACGCTTTGCCCAAAGCAATAAAGCAGTATCAGGAAAGTCATCAAAAGATAGCGTTGTGTGACACTCTGACGTGCCTAATATAGAGAGAGTGAAACAAGTTGACCCTTTGTTTTGCGCTTTTCCAAGAAGAAGGTACAAAGCGCGTATTCCAAGAAACGCGTATTCAAAGAAATGCCTTTGAATAAATGCATTAAGGTGGCTGAGATCCTACTAGGTTTTATATTTGATATTTGATAATTTGATATTCCAATCGTTTGTAGGTTATACAAAAATAGTTTGTCTTTCACTACTCTAGGTAAATCAATGGGTCAATATTTGAATAGACTATTCAGATCTCAGGAAGAACAAAGACGAACACGTGCACGTGGTAGGTAAGATTATATAGACAAATTTGACATGATTGAATATTATATGTTAATAGAATATTCTAATCAAAACTACATGTATTATTTTAGTAAAGAATTAATCAAAAAAAATTTATACCAATACTTTATGCCAATCTTCTTTTCTGTTCATAACAATGAGAATGCATTTATTTGAAATAAGTTACCAGCTCTGATCAAATGTCTGTGATATTGGGCTGTTTAAAATTGCTGGATTCTCGGACTAACATGTAGCTTATCTAAATTTTGAGTAACATATTTTGTTTGGCATCATCTTCCATGCTTAAACAAATATGATATTAAACTATGCCCTCCCCCTTAGAATAACATGATATGATCATATAAAGCTAGTGGCCCATTTCCCCCTCAAAATCCACATACCTCCACCCCCAATCTATTACTCGTCTTTGTAGATGTGTTTGCTGCCTTATATATGTAGATATAAGTTGGTTGTCTAGTATTTGACTAGTACTGGGTTTGTTGTGTAGCATTTGTGTATGGTTTTGTAATGTCTAATATTTGTGGATGGGTTTGTTGTCTAGTATTTATGGATGGTTTTTTGTCTAGTATTTATAGATGAACTTGTTTTCAAGTATTTGTGTATGGGTTTGTTATCTAGTAGTCATATATGGTTTTGTTGTGTAGTGTTTGTGTATGGGTTTGTTGTCTAGTATTTGTGGATGGGTTTGTTGTCTAGTATTTGTGGAGGGGTTTGTTCTCTAGTATTTGTTTATTGGTTTGTTGTCTAGTATTTGTGTATGGGTTTGTTGTCTAGTATTTGTGGATGGGTTTGTTGTGTAATATTTGTGTATGGGTTTGTTGTCTAATATTTGTGGATGGGTTTACTGTCTAGTATTTGTGTATGGGTTTGTTGTCTAGTATTTGTGGATGGGTTCGTTATCTAGTATTTGCGGATGGGTTCATTATCTAGTATTTGTGGATGGGTTTGTTGTCTAGTATTTGTGGATGGGTTTGTTGTGTATTATTTGTGGATGGGTTTGTTGTGTAGTATTTGTGGATGGGTTTGTTGTGTAGTATTTGTGGATGGGTTTGTTGTCTAGCATTTGTGTATGGGTTTGTTGTCTACTATTTGTGGATGGGTTTGTTGTGTAGTATTTGTGGATGGGTTTGTTGTCTGGTATTTGTGGATGGGTTTGTTGTCTAGTATTTGTGGATGGGTTTGTTGTCTAGTATTTGTGTATGGGTTTGTTGTCTAGTATTTGTGTATGGGTTTGTTGTGTAATATTTGTGTATGGGTTTGTTGTCTAGTATTTGTGGATGGGTTTACTGTCCAGTATTTGTGGATGGGTTTGTTGTCTAGTATTTGTGGATGGGTTCGTTATCTAGTATTTGCTTGTATGGGTTTGTTGTCTAGTATTTGTGGAGGGGTTTGTTGTCTAGTATTTGTGTATGGGTTTTTTGTCTAGTATTTATAAATGGTTTTGTTGTGTAGTATTTAATTATAGAGGAATTTGTTGCCTAGTATTTATAGATGGGTTTGTTGTCTAGTATTTACAGAGGTGTTTGTTGTGTAGTATTTGTGTATGGGTTTGTTGTCTAGTATTTGTGTATGGGTTTGTTGTGTAGTATTTATAAATGGTTTTGTTGTGTAGCATTTAATTATAGATGGGTTTGTTGTCTGAGTATTTGTGAATGGGTTGGTTGTCTAGTATTTGTGTATTGGTTTTTTGTCTAGTATTTTTGGAGGGGTTTGTTGTTTAGTATTTATAAATGGTTTTGGTTGTGTAGTATTTAATTATAGAGGGGTTTGTTGTCTGAGTATTTGTGGATGGGTTTGTTGTCTAGTATTTATAGATGGTTGTGGTGGCTAGTATTTGTGGATGGGTTGTTTTAATTTTTTGTGACACTAACTCTATTTTATTAGTAATAGAGTTCTAAATGTTAATACTGATTTTTTAAATGTATTTGTTTTCATTTTTTTAACTTGAATTATTTAATTTTCTATCGAATGGTTTTATGTTTTTATGTTCTTCAGTACCATGGAGAAATACCAATGGATGGACTAAAGAGTAAGGAATCCCTGTTCTATTACCGCAGGTTTTTTTAATTTGTAGTTTTGCCCTCAACAAAATTCTCGTTTTTTATTGGAGAAGAGGAGCTCATTTTAAATTTAAATTTAAATTATTGTTTTCATTCGTTAGTTGTATTATGTAGAGTACCAATAGCTCTTTTGATAACAAAAGGTCACGTGACCCTAACACTCTTAACAATAGACGTTGTGTCAAGATGAACATCAGAAATGAAAATCGCACCACAATATTTGTATGAAGGCAACTTTCCATCTTATAAATTATTACATTTTGTATACAAATTTTCCTGTGTTACATGTTATAAGCTACAACTTTGCCTTTTTACTGATATCGAATGCAAATATTTGATATTGTTGTGAACACACTTCAGATCTCTTGCAATATCGTTTCCCATTGATTTTCATTTTTATTTTCTATTTTCTATTTTTTGTCTTTTATCTTTCTTATATATATAAACTAACTCATTTTATTGTAATTTGCCGTTATTTGTTTAGAATTCGAGATGAACTTAAAACGAATATTGCTACTCGTTTTCCTCCCAAAAATGGACAAGAAATACCTTATATTAAAATCGCTCTAACGGGTCAGATTGGTGCAGGAAAATCAAGCTATATCAACAGCCTTAACAGCATATTTCAAGAAGAGGTTGCCGGAGCAAGAGCTGATGTTGGTCTAAGGGCTGTAAGCCTAACAGAAGAGGTACTTCAAGTTTTAACATAAACTAAATTGTCATAATGAAATGTGTTATATTTACGCGGCGTGGGAAATGGAGGGAGCTTTAGGAGGTTAAGGAAATGGGGCATATAGGAAAAGGTGGGGGGGGGGGGGGGGGGGCTGGAGGGTTTTGACGAAGATTTTGAGAATATTCAGTCTGCGGTTTTCAGTTCAGGTGCCCAATATCGTGGCAATGAGCAAATAGCAGATATCATAGTATCTTTTGAGGCTTTCGCGTTTATACATGGTTAATTAAATGTAAGGTTTATTCGAATAAAACGCGTGGATTTATTTCAAAAACATGACGTTTCAACCATAACTAGTGATAGCCTTCATCAGAATGATGATGAAGATATGTGAAGCGCGTATAATGTAAACAAAGCGTGGGAAGAGTCAATGAAGCGATTAATGAGTGACATTTCTATTTTTCTCTGGTGGGCTTGTCATGTCATAGTCACTAGTGTTCTTGATAATTCTAGTCCAGGTAGAACTAAGGCGGTAGGAATCTTCTCTGTTGAAATTATCAGTGCGTTTGAAGGTTTCGATAGATTCTTTGATGAGTCGAGGGAATTTTTTGGAGGTCTTGACGAGAACTTGAACAGAATTAAAGTCGATGTTATGATCAACATTGTCGTGAGCTTTGTTGAACATGTGAAAGAGAGAGACATATGAGAGACATATTTTGTGAAGGGTGATGGCGTGAGTCGTCATGTAAGTATCTATTGAGGGGAATGGTTAGGAAACCCTTTTGTTATAGGTCTTTGTTCATTTTTTTCAAGCGTGACTGTGCACGATCCTTTTTTTTTTTACCACTGTTTTACCATTGTTGGCAATGGCTGAGTGAACAGACCAAAATCTTTCTTTTGGCTGCAAGTTCAAAATACTTTAAGATTCATAAGAGATATTTGAATACTCCTAATACTACTAATATTTGAATATTGGAATACAATCCCATAGACAAAGTTTATATTTACTTATATTGCAATTTCGGATGAGCATAAATCAAACATTGTGCACGGTCAAGACGGTTAACAATAGGTTTCCTAACCATTCCCCTCTATTAACTATGATTGGTATGGGTCTTCTTGCGGGAGACCGAGTTTCCTAGTGTTCCATCAGGTTTTCTGTAAACCTCAACATCCAAAAAGGGAAGGCGTTGATCTTGTTCTGTTTCCATGGTAAAGCGTATGTTAGGGTATTGATCATTCACGTAGAGGAGGAAAGCATCAAGTCGTTCTTGTTCGCATGGGGCCAAATGGCGAAGGTGTGATGTCATAGTTACATTCTATTCTCTTCAAACAATTGTAAACAATATCATTTATCTACTTATTCCTCAGTATCATATGTACAAGATAATACCAAAAGATGAATCTGAACCTTTGCGATGGAGAATCTGCGACACAATGGGTTTACAGCCACATAGAGAAAATGATTGCGCGAATATCCTTAAGGCAATAGATGGACACGTACCAGATAGATTTAAGGTTAGCTTTGACTGCATCTTTTCTTCCATTCTTGTTGTTTGTTGTTGTTGTTTGTTGTTGTTGTTTGTTGTTGTTGTTGTTGTTGATGTCGTTGTTGTTGTTGTTGTTGTCGTTGTTGTTGTTGTTGTCGTTGTTGTTTTGCGTTGCGTTGCGTTGCTACATTGCGTTGCGTTGTGTTTTCGGGCTTTCTTTCTTTTTTTCCTTTTACTTCAGGTCTTTCAACTTTGAAATGCTTAAAATATGTTTTTTTTTTAATGCATTTTAATTTATTTTTTGCTTTTTTTGTTTTTGTTCAAAAGTTCTCTGAGGAACAGATTAATCAAGGCACGCCTGGTTACATAGCCCATCCTGAACTAAAAGACAAAGCTCATTGTGTTGCTATAGTGATCAATGCCCAGGGGCTTGAACAAATGGACGATGACGTAAAACAGAAACTGAAAACTCTGAGAAGGGAACTTGGTGGTAAATAATATTATATTTTCTAACCACGACGTCCGCCGGTGATGACGTCACGAATGTCGCGGCACGCAGCTACAAATATACAATTATTGGTTGAGGTAAAGCGTAATATCGTAAATTATCAAGAACAAAGCCATGTTATCTGCCGAAGCCTTAAGCTGAAGTGGATGAAACTGCCTAGGGGCATTATAGAGACCATACAAACCCTCTCTTCATTTGCCTCAATATTCTAAAATTTCATGACCTTGTACATTACTGCTAATTTTATGTATGATTTCCATCACGGTGATCTCCCTAATGCCTTCATTGGTTTTTTTCTCGTGTACCAATCAGAGACATAGTTATAATAATAGATTATGATTTAGCAATACACACTGATTCCATTGCCATTCTATTACTATTTGCCTTAATTATGGCGGAGCTCCCGCGCGGGCCCAAGGGCCGCGCGAGCGGAGCACCATAGCTATAGAATATGGTAAACTATGCAACTCAGTTTTCGTGGTCATCGCATGGGAACCCTGTGCGTAACGCTAAAAGTGTCGCCCGCCAGCTGTACTTCGCGTTTCTGATTGGTCAAGCTTTCAAATCACACGTCACTTGGAAAATGACTTTTTTTAACGAGCTTTTTAACTATCATTTTTTGTTAATATTGTAAAACGAAACAAAAAATTAAATTGAAGAAATCATGGGGGAAAAAATTGCCACAGTGTGAAGATAGAGGTTAGGACATTTTCTATTGTGTTTTATTTAGTGTAGATAACATAGCTACAACATTACCGGAAAATGAGCAACAAACTAGCATGACGAACGAGCGAAAAAAGTACTTGTTTTGTTTTTATGGTAAATGTATTCGTAGTTCAATACATGTTATAAAATAATCATTTGAAAAAGCACTTTTTGAATTCCACAATTAAACAAATCCAAGAGATTTTTGACAAAGTTTAAAGCTAAATGACATTCCTAAAATTACCGGCAAACGAGCAACGAACTAAAATGACAAACGTGCGAAAAAAGTGTACCTGTTTTGTTATTATGGTAACAGTACTTTCATTTTGAATTTCATTCAATAATTTCATATCTTTCTACAGATAATTTATCTAAATATTGAATAAGTTTTAAAATTACACCAAATGTTCAACTGTTTATTGAGCTTTTCGACCTAGTACATGATTATAAAAATGAGCTTAAGTTTGTGTTGTTGTGAGATATGTTATTGTATAAAGAGCGGTACCTTGTATTTCACTTTCAAAAGCTAAGAAAATATTAAAAAGCATTTCCAAATGCCAATTTACTGACAAAGAAATTTGTATTTGCATTGCATTTTGCGTTATTTTCTATTTTGTCTCAGTTGTTCTTGTCAAGTATAAATGAATGTAAACTTATTATTTTTTCAAAAACTTTTGTTGTTAACAAGATGAAAAATGGTAAAATTGAATTTTCAAATCTAGTAAGCTTATGTTTTCAAGCTTTTCGAAAAATAGTTTAGACTTTTATGAATGAAAATACGGTTCTTGTAAAAACATAAAACTTTTGATGTGGATAATTAACCAAACATCGTTATTAACGTAAAAGAAGTAAAAGTAAGCTTATGTATTTTGCTCACCTTTTTTTTACCAGTTTTCAAGTCTGTTTCATAATCTTGATTTATCCATAAAAGTTCGGAAATCTCCAAAATTTCGATTTCAATGAAAGACATCCGAGGTAAATTTCACTAAACCTGATATTGTATTGGATTATTTGTAGTTATCTTTCGTTTTATCAGTAAAATTAACCAGGAATTCAAAGATTAAAAAATGTTGGCAATGGAAAACTATGTCGAAGAATCTTCCAAGAAAAAAAAAACTACCCCCGGGGGGAGGGGAGGGGGGGTTGGTGGTGAGTTGAGTGAATTCATTCAAATTGGGCTCCCTGTGACTTGCGTATCGGGAGCTCCGCTTTTAGGCAGTGCGTAATATATTTAATACTTATTATTACACTCCTGACCTATTGAAGTAATTGTACTTGTTTATCATTTCATTTCAATTTATCAATATTTTTTGTGTATATTACATCTCTTTTGTTCTTTTCTCATGTTATCTTTAATTTCTTAATTATTAAGGCCTTTTCATGTTTATCTTTATTTTTGGAGTATCTATTTGCGTATATGTAGTAGTTATATGATGCTATTGTGATTCTATTACCTTAATTATATTTATTACTACACTCTTAACCTAAAGCAATAATTGTAGCTAGATAGCTAATTGTGTAGATCATCCATGTGCTGTTACAATTAGCATGTGAAATTGAATAACGAATATTATAATAATATTTTTTTAAATCAATTTTTGTAAAAAAATCAATTAAATACCTATTAACATGGGTTCTTGATAATTTACGATATCATGCGAAAACCGAATTCAATAATCATTATATTTTACATTTATTAATCTAAGAGACTACCAAAACACGACTAAAAATAGCTAGACTTCAATGTTGCAATATAAAGTTCACAAGATCAAAATTTACATTCATAATTTTACCCTAAGGGAGTCCGACTTTATATTCAGCGATGGTTGTCGCTTTTGAATGAATAAATTTTCTTATAACAAACAATCGAACTTTGTTTTGCACTTCTTAATGACAATGGAAGTACCATTATTATCATTATCATTATTATATTATATTATTTATTATGAATTTTACTTGCAGCACCTCGTACATACATTTTGCTCACTCACATCGACGAGGCGTGTGAAAAAGTTGCCGAGAACGTGACCAATGTATATCACAGTACCGCCATCCACGACTTGGTTAGTAAAGTAGGAAATATGTTGGATGGTCTTCCCGAAAACCACATTTTTCCGGTAATGAACTATAAAAAACAAGTCGAATTGGAAGATGTCATCGATATCTTACTGCTTTTGCCCTTACGTCAGATGTTATGCAATGCTCAAGACTATTTGAAAGACCAAATGGCAAACCTGTCAAGACACGATAGTGCAACCGCCATATCACAACGAGGGCAACCAGTCATGCAAGCATCAACTGTCTGATTGACTCATTAAAAAACACTTGGTACATGAAAACTGAGAACAAGCAGTTTGTATTCTTATTGGACTAACTGTGCTAGGTAATGTTTATTGTTATATAGTATAGATATGTCATCCATACGGTGTTTATTGTCTGTTCATAAGATGATATCTCTGCAGCAATAGGACTTGCAATATAGAGTGATTTTTAAGTTGTAAATATCATGGATTACTGTGGTGATCATGTTTTGAGAAAGTAATGATTCACACAGCTATGTTTTGAAGGATTGATATGGGTTTAAATGTTGAATTGTAGGTATTTCCCCAAACAGAAATGCCATATGTTATTAAGGGATATATGAAAGAATAATAACGTTGAATCAGGACCTCAGTGAGAACATAATGTCTGATTTTTGAAAGTATACCAATACTTTTTGAGACTTTTTAGCCAAGTTCATGAATGTGCATTTTCCAATTTAGGTGTGGGTAGTCGAGAATTATGTCAAGATATTTAATACAAGAATCATGTCGTATCACTTTATTGCAAATTTTCAATTCAAAATTAGAAGCGAGACGTTTCTGGTGTGGATGAAAGATAACAAAACTAGTTTTGTCAATGCTTTTAAGGATAATTTATTGGCACACATCCAATTGTTGACTTTGATCAAATCATTATTTAATTTGCTTTCAAGATCAGAAAATTTTGTATTTTTCAGAAACAAATTTGTGTCATCAGCAAAAAGATAAATCTCAAGAAGACTTGAGCACGAATGGAAGTCATTCATGTAATTTAAATTAAGAATAGCAAGGGGCAAGGATAGAACCTTGGGGCACCCCGATATGATACCCAATTGAGGATGATACCCCTTATTATTCCATAATATTCTAATTTTTTTCAGTAAGATCAAGAAAATATGACCTAATAATATTTTTAGTAAGACCAAGAGAATATGAACTAGTTCATTTTCTCTTGGTAAGATGGTATGGTCGACAGTGTCAAACGCCTGGCATAAATCCAAAATCAATTCCACAACAATGGAAGCCCTTGTCGATGGCTTGTTTTATTTTATCAGTTAATAGAATTAATGCATGAGAAGTTGAGTGTTTTGGGCGAAAGCCAAAATGTTTTTATTATAGAATACAGAAAACTTCTCAAAATAGGTTAAAAGCCTATTGTATATGAGTTTCTCAAGAATTTTATTAAATACATATAGTAGAGATTTGGCGGTAGTTGGAAACACATCAAGAGCAGAATTATTTTTGTGAACTGGAACCACCTTGGCGACTTTGAATTGACTTGGAACTATGCCCAAGGAGAATGATTCATTGAAAATAATTTTTAGTGGATCTGAAATAATATTATTTAAACTTTTCAAGATGGTGACAGGAATGCTGTAGGAACCAACTGACTTAGATGGATCAATTGAATTTATTATCTCACCAATCTCAGCTGCTGAAACAGGAGAGAGGAGAGACTACTATTTAGAGGTTGGGTCAGAAAATCCTTATAAGAGGCTTCACATTTGGGTATTTCCTTTGCAAAGGATGAGCCTCTATTAGCAAAGAAGTTATTAAATTCATTTCTCGTGCTCATTAATAATTCATGAGGAAACCAGCCAATAAATTGGCTATTTTTGGGTCACATGATGTTACTTGAAACCGGGTAAAGTCATGTGAAAGGACTGAATTCAGTCTATAGTAGTCCTAGGACTGAATTAATTTTGTTCCAGTTACTCCAAGTCGAATAACAATGAGCATGAGAAGACATTTCAAAGCCTCCAATATCGGACTGGACGGGATTTCAGGTCCGCGCAATTCGGCTTCGGCTTCGCCTCGCACTAGAACTAATTGCTTGGACTTGAAATCCCGTCCAATCCTCATTCTCGGCTTTGAAATATTACTAGCAATACCTTTCGCATTTGTAATGGTATCATTGTCCCTTATTATCTTTGAAGGTAAGGTTGATGCTTTAAGTTTTAATGATATCAGTTGCCTAATACCTTTCCAGGTAGCCTTTGAGTTAGACGGGCTGTTCTTTAAATATTCAGTACAACATTTTTCTTTGCTAGACTTAAGCAAAAGGCTAAATTTATTTCTAAATTTCATATATCTGCCATAAGTATGGTCATTTCTATTCCTAAAGTACCGTTTATAAAGTTTGTATTTTATTGTGTATTGAGGTTCTTAGGCCTGGAGTGATCCAGGGTTTCATTTTGAATTTAAGAGCGAAGGTCCACTAATATCGAGCATCGGCCGGTCACGGTCAAAATTTCGATTTTGCTCATTTTTGGTTTGCTGGAAGGTATTACCAAGTAAACAAATGTGGTGTAGTTAGGTTTTCAAAAAACAGCTAAAATTCTGAGAAATCCGAGAAAATCTGTTGCCCTAGCGGCGACCTCAAAAGTATGCAAATTTTCAGCTGAATCAAACAGGTTAAAAAACAACTAACACATACAGAAGAGGAAAAACATATGAAAACTATATGCTTATAAATTGATTAATAATTATAATATGAATATAAATTTTTTCTCAATGAAACTCATGTCATGAACTATTTAGATGTTCTTCTAGAACATATCCAAAAATCAGTTTGGGTTATTGTATTTAGGGTTCATACGGAGGCCGTGAACATTTGGTATTTTCGACATATACCGTGACTGAAATCGACAAGTGTTTGTTGTTTCTGGTCGCTATTTTCTCATTGGTTTCTATTTTCATCCGGAATTTAGGCCCGAAAATGCATTTCCTTTAAAAAAATACCTTTTTTTAGTAATTTGCTCGCCTCTTACCAATGCGACACGGGTTCGATTCCCTACGAGCTCGGTGTCGTATGTGAGTAGAGCTGTTTGTTGGTTCTCTCCTGTGCTTCGAGGGTTTTCCGGGTTCTCCGGGTTCTCCTGTTTTCCTCCTTCCGCAAAAACCAACTTCTAAATTCCAATTCGATCTTGGGCTTTCACCTAGCATGGATCTCAGGGTTCCGTTCGTGATTGTCCCACTCTGTGATTACAGATATTTAGTGTAAAATCGTAACACGAGCGAGTGCGGTGTTTTCCTTGATAAATTGATAATCTTCAAGTAGAATGACCTTTCCCCGTCCCAAAATAACACTAAAAGTTTACAATTTGTGCCATCGATTCATCGCAAAAGATTATGAAGTTTTTCTTTTTAATGGAAACTACAAAAATCCAACCCTATATTAGAAGTGCAAATACACTATAATTTGAAGTAAGACGAGCGAGTTCACACGTGTGCCGTCAATGCATTGACAAGCTCAAAAAAAGAAGGAATCGTATAAAATAAACCCTTGAAATTGAAAGCTTTTTCGACGTTGGTATCATTTCCGATAACTACAGCCGGTATTCCTAAATTACCTAGGGAAGAAACTTGGTCTTCCATTAAATATTTTAATGGAGATATGACTACTAACACGCTACTTCCACGAGGTCTTCCATAATAGAGAACATCAGATACGTCATCGGTAAACACTGAACAGCGAGAAACTTCCCTTAGCCCGTTGGCAAATTTACGAACACTCGTCCCTTTTCCAAGAATGCTTTGATGGAATCTTGTTGCTCTTGAAAAATACTTTCTATTTCAAACTGATACTTTACTTCTAAAAACACTCTAGTCCGAAGATCCTCATGAAAAGAAAACGCCATTTTGAAAACTAGGACGCTTTGCGCGTTCACATCCGGTTTGATAGTGTTATCCAATGGGAGTTTACGTTAGAATAAGCTTGGCTAACAGGCAATCAGAATCTATTATATATAATCGCGCAATTTGCGGGGGGTCCAGAACAAGCTTTTCTGGCGATGTTTCGCAGACGGTATTTACGAAGAAAATTCCGGATGTGACGCAGGCTATTGCTCAAGGAAAGATTCGATGTTTGAACTTGGAATTCTATAGATAATGCCGCATGGTATATTTTTGATTAAATGGTTTTCAATCTCTACCCAGAGTAACGTACATACTCATTTGAGGTTTTCCGCCAAACGAGAGATTTTTCCTGCAGCCTGTTTATATTTTTGCGCGACGCCGCATTGCACATATATAAGGGCTCAATGCTAAGTTTTAAGTTTTGGCATACAGGCCTAGTTACAAAAAAAATCGGCTAGAAAGATAAAAATGTCAGTTTCATCACACTTTATTTCAAGGACTGCGAAGCTCAGTAGCGTGGATGATTGAAAACCATTTTATTACCAATAAGACTGTATAAGGGCCACTAAGCAATGTCATATTCCATGAAACAAGTTCTACGGAATAGCGTGCACGCTATCGGTGAACCAATCCAATAGCTATTTAGCACTTAAGACCTATTTCGTTTTTGAATTCTCTCAGGAATGAACTAGACGCGTTTTGGTTTCGTTTCACGGATACATGGCGTGCAATCTAATGAGATCATATTTCCAACATGAATATTTATGTACTAAAATTGTCCTTTTTATTTATTAATGTTTTTACTGTGGACCTGTGGACCTGTGGACCTGTGGACCTGTGGACCTGTGGACCTGTGGACCTGTGGACCTGTGGACCTGTGGACCTGTGGACCTGTGGACCTGTGGATCTGTGGACCTTTGGAAAACTTAAAGGTGATTTTTTTGTTAACACATAATTTGTACTAAAATACATTCGGTGTATTCGGCAGATTATCGATATCTTGGCCAATGTTTCAGTATAACGATTTCCTTGGCAATACTTATTTCTGCATTCCCTAACAATGATTTCTCCGTCCCGAAATTTCAGGGGAGGATCCTATAAGATTCAAATGAGGTGAGGCACCCCTGAAGAAAAGTAGTGTCATAGATATAACGACTCAGGGGGTAAACCAAACGTTTCGCCCATTAAATAGAATTTTGAAGTTTCCCTGCCTGAAAATTGAGGAGGGATGGGAATCGATGGGCCTTTCATACCTACTGCTATATTCACCAATGAAGCTGGTTTATATTGCTTCTCGTTTATTCAAAGTTCAAAGCATGGACTGAGAAAGGTCATTAATTTACCTACAGTCCTTACCTAACTTTTATTTAAAGGTTGTACACTATTGCGAGACAACTTCTTGACATGAGAAGCCAACTTTTGGTGCCCCTTTTCGTTCTGACGACAGTCGTAAAGCCCCTCACCGACAGAGAATGCAAAGTGAGCGATGCCTGTCATTCTTTCTAGCATTGTGGGATCCAAAAGTGCTTCGTCACCAGACAAATCGCGGTCTTCTAACAAATTGCTAAGAACAGAGTGCAGCAACACTAGGATCACAGGGCTTTTGTCTGAAACAATATCACGGAGCTGAGTTACCAAAAGTAATAAGGCATACTGCACGTATATTTTTCTTCCATCATTCATTTTTCATTCCTTCCTTAATTCATTTATCCATCCATGCAACCAACCATCAATCCATGCATCCAACCATGCATGCATGCATCCATCCATCCATCCATCCATCCATCCATCCATCCATCCATCCATCCATCCATCCATCCAAATATCCATCCAGCCATCCATCCATCCATCCATCCATCCATCCAGCCAGCCACCCAGCCACCCAGCCATCCAGCCATCCAGCCATCCAGCCATCCAGCCATCCAGCCATCCAGCCATCCAGCCATCCAGCCATCCAGCCATCCAGCCATCCAGCCATCCAGCCATCCAGCCATCCAGCCATCCAGCCATCCAGCCATCCAGCCATCCAGCCATCCAGCCATCCAGCCATCCAGCCATCCACCCATTCAGCCATCCAGCCATCCATTCGTTCATAATCCATTTCCTCCCATTTACACATACGTTCCGTCTTTTTCAAACTTTTTTTTTTTGCTTGAAAGTCTTAACTCATAAATACTTTATATTCAATTTCATCTGCCTTTGCATTGCATTCATTTTAATGTGGATGATTCTAATTTAGATATTGGACAGCCGAGCTTTCAAAAACGAAACGCAGGTAATTAGAGGTAATAATAAGCTTACCGTGCACTCCTCTCATCGCGTTCTTGATGTCTGTACCAATCCGTGAAGAAATGACACAAAACACAATGACAGGTCGCTCTCCATTATCTAGATCTTGGCTCCAAATTCTCTCAACAACACTGGAGTCCAGTTTTTTTATAATAAGATCTTCAATTTTACTGGTACTTTGTTGTTTGCATCTCTTGATCAAAAGTGCTAGTAAAATTTAATGGAAAAATGATTATATAGCTGAATGATGGTTGGATAAAAATATGCAACATTTAATGTGCCAAACGTTAAACGAGCAAATTAAATGTCAATTAGTTTTCCATTCTTTTCGTAGGAAGAATGTGCAGATTTGTTACAACTTTATTGCTATGAATATGTCACAAATGCCCGTTAAAACCACTAGAAATCGTATTTCTGAGGGTCTCAATTTCAAGTGTAACGACAGCCGAGCGACAACGTATTTTAATTTAAAGGCTCCTTATAAAATATTTACTTTGGAGTTATTTAACAAATAAAACAGCTTCTGTCTTGCTCCGTTCAGTAATAAAGCACGCAGGAAGTGGCGTAGGCACCAAAGAAGTGTAAGGAGAATAACGAGACGTAGGCGAGTGCTTCTCACACTTCTTGAGTGCTTACGGCGCTTCCTAAGTGCTTTATTACTGAATGGACCACGGGAAAAAACTGTATTATTCGTTTTATTATATAGTAACTAATTTTATTTTGGTATTGAATTTATTTACGCAAAAAGAAAGACGCGGTCGCAGGATCTAGCAGCACCGAGTTCGCTCGCGCAGATGTCGTCAGCACTGTGCTCCTTTCACTAATAAAGAATAGTTTTCGACCAGCGCGAGCGTACTATCCTAACTATATAATATAACCCAATAATATATGATACAATAAAATAATAAATAATATTCGCAGGATGCATGCACAGCTCGCTGTAATAATTGTCCTTTTCCTTTTTTCAGAAGCATCCATGAAAAAAATTTACGATAATCTTTTGAATGGCCTTCTTTGGATTATCATTACATACGAAAAATAATAATTGGAAAATAATGAATTACATATATCGCCCTTTCACTAAAGAGCTCATTTGCTTCCATCATGAGATCCTCAAAGGGAACTATCACAGTTATTGTTTACTATTATAGTGCGTATACACCTATTTCAAAAAAAGGTTATCACAGGTGATAGGTCATTCTAAGATGGAAAAAATTGTGGGTAAAAGTCTAAACATTAATATTTAAGGTGTTTTAAACATTATTTTTTTCCTCATCAAGAAAATGGATAATGTTGTTGAAATATATACTAAATACTGCCTTAACCATTGGGAACACCTCCATTATTTATGTTTATTATATGTACCCATAATATATTTCCATCTTAGAATGACATATGACCTGAGAGTAACCTTTTTTGAAACAGGTGTAAAATTAAAACTAAAATTGAAAGCACTATAACATCGGAGGTGAGGAAAACCCCACAAATTTAGATATTTTCCCCTTTTTTTAAGATGCATATTTGTCTTCATGACTATGCTGTTTCTCTCCCTATTTAGATTCAAAATAACATTCCACTAATCGAATGCTTTGAATATGGAGATTGGATTCCTATGACTGAAATGCATATTCATAGGGAATTGCATCTACAATTTGCCAAGGTAGGTACTGTCAAGAAATCATACTACTCTTAAACAGTTTATACTCGATCAACCGGAGCACCCTTGTTGATCTTTGCAGCTTTTGGGGCAAATGTTTAGTCAAGTATGTTTAAATAAAATAATAATAATAAAATTATTAATAATAAAATTATTTATTACCTGTTGGTGTATATTAGATGCAAAGGAACAAAAGGAGACAAATGTTTAGTATTTATTCATTTTCAATTGATTAAATAGTAGTGCCAGGTTTATTTGTACAAATCTAGAAAAATCTTAAACCTATTTATTTTTTTTATAGGAAAAGCAGACAACTATGGATATGTTTCACACAGACATATTTGAAAGGTACATGGTCAGACAAATTTGACAACATTATATTTCATGGGTAATCTTCCACTAGTAGATCACTCTTTTCACTCCCTCACCTAGTATCTCAATTATGTACAAATGACACTATAAACCAATGACTTGGTATTTATCTAATGCATTTGATCATATGCACACTCGAGTGATTCTCCAAGTACCAGTGCAATAGCAGGATTATCATCAAGGTATGTATATATGTTTATTATACTTAATGAAATGGAACTAGTTCCCTAACCTAGACCCTATGAAGTCATTGGGGGGGGGGGGGGGGGGGGTTATGCAGTTGGGGGCTGGAAATAGCCCCTCTTCCCTAATGAAACCAGATGAAACACTCAGAAATAATAATAATAATAATAACATAAAAAACTTATGCATATCAAGGTGTCTCCCCAGTGTATAGTAATCTGTGGGCTAATGCAGGCTTGCACATTGATACCCAACAGGTCTACGATATTAAAGTTCATGAGCTTAGGATTCAATTTTTATGGAGCTGATCACATATAAGGTTACCATGGGAACACTACTTCAGCTATAATGAAGGCCATTCTTTTCATTAAAAATTAAAAACTTAAGTTTTCCAACTTGATCGAATCTGTTTAAAACTTTTTACACTGAAAGTATGTTACCTCGCCTTTCATTTGACACAATGCTAAAGCATTTGGTACTACAGAACTTTGAATTTGCCGAATAAAGAATTTCTGAATATTTTGACATTTGCTTAACCTTTATATGATAAAAAGAATATATACGAGATGTAATTCGAGTCCAATCCGAGGCTGAGATGAGACAAGACTCTAAACAGAGATTAGAATGTAATTCGAGTAAAGAATCAGAAGCTGAGACAAATTTCCACGGCACTACACAATTTCACTCACGGCAAAATACACAAAGCCGCGGCACAACACAGAATTGAATCCTTGAAGAGTAACACAGCCACCCAATGTTTAAGATGACAGGGCCGGGGGTACAATATTGTCGACAAAATCTTCCTTACCCCTGTAGCTCCCAGTGAAGCGTAATTGAATGGCGCCATTTTGTACTAGCCGTACGAGTGAAAAACTAATTCAAATTAATGAAATTTAATTTAATTTTGGGAAATAGAATCTCATCTTTTCCACAGCGTGTGCAAAAACGATCTTTCTCTTCTAATTCATTGCCACAAATAGTACAAAATGGCGCCATTCAATCACGCTTCACTGGGGGCTACAGGATGAAGGAAGATTTTGGTTTCTAAAATGCAATCTGATCAGTGGATCATTGAATGAGTCACGCGGGAGCCGTAACTTCAATGAAAAATTGTCTGTATGTCGCAAATAAGATAATTCGCATTCAAGGAGCGAAAAGGGAACATAATATGTATAATTCTGAAAATGAAATGCAGCTGCAGTAAACCATACAAACGAAATAAGTAGTTTTCTTGGGGAATAATGGTCATAAAAATATCACAGTAATATCAATGCTTTGATAATTTTAGCCGTCTCGCGAAAACCCCCTACTTTGAAAGTTAGATATTAAAATGTACATGTTATATTTGCAAGCCTAGCTTCATAGAAATAAAAATGTGGTTTGTGCGTGTGTGTATGTGTGAGAGTCTTCATGTAGAGAACGTTAGCTTCATGTCCATGAATGCATTGTCTGTGTTGGTGGCTGAAGTGTGCTTGAGTCAGTTCTCCGACTATACAAAGCGATGCTTCCATAATATTCGCTCTTTAAGGTATTCCATACATTTACAGTATAAGCGTACCTTCCTTCTCCTTCTTCTTCATGCAGCACCACCAAAAGATGAAAGCTGAAAGAATGGCAACGATCACACCAGCTATAATTAGTCCTAACACTGTACCGTCCATCTTAATTCTCGTAATATCAATACAGGACGTAGAGCTTTCTGTTTTCTTTCCCCGTGAACTACTGTCGAACAACACTAGATAGAAAATACAAATTGGTGTCGTTACGAACTTATACTTGCAAAAAAATGCGAGACAGACAGTTGACCTCTGTAATCAATTCACATTTCCAAGAAAGAATTGTATTTTGGCGTGGCGCTCACACTTCCAAGAAATCTTGAATAAATTTAAAAACAAAATATAAGTGTAATAGTCAGTAAGGATCATGCAAATTTAGAAACAGATGGTCAGGCTACCTCACGAATTTTGCTCAAATTTGATATATGAACTTCTTTTGGGGCCCTAAATATGAAATGGATAATTTTTGTCAACAATTAATTTTACGACAGTATTCGGGGAGGGGGGGGAGGAGTAGTCTCCCCCACAGCTGCTTTCAGTGTCGTCACGCAACGCTTTCTCCCCTGAGTAGCTACTCAGGGGAGAAAGCGTTATGTGACGACACTGAAAACGGCTGTGGGGGAGACTAGGGGCGGAGGGGGTTGATCAGTTTTGTGTCCGTGGTTGGCTTGTTACAACGCAGTTTAAGTACTGTTTTTTGTTTGGTATCAAAATGAACCCTGATTTACACTATGTATTTCCTTGTGCATAGTAAAAGCTGGGAAATATTTAAAAAGGTTTGTCAAATGACTCCCATATGTATAGGTACTATTAGCATTTGTAAACAGGTCTAGAATGTGAGGTAAATATAAAAGCCCTTATCTCCTCTGGTATGTCGATTTGGAAACTGCAGTTGCTGTTTACATGTTCGATTATAGCTTATTCTATTTCTGAAATAAAAAAAACTAGGCAAGTATTGATACTTTGCTGAACGATATTGCCAAACTTGAGTAACATAAGCTTTTATATAGGCTCGTTCAGCAGCTCGTAGATTACAAACACATTAGCCTCCACCAAAAATATTCCAAAAAAAGTATTATTCTAATACTTTTCTAACATGGAATCGCAGGTAGCCCAAACTTGGTTTCTGTGGTGTCATGTTATAAAGAAAGGTATAAGCCTTTTCATAGTTTAAGAATCGATTCCACTGCGCATGCGATTTTATCCCGAATTTCTCACCTTCTTTTGACTAAACCTTCTTTTGTTCTTAATTAAACAAAAGAAGGTGAGAAATTCGGGATAAAATCGCATGTGCAGTGGAATCGATTCTTAAACTATGAAAAGGCTTATTGGGATTCATCAAAAATTTCAATAGAATCATTGAAACGTGAAATAAAGCCTCGAAATTTTACTCGATCATTGAGAAATAACACTTCTTTCGCTCTGTGTGGTTATTTTTTTTGAATTTAGCCCGTTTTGAGGAATTTTTCCCCCACCAGTAAGAAATAATAAGTAAGTAATAATATATAGGTCATAAAGTTACTAACTTCAATCCCTGTATTCTTTTCGGCTCAATTAATTTGCTCGATTTGTATTTTTCAAAAATGGCAATAGAAAAATAAGAGAAAAGTATTTCCATAGCGTGCTTAAACAGTTTATCAACAGAGAGTATATTGCCATTAGTGAAATAAGGACGGAAGGTATAAATTCATGAGGTAGAGAGAGTGATAAGTTGCCGTGGTGGATATATATATATACATTTTTTTTCTACAACAGCCACTCCCCATGCAGGGCCCGTCCGTGAGGTTCCCTCCACACGCACTACCACTACATTCTATATTTATAACATACAACACTCAACTCACACGTGTTGCTTCTTACGGAGGGAGGAAACCGGAGATCCCGGAGAAAACCCTCGTGGTAAGGGATAGAACAACACATCAAACAAACTCAACTCACATATGATCCAGTCTGAGCCGGGGCTCGAACCCGGACCACAGTGGTGAGAGGCGAGCGGTAAACCACTATGCCACCCATGATTATTTATACAATATGCGCATTAGAAATAATAAATATTATTAATATTTTAATTTATCTGTACCTTCCGAAACCTCCCATTTTTTCCTATATATAAAGTCCTACATCTCTAAAACTAATTTAGATATCACTTTCAAATCTTTGCAAACCATTAAAAATTTCATTTTCAACTATTATACACCTTTCTCAAAAATGGCCGCCAAACTCGGTTGGGAATAGGGGCAATTGAATGGAAGAGACGTCAGTAAAGCCTCATTATTAAACAAAGTCTACTCAGTACGATCAAAGACATTCATCTCACCAATTCGAGTTCTTTTAAGCGTCTTTTGAAGTAAGGTTAAATGACTTTGACACAAAATATCGTAATGAGCAGGCATTGTTTAACAATGAGGCCTTACTGACCTCACTTCCATTCAATTGTCCTTTAGTCCCAACCGAGTTTGCGGCCATTTTTTAAAAAAGTTTTATATAATAATAATAATAATAATAATAATAATAATAATAATAATAATAATAATAATAATAATAATAATAATAATAATAATAACTCAACAGCTGTATTATATCTACCTAGAGAGAAAGGAGGACGAGGACTGCGATCCATTGAACAAGAGTATAAGCTGATCAAGATAAAGGCTGCTGTCAAACTTTACGAGAGTCCGGACCCCATGATGAGAGCTGTTCAACAGTTTGAAGAAAGAGCTGCAGACAAGGGGATTCTCCTCTCTCATTATGGCTGCAAAGACATTTGTCCAGGAACTGAGAACAACTCTGAACCTAAATACCCCTGAATCGTCTGGTAGCCCATTAGAAGAACCGGAGATAAAGAACTAGGGAATGCACATCAAGAAACAATTTAAGAGAGCTGTAAATGAAAAACTCGTGGGGAAGGTTGAAGATCAACATTGGCAAGAAAGTTTACTGAAAGCAAAATGGCAGGATGATCTATTAAGTCATGAAGGTTGCTTTGCGTGGCTTAACAAGTGGGTAAGCGCTCCTACCCATTGTATTGCAGGCATTATGGAATTGTACGAACAGCTAACCCCAACGAGAGTCTACATCGCCTGCAAGACGGGAACAACAGACAAGAATAATGTCACATGCAGAATGAGAATATTCTCACATGCAGAATGTGCGGCGAGGGTTCCGAATGTCTGGCACATGTACTGGCTGGATGTCCGTCTCTTGCACAGGCCAAGTACCTGGATAGACACAACGCTGCTTTGAAAGTGTTTTTCTTTGAGATGCTAAGAGATCTCAAACTGGCTGATAGTACACCCCCATGGTTTTCTGATGTCAAACCCAAAACCACTCTACCAATCAACTGACGCTGAAGCATACGGGGATGTACCTGTATATGCTGACCACATGTATGTACGATCTAATCGTGTGGACGCGCGTTTCATCGACCACAATAACAAGAAAGTACTCATGGTGGAAATGAGCTGTCCGTGGGTTAACAACCGAGAAAAGAAAGACAAAGAGAAGACGAAGAAGTATGGAGCACTTAGACTTGAGCTCACAAAACAACAGCCAGGATACACGATCTTGCAAGTGAACTTCATTTTGGACGCTCTTGGAGGATTTTCTAAAGAGATGGAGCCTGAGATGAAGAATATCTTTGGAGTAAGATACAAAGATGTATTACTTAGAATGCAGAAAGCGGTATTAAGCTGCACAGTGAACATTACAAGAACATTCAAATTAATCACATCTAAAGGACATTTCAAACCATATTCTAAGTATTTAAACTGCATCTTAAGAACATTACAGTTAATTTAAGTTTAGTAAATCTTATTATGAATTTTTTTTAAGTGAGTACCATCTTAAAGAGAACTATATGATAAACATTTAAAACCTACTATTAGAAATAAGACATTTTACGAAATAGCTATATATATATATATATATATATATATATATATATATATTACCCCCTCCATAATAATAATTCTTTTATTTATTTTAATCTTAGGATAGTGTTACAGATTCATAGAATATAGAGGGGTTTTTTGTTGCTAGAAATTTATTGCAACTGATTGTATATATATATATTTGTTTGAGAAGAACAGAGGGGTTTTTTGTTGCTAGAAATTTATTGCAACTGATTGTGTATATATATATATATATATATATTTGTTTGAGAAGAACAGAGGGGTTTTTTGTTGCTAGAAATTTATTGCAACTGATTGTATATATATATATATATATATATTTGTTTGAGAAGAAAAAGTCAAGACAACATTTTTCCCGACAAGCCTGTTTCGTGAATTGCTTCACTCTTCAGGGGATTTAAATCCCCTGAAGAGTGAAGCAATTCACGAAACAGGCTTGTCGGGAAAAATGTTGTCTTGACTTTTTCTTCTCAAACAAATATTCTGCTCTACTTCTATCGATGTATTGAGCACTGTTTTACGGAAAATTGATTCACAGATTTCTTATATATATATATATATATATATATATATATATACAATCAGTTACAATAAATTTTTGGCAGCAAAGACGATCCTTGGAAGAGATCTGCATTCATCCGCGACTCAAGCCTTGACAGTGTTAAACTGGATTCCACTGGCCAAGAAAAGAACAATAGACCGCTGTATTTTTGTTTATAAATGTTTAAATCACTTAACTAACCATGACTTTGGCTTTTATTCATTATCACAAATCCATTCTTATAACACAAGATATAAGGACAATCTTAGTTTTGAAGGTGTTAGGACCAACTGGGGTTTATTTAGAACAGTTCCTCATTGTTCTAACGACTGGAAGTCTTTAAATTTAGAAGTGAGATTTATTGACAGTCTGAAGGTTTTCAAAAAGAAGCTTCTTAAGATTTTTTCATGATCATATCACGAATTTATGATGGTTTTTGGAATTTTCGACCGAGTCCGGGGCGTTGCGGTCGCGCGCGCTGGTGTGGGTTTGGGTTGTTGGCGGAGCGATCTGGCGTGATTCCTAATTCGTGAATCACGCCAGGTCGCGCCGGGTCGTTTTTCCACGCCTTGGGCCACATATCGGCGCGCTCGCGGCCGAGTTCTCGATTCGGTCAATTGCTTATATTTAAATTTATTTTTTTTAGGACCTCCCTGAAAATCATTTTTATGAGTGGAGTATCCTCATTAAATATTATCATTATTATCATTATTATTATTATTATTATTATTATTATATATATATATAGCAGCAGTAAGGGAGACTCGCGTAGCGCCGGCATTTGAAAAAATGACATATCGAAAAACCCCAACCCCCCCTGGGGTTTCGGAGGTAGGTTAAAGGCCCTACAGGGGGTCTTGCGCGATCCGGGGGCAGCGCAATAAGTCCTTACTGCTGCTGTATTTGGGTACCGCAAACGGAGGTTAAAATATCTTATAAATATACGATGCACGAATGTAAGAAGTTCGCCAATGACCTCTGTGTGATTTGTCTAAGATTCAAAGTTATCGTACCTAAGCCAGAACCCTTTTGGTGTTGTGGTAAAAAAATGCAAATAGAAGATGACACGTCAGCACAGTGTTACGAGTGTGGTAAGAATATTCGTAATGCCGTACCAAATGCTACCAAAGAGCAATATTACGCCAATGGAGGTCGTACGAAGACCCCATATAAGAGAATAAAATACTTCCGAGACTGGATGAGTCATATCCAAGGTTTACATCCGGTATATTTAGACGATGAAGTAAGGCAGAAAATCATAGACCATTTAGAAGAGCCAACCCCACAAAGTCTACGGAAAACGCTGAAAAAATTAAAACTAGGGAAATATTACAAAGCTATTCCCTATCTTTTGTCTGAAATTACCGGTAGGCGTATTCCTCATGTCTCAGATATGCAAAGGGCCGAGTGGTTATTCTGTCGGCTGGATAAGGATATTCCCTATTACCCTGACGTAATCTATGAAATATTCCAGCAAATGGATCCCCAGCACCCGCTGTTAGAATGGATTCCGAGAAGATGAAATGTGCAGTCGAAATCCCCCTACGTTCTTTTCAAAGCAGATGTCTACTGAGCGAGTTTTCTTTGGAGCTCCTCTTTTGCCTCCTGGTAGATCTTTTTGCGAGATTCCTCGGAAAGATCTTTTACGATGGTTTTTTTATTACCTGACTTTAACTCCCCGTATTTCTTTTCCTCCGCGAGGATCAAAGAGAACTCCACGTTGTCGATTTTACGGTCCCGCAGAGCTTGGGAGACTAAGTCGGCGATGGTGTTAGCCTTTGCTCTTGCTAGGGCTATGTGTGTGTCGTGCTTGGATATCTTACCGGACAATTGCTTCATAATACCTGTCGTAACAGCGGAAACGATGCCGCAGACGGCTCCAACGCTGGCCAAAGGAACGCCAACGACTATTCCAGGCCCGGTAAGTGAGGTAGCAACACCAGTGCCTGTTAACGCCACGGACATGGAGCCGGAAGTTATTGCGATTTTATGTAGTATGCTTCGGGCTCTAGCATACTTTTTCCTGACCTCCTCATAGTGTTTTGTCTGCCCCTCTAAGTAAGCCAGGATTAGATTTGCTTTATTCAAGCGGAAGTTTTCGGCGTTTAATTCGTTAGGTCCCTCCCTAGGTAAATCAGGATAAAGTGGAGGTGCTGATGGTATAACATCCATTATATATACTAATGTACGACGCCTTTGGGAATAGCATAGAGGAGCAGCCACATCATGACAACAGGGATTACTGGAACTGGAGGGCCTTTAGGAAGATGTTTCCGCATGCAGACCCTAGTAAGTTCGAAAGAAGACCCGATGGGATTTACTATAACGGCTCCAGGATGTACAGCAATGCGGACTTGGAGCCAACGCTGGTGGGGCAAATAGACAATCAGCTGCAGCATTCCACGCCTACGGTATCTGTGCAGCATCCCACGGTAACGCCTAAGCCTAAACCCGTGCAAGGTTGGTCGCAGGAATTATTGCTGGGTACCAGTACTTATCCGATACCCGCGGTTTCATTTGATGAACATCCAAGCTTGGGCCTAACGCTGAATATGCGGATCTCTAACAACCATTCCTTTCCGTTAAAGGTGCGAGATATCTTCAAAAACGTGCCCATTAATCATACCACGGCGAAAGAAGCCCACGAATGGTTAAGGGGTCCTAACATGCGTTATTGGCCACAGCAGTTGAACTTTGCAGTTTGGTGCGCCACCAGTGGCTGTGGGGTAAGTGCAAACTTGATGAAGGAGTCGATATTTATGTTTCACTTTCACTTCACGGTTAGAAGAATACTGCATGAGATGGGTGTTATTGCGCTGCCGGGAGATGCCACGTTTTATCCAAGAGATAACAAATACAACGTTCCTGCTTACGACCGACTTTGTAAGGAGTTCGGTGTTGTAGGGAAGGATTTTAGATGTACCGCGGGTGCTAACAATGGTTTGGGACATATTTGGGCTTATTGGGGGATTGGTGGACACGAGCTAAGTGATAAGGAAGTTCATGCATTGAATCTACGATGGAACACTGGGTATCATAAAGAAACTCACGACAGTAGCACCTTCTTCGAACCAAATGCCAAGACCACTAAGGAAGTCAGAGACGGACCTCTGTTCAAAGACGAGGGCGGTAAGTATGCAGGGGCCAATCCACTGATTATTAAGATTACCAACGACGAGCAAACGAAGCAATACTTTAACTTTATACCCCCAGAAGGCAAAGGGTTAACCAAAGCTGGCCTTGCCCGTTTGAACCGCAGCATAGAAGCTTACGTGTATTCTATCCTTGGAGCTCAGGTAAACACCCGATCCAGCATAATCGGAAATACGGGCGCCGCAGAAGAGACGCGAGCTGAAGCTTTGATTCTATTCGAAAGTTCGATCTTGGAGGGCGACATTAGCAAGGGCGTACAGCGTTACCAACTAGCCATACAAAATTCTAAGGCAAGGTTGGACTATGCAGTAGCCCCGGGTTGTTGGTTAATGCCCAGTAATTTATCTATAAATACTGGTTCTGTAGTAGGATACAACAACAAACTTCAACGAGCTACTAAGGATATGAAGTTTGGGGTAAATGATGTGAACTTTGACACTCTTAGAAGGCACTTAGTTGAACAGCCTAAAAAAGTGCACCATACGCAACCACCTAAGGAAGCGCACCATACGCAAGCGCCTAAGAAAGAACCACACCGAGCGCCTAAAAAAGAGGAGGAATATGACCACAACTTATTAAAGGCCGGCTTAACGGTCGCAAGCATTGGTCTGAGCTATTATATATGGCGATGAACAACCCCTACGTAGCTGGAGTAGATTGTGTCTATACGACTTACAAAGGCGAGAAAAAATACAACCAGAGCTCTTGGGTTGATGTCACCGGAATGTCTGTGGATTTGAATTACTCAGGAAAGAAGTTAATCCTTTGTAGTATTTGCATTGGCACGAGCAGCCATGCCAACGTGGGCTTTAGGTTCCTGGATGACAACGGCATACTGCAGCCTATGCGCGCGAAGACAAACAACAGGGAGCCTGCGCATTTCTCCGTAGAGCCGAACCCCGGCAGCTCTGAGAATCTATCGGGTTGGACTTTCCACATGGTTGCTGATTGCTACGGGAAAGTAAAGCTGCAAATACGCGTAGATGACACCGGAAGTGTTTGTGTAAATAGTATGGAAGATCAGAGAGATAAGATTTATAATCATGCAACCATCAGCACTCTGACGGTAATGAGTTTATAGTGGATTTTGTGAGAAATCCTAATATATATGAATCCACATATAAAGGAAGATTGGTTTTTACATTACTTAGAGGAAAAAGAGTTTCCTGAAAGCGATATTTGGAAGGACACCGGGTTATGGGTGAAGGTTGGAGGCTTAGGGTTAATCCTGTGTACTATCAGTATTGGGGTGTACAACGAATATGGTTTCGCTTTTAGGATCGTCGATGAGGATAATAACCCATTACTTCCCTTCAGGAATAAGAAAAATAATAGGGAGCCAGCTCATTTTTCGTTTGAGCCGCACACTAGCAATGAAGATTTTACACCTGTTACTTTTCATATGATAGTTAATTGTCAATATGCAAAGCTTCAAATTAATACCTGCAAGGATGATAAAATTCCTATTAAAGTTTGGATAAATACTGTTCATGCAGGGACAGAATCTCATAAGAATAATGTTTGGAATCACAAGACTATTAGTACCATGACTGCCATACCCTTGATACCAAATTATCAAGGCGGGGCTAATACTATCTTTACTTATCCCCAGTCGAGAACACCTCGTGCGGCTGACGACGATGATAAGCCGCCAGTAATACACAAGGACAAGATTAGCCCTTCATCTTCTTCAGGAGTACCACGCCGATAGCTACGACCAAGATCCAAATGTTATTCCCCACGAACTTCAACAGTTGTCCGCCGGCCCTAAGTGCCAAGGAAACAACCGAACCAAGCAGCCCAGGCAAGCCGGCTGCCATCTTTTTTCCCAAGTCCGTCAGCCCATTGCCTAATTTCTTTACGCCAGCGCCTGTAGCCTTAAGCGCGGATAGGATTACTCCTACTACGCTCGAAATAGCGATCGCAAATGCCAGCGGCACGCCATACTTCAAAAGGGCTCTTAATACTTTTTCCTTGGTGGTAAGCCCCAGCTCCTTTTCCAGCTTTTCCTTTTGCGCCTGCAATTCTGCGCGGCGCACCTCAAGCGTTTCTATTTCCTTTTGAGCTGCTTCCCTTTCTTCTTCGGAGCGAGTTAGGTCCTCGATTATTTTCTGTTTTTCGGATATGTTTTTTTCCAGGTCTTCGATGGCCTGAGTTCTTTGCTGGATTTGCTCTTCTTTGATGTTGATTTCGGCAACCAACTGCCGCCGCTCTACTAAAGAGCCCTCTATGGTGCTTTGTAAGTTCCTAACTTCCTCCTGACTCATGTTTAGGTCTTTTAAGGCAAGCCTGAAGGCCTGTCGAGCTGTATCCCTTTCATCTAAAGCCTTTTCAGCTTCTCGCCTGATCGTTGATATGCTTTCGTCTTTACTTTGACGTAGTCGCAACGATTGTTTTTTATAGCTTGACTCCCTTTCCTTTAGCGCTTTTTCTAACGCCGCCGTTGGAGCATGTGATTTCTTAGCCTCCTCCAACTCCCTTTCTGCTTTATCCCGATCACGTAAAGCCTGATCTAAGTGTTTCGTCATTTCTTCCATTCTTACGTCTCGTTGACTAAACTTTTTCTCAGCATTAGCAAGTAGTCGACTTTGCTTTTCGTACGCCGCCTCTTTTTCTTCCAGCGCCTTTTGCAGTTCCTCGGCGCGTTTTTCTAATGCGACCCTTTCGGTTAAGTTGTGCAGCCTATCTAACATGCTTCGGGTGGCCGCTTGGAAGCCCCTTAACCTTTCCACGTTATCCTTAACTGCACCATTTTCGTCGAAAAGGGTTTGTGGTTTTGTCCAGCGGTCTTTGTCGGGAGACCTCATGTCTTTAACGCTTATGAGGACTTTGTTTCCTTTTTCCGTGAGCCTTATCTCGTCGTCGTCAAGGTGGGGATAAAGCTCATTTAGCTCTTGCGTTGCCCACTCTACGGTTTCCCCCGCGGCTGCTTCCGGCTCGCCCATGTTTTGAAGCTCTATGTGCTCACGCGGAAACGTGTACTCGCGTGCTTTGGGATGTCTTAGGGCCTTTGCAATCCTATCCCTTAGGGAATCGTCGACTTGTTGGGTGGGAAGCAGCGGTTCTTCATCACCGTCGTTAATGTCAGCCTGACCTTCCTCAGTGGTGGGATCGAAGTCGGGGTCTGTTCCTTCTACTTCCATTATATATGATAAGCTCAAAGTTAAATCCCAACGTATTACCTAAGCAGGTTGGCGGACTGAAAGCAGAACGCACCTTTCACCGGGTCACATTCACACCTTCTAGCGCAAAGCCAGGGGAGACGCTGTACGTAGGCGTGCCCCGTCTAACAGATAACCTAGTCTTAGTACCCGGCACCTTGGCTTTGAGGTTTGACCTAGCGGTGCAGTCAAGCCCCACAGACGAAAGGATTATCGTTAACAACGTGGGTCGCAACATCGTTTCTAAGATGCGCGTAAAGTTCGCCGGGGAATCCCTTTTGGACTTAAATAGGTACGATCTGTAAACCACCTATAAGGATCTGTGGTTAACAGCATTTGACCGCGCGCAAAAGATAGAGCAGGGAATTGGTAGTGTCATTCTACGTAAGGTCCGCACACCTACTAAAACGCAACCTACTGACGGCAGCGGAGAAACCGCAGTGGCAGACGCAAAGCGAATAAAGACAGCCTATGGTAGCAAGTATGTCATACCACTGGACTTTGAAGTGATTACGAACCATGGTGTGTATTACCCCAGGCAGTTATCCGAGTTACAGTTTGAAGTAACTTTAGCAGATGCTAATAACATCATTGGTGGGCTGACCACTGCACTTACCAAAACGACTCCATACTCTATTACCAACTTAGAACTGCAGTACGAAACGGTATACAGCGAAGAGCTGGCCCGTAGCGCCGGTATGGAATACAGCTCCGGAAAGGCATTCCTTTACAACCACGTAGTGATGTATAAGACGTTTAGCTTCTTGGATAAGACGGATGAGGTTATCAACCAAAGCATTAACCTCCCCCGAAGAAGTCTCACGGGGTTGATGTTGGTGTTTGCTAAGCCCTATGAGGCCGGTAAGCGCGACTCCGAAGCGTTCCACAACCCCAACATTACTAACGTCGGCGTGAATATCAACGGCGTTCCAAACAAGGTCTACTCCCAGGGAATAAAACCTGAAGACGTCTACAGGGAGGCAAAGCGTAAGTTTGGCGACCAAATTAGCCCCGAGGAATTCTTTAATGATAAGTACGCGCTGTGGATCGACATGCGCACCATCAACGACGAAGACCTACATGGTCAGGGTTTACGTTTAGTAAACACGCAGGATGGCATAACATTGGAGATCAAACGCACCAAGAACACCGATGCGCAGGATGCTGACAAAATAAACTGCTACGTCTTCGTCGTGTCTGACGCGCAACTGAGCGTGGAAATGAACCAACTTAAAAGTGTTGCATATTAAGGTTAAAATATTCCTTAGATATACAATGCTTCGCGTATTTGAAAACAACGAAACCAAACTGCAATGCATAGTGCAAGGCGAAACTTTGTACTTTAAGGGAAAAGAGGTGGCAGCCGCATTAGGATATGAAAAAACGAGAAATGCAATCAGGGAGCACGTTTCCGAAAAGTACCAGAAAAGGTTGGATGAGCTAAAGGGGGCCCTAAAACAGGGCGCCCCTGCTAACGCACAGCCAAATTCCGTGTTTATATCCGAACCCGGGTTGTACGAACTGATATTTAGTTCTAAGCTACCAAAGGCAGTAGAGTTTCGTGATTGGGTTTTTGAGGAAGTCCTACCCGCGCTAAGAAAAACGGGTAAGTATGAAAGGCGCTTTGACGGTCCAAACAAGTTGGTATTCAAAATAGAAAATGAATTTGACCTACATAAAAAGGTAGTGGACTACATCCGCAAGTTTTATCCTAAGATACTTTTAGCCCCCGGTCTGGGTGAACTGCAGGATTCGAACGGCAAACGCATAAAGTGCTGGCAGAAAGGATATCAACGCGGTCAACCCGACTTAATGATTTTAAACGCGCATACGCATTACTGTGGATTCTGCATAGAGCTAAAGACCCCAAAAGGCAACGGCAGGTTATCTGAAGATCAGCAACTGCTCTTACAGAGGTATGAAGAAAACGGCTATAAGGTGCTCATAAGCAGCGACTACGATGTCATTTGCAGGGAGATCACTGCGTATGCTGAACACCTACGAATTCCCTGCAGGTGGTGTTGTAAGGTCTTTAAAAGCTCGGAGACTTTGGCAACACACTTAAAGATATTTCATAGAATATATGGACAAGGATAAATTTAACGAGTTAAAGTTTATACAAACACACTGGAGGGATTTGCAGGTGGGGGAGATTTATGAGATAAAGAATTACGTAGTCTTTGAAGACTTGGACCGCCTGCGTTTGGTTTTAAAGAATAAAAAAAGAACATACACCCTTTGGGCGCCCGATAGGATAAGGTACGCCATTGAAGGGCAGGATGTTACCCATGTTATGAGTCATGGTAAAAAGGATGGCAGGTGGGTATTTGACGTGGTTAATTGGGAGCCTGAGAGTCCTCTGCATTCATAAGGACGTCTGCTAAAGTCCGCTGCTCCGCGGAGCACCAATGCCCCACAAAGGATTCTTCCAGGAATACCTTGCCGCAATGAAGGCAGGTGTATTTTTTACGCGGTGCAGGAGTGGGCGTAATGCAGTCGGCTGGCAGTTCGCACGTAATACAGTCCATATATTGAAAGGGCGATTAGGAATCCTCCTAAGAAGGCGGCTGCGTAGGCTAGCATATACCTTTAAAGGTGGTCTTTATTTTTATTCATTATTATTCATTATTCTTAATAATGAATAAAAATAAGAATGGGATTTGAGACTCTTTGCACAAACCCCATTCTAAAAGGGTCTCAGAATGTTGAGTATAAGGTTGTTATATTGTTAAGGACGTTTATTTGTCGAGGCAGTTGAAGATATGTTCCTCTTCTCTGATGCAACCACAGCGGTCGCACTCTTGCCTCCAATACTCCCTTTTAGTCCACGGAACGCCTTCGGCGCGTTCGAAAGAGGGGAAAGTACGGACTATCTTCTTATGGTAATCTATGCGATTCCTTAAGTAATCCTCTTTATGCGGGCAGCGACTCATCATATCCGCACATTGGTAGCAATCCACGCCTTCCAAGTCGTAGCTCCCAAAGAGAACCCGATAGTTGACTTCATGTGTTTTCCGATGCGTTTGTAAACGTTGACGACTGCTTAGTATCTTATTACAGAAACTACACTGTCTGCTTTCTTTACAGACGCCCCTTTTCAGGTGCTCGGAGGTGTTAGGGAATTCCTTATTACAGCCTTTGCAAAGCCCACAAATGCGTTTGTCTTGATGTTGTCGCATCTTTTGAACGGTGCTGAATTCTTTACCACAATCCTTACAAACTTTACTAATTGGTTTCTTTGTGCAAACGCCACGACGAACGTGGTATTGTAGTCTTTGCTTGGTGCTGAACACCTTTTTACACATTGAACAGTTCATTTATACTTAAGTGTATCTTAAGCACAATATAACGTATTTTTAACTTTATTGTTAACATTCTGCAGTGTCTTTTAAAATAGGTCTGCAGGAGCATACAGCTGCGTTTAAAAGACACCTAAGAATGTTGAGTATAAGGTTATCATATTGTTAAGGATATACGTATGAGTCATTTAAAAGACACTTCAGAATGTTAAGTATAAGGTTGTTAAATTGTTAAGGATATCTTATATGAGTCATTTAAAGGACACCTTAGAATGTTAAGTATAAGGTTGTTAAATTGTTAAAGATATATATGCATGTGCTGTTTAAAAGACACCTAAGAATGTTAAAGATAAGGTTATCATATTGTTAAGTATGTCTGCACGTGCTGCTTAAAAGATGTCTTAGAATGTTAAAGATAAGGTTATCATATCGTTAAGGATACATACGTGTGCTGTTTAAAAGACACCTTAGAATGTTAAGTATAAGGTTGTTAAAGACTATTACTTTTTTAAGAAGATACCTAAGAATAAGGTTATTTCTTCCTTTAAGGAAAGTAGTGTCTTTAACAATATAACAACCTTATCTTCAACATTCTGAAGTGTCTTTTAAACAGCACACGTATGTATCCTTAACAATTTAACAACCTTATCTTTAACATTCTGAGGTGTCTTTTAAATGACTCATGTGTATATCTTTAACAATTTAACAACCTTATACTCAACATTCTAAGACATCTTTTAAATGACTCATGTGTATATCTTTAACAATATGATAACCTTATACTCAACATTCTTAGGTGTCTTTTAAACAGCATACGCACACATCTTTAACAATTTAACAACCTTACACTTAACATTCTGAGGTGTCTTTTAAAGCAGCACACGCACACATCCTTAACAATTTAACAACCTTATGCTTAACATTCTGAGGTATCTTTTAAACGGCTCTACAGGGGATATCGCATAAAGTCCTTAATGCTTTCTTTTGCCCAACCGGCCATCGTCAACAAGGCACCAAACCTCTCCGCGCGCTTCAGACTGCACATTTCATCATACAATTCCTGCACGCGCTCCCGCAGCCGATCGATCTCTTCCCTTTGCATTTCTATGGTGTCTCTTTTATCTTTTGCGTCGCCGGCAATTCTTCTTACTGCTTCCACTGGGTCCATCGTATATATAATGGATCCGAACCATATTCCCTGCAATGCTCTGATAGTAGGACCCACCGGCTGCGGCAAAACGCAGTTCGTAGTGGAGCAGCTATTAGGACCCTTTAGATACCGTTTCGACTATATCGTGCTATTATGCCCCACCTACGTGAATAACCGCACCTGGGAAGGCATAGGAGTGAAAGATGACGACTTCTTCGTGGATATACTGGATCCTAATGAGTTATCCAGCCATTTGAAGTTTTGGCACAAGCAATTCCCCAAGGACACGCAGGCACTCCTCATACTGGATGACATCGCCTGTGGGGACGACGTAAAAAGACGCACTTCGGAGTTGGTGAAGCTCGCCTTTAGCGGCAGACACGACAATATTAGCGTTTGGTTGCTTTCCCAGCAGCTTACCAGCGTCTCTAAACCCTTTAGGGAAAACATAGGATCGCTTGTCGTCTTCTACACGCCGAGTCGGAGTGACCTGGAAACCATCTTAAGCGACTACGGCGGTGAGATAAGCAAGGAACAGTTGCATGAATACATGCGGCATTTAAAAACGCACCAACATTCCAAGATGATCTTCTCTTTGAGGTTTCCGTATTCCATTAACATATATGGATATTGAGCAGCTATTAGATGAAGTCCCCACACAGTTAGACGAAAGTAACCTTAAGGAACAACTTAACATCCTTGTGTCTTCGGGGAAGTGCAAAGAAATGATAGGCAAGGAGTTAACGCATGAGCAAGTTAATAAGCTGTCAGAAGAGGAAGTCAAAAAGTTCCATAAGAGGTATGAGGCTGCCCTTGCAAGTAAGACCACGGACGCCGTAGCAGACTCAGCCATTAAGCTGGCCACCAAGCTTCTCGGACTTGCGCTGCCCATAGACGACGTGGAGCAACTGCGGAAGGACATAAGCGAGGACTATGTTATCGCTCAAGAACTTAAGATAACCTGCGGCTGGTTGTCTTTGAAGTGCGGTAAGTTAATGGCAGTCGCCTCTGCGGCTTTGCACGTAGCTCAGCACGTCGACTTGAAGGAGGTACTAGGTTCCTTCGGAACATCTTGGAAGGACTTCAAGAAGGACAGAGAAGTCGAAAAGGTCTTCCAGGCAGCACTTACTGAGGTACCTGATCAAGTCGCCTCAAGTACTTAGTCAAGTCATTCTCAAGTACTTAGTCAAGTCGTTGTCAAGTACTTAGTCAAGTCATTGTCAAGTACTTAGTCAAGTCATTGTCAAGTCGTCCTTAAGTCATTGTCAAGTCGTCCTTAAGTCATTGTCAAGTCCTTCAAGTCCTTAGATATAAGATGAGTGGCACCGAAGAACAACCACCCGTAGAAGATACCAAGATTACCAAGGCTAAATCTCCAGGCAGAGTTGCCGCGGGAAAGAAGCTCGCAGAGATGAATAAAAAGAACAAGGCAAAAAAGGAGGAAAAGGTAGAAGAAGAGGAATCCTTTTGGAATCCCGGCTACGTTATTGGCGCGATAGGAATTGCTATAGCAGCAGGCAGCCTCTACTTACAATGGCGGGCTACGAAGCCAAAAGTAAAGTGGGAGGCCGCAACATATCACGCGCCCGTGCAGGAACCAGCTGTTAGAAAAAGCAAAATACCCGTGATGGAATAACCTTCTCGCTTTGTAATATAATGTCGACCGCGTTATTGAAAACTGTTGAAGAAGCAGCTATTATTACTTCCATCGTTGCGGGTATTGGTTGGGTAGGTAAGAAAGTGCTCAAAGAAGACTTTACTGAAGACCCAAGCAAGAGCTTCGCTAATTTTGCTAAGATGACCGCTGCCGTAGGCGGGGCTATCATGCTAAAGGATTACCTACGGAAGGAAAAGTACCTGCCTACGGCGTAATATATAAATGGCTAGCGTGGTCATAGGTGGAGTCGTCGCAGCTTTAGCATTCACTGGAGCTAATTATGGCGGTCAATATTTGGATAGATTAGTTAGAGGCGACAAAAGCGGAGATTTGGCCGCTGAGAGGAAAAGGCACGATTTAGCGCTGGAGAAATATCAAAGGGACGTGGCGGCTTGGAATGAAAAAAGACAAGCTTACAGGGATTGGTTGGACAAGAACTACCAAGACAAAATGCAGGCGGATAAGAACTTCGAAAATACAGACTACGCCTTTAAGCTCTATGCGCAGGCGCACCCCGCGGCATTAACGGGGTTAAGGAAGCCTCAGTTTAAGAATTACTACCAGCCTTCTAAGAAACAAAAAGACAATGAGTTGGTCTTCGTAGGAATCGCAGGGCTGGCCGGAGGCGTGGCCTTGGCGTATCTAATATAATGATCGTCTTTTTGGAAAGCGACAAGAATAACTTTACTACTTATCTGAATCCTCCCATCCGCGCGGAAAGGGTCCGGTTGGTTAGTTGCTCTTTGTACAATTCTTGGTATAATTTAATTAATGGCTTTGTCATCGGAACTTCCGGCACCAAACCAAAAATACCAGATTCCCATTACACCCCCATAACACTGGCTAAGGAGCTAGCAAAGCATGGATATACTCTTACCACAGGATTACCCCACGAAATGACATTCAAGAAAAATAATGGGAGCGCCAATATAAAGGACAGTTCATTGGTAGAACTCCTGGGCCTTACTAGTACCACGATAAATAGCGGCAGTACATATGATGTGAAATGGAAAGTCGCATCCTCTTACGAAGTCTATTGCGACTTGGTCCATAGTTACAACAATGGAGAAAAGTCTTCTCTTATGTCCAAGTTCCTGCCCAAAGGTAATCCGTTCGATCTGGTAGAATACACTCCCATTTCTTTAAGCTATGATTTGTCTAATTTGGTAGAAAGCATAAACATCACCATTAAGGTGGACGGAGAGACGGTGGATTTTAACGGACGTAAGATCAATCTTGTTTTGGAATTCATATAATGGGCCGCCTGGAGGATAAACTCAAAAGGATTTACTACGGACCCGAAGGCTATTGGAAAGGAGCGTCGGCTATTAAGAAACTCGCGACCGCGGCCAGGGTATCAGATGAAACGGCTAAGAACTGGCTAAGAAAACAAACCATCTGGCAGATTTATCTTCCCGTGCCCAAGTACATTCCCAGGCCCAGCTTTACCGTAAATACCCCTAATGAAGTTCATCAGGCAGATTTGCTTTTCTTACCGCACGACAAGATAAGAAAAAAGACCTATAGGTACGCTTTGACCGTAGTTGATATCGCAAGCAGATACAAGGACGCCGAACCCATAACCAGCAAGGATTCTGGAGAAGTCGCAGAAGCCCTAGGTAGGATTTATAAGCGCGTTTTGAAATGGCCTAAGCTGCTGCAAGTGGATGCGGGGACAGAGTTCATGGGCGCGGTTACCAAAACCTTGAAAGACCACGACACTAAAATTAGGAGAGCCGAAGCCGAGTACCACAGGGGTCAAAGCATCGTCGAAAGATTTAATAAGACCCTGGCTGAGCGTCTCTTTGGATACCAGTATCGGAAAGAGCTGGAAGATCCCTCCAAACGCAACAGGGAATGGACACAGAGGCTCCCCCAGGTCATTGTGGCTTTGAACAACGAGGCGGCCAGGGCTACGGGAATAAAACCCAAGGATGCTATGAAGAAGAAACACGTGGAGCACAAGTCCTACGTCAGAAGTTCAAGGGCGGTCGGACTGAAGGAAAAAAAGCTCCCCCGCGACATAGTGGTCAGATACCTCTATCAGCCGGGGGAACTCGAAGGTGGCAGTAAGAGAGCCACGGATCCTAACTGGTCTTTGGAAACGTATGAGATTTCGAAGTCCGTCACCAAGGAAGGGCAACCTGTGTTGTATTACCTAGATGGCCCAAGTCGTGGATTCGTCATGGAAGAGCTGCTCATAGTTCCTAAAGACTCAGAGTAGCGCTGCACCGCGCGCCCGATTACACTCTAGGCATGTCAGCCTTACGTTACCTCTGCAATGGCCGCGTTTATTATTTATACGATCCACGGAGAACTGCTGATCGTCATTCGCATCGAAGCTCCATAGTAGCGGTATGTTACACTTGGCGCAGCGGGCGCCTTTCTTATAGACGTCGTCCACGCATAGGTCGAACGTCATATTTTTTTCTTCGTCGTGCCGCTTGTAGCGAAGGAGTTTCTTAGCAATGTTCTCCTTTGCTATGTCTTCTGGCGTCTTATCGTAACGCAGTTGCGGACCCCAGGCTCTTTTCAACTGTTTGGCATACTCCACACGACTTACGGCGGTGTAGATAAGGTTGCTCCAACACAGCCGCTGGTCTATGATCCATAAGGTTTCTTTTATGGTAAGCCCTTGCGCGCTGTGGACTGTCATGCAATAGCCTAAGCGCCAGTCTGGATGGGAGGTAATTTTTTCCACCTTTTCTATGGGTACCCAGGCTTTATCATGCGTTACTGCGTTCTGCAGTTGAACATTCGTGCCTGGTACCCAGACATCTTTTCTTTGCATGCGGGTGTCGTGGGGTTTATAGCAAACGGGCACCAAATGACTAGGGAAGCGCTCTCGGTGTATATTTAACAAATCCTTTTGTATGCGAGACTGTGCTGCGCGTTTGCTGCTCAGCACCAAATCCTTTGGATGCCATGCGTAAAGGAAGTCTTCGTAAGACTTCGCTCGTACACGTTTGCGCAGTGTTTTGCATTGGTCGGCGTCACTGAGGCCCCTTAATTCCGCTTTCAGATTTCTTACTTGATCCTTACTGCGGTAGTCGGTGTTAATTTCCTCTGCGTGGTCTACCATTTCTTTCAGCCATTCATGGGGCATTTCTCCGGCTATAGGAGAAGGCTGGCAGGGATCTCCGGCAAATATTACTTGACATTTCCCGCGGAGGAAGTCTACGAACTCCTGCAGTATTTCTAAAGGCACGGTGCAAATCTCATCCCAAAGTATTACCGGAGGTATGTCGCGGATAGCTTCAGGTACCCACTTTTGTCCATTCCAGCGAAAGAAGCTGTGGTACGTTTGAGCGTCGTGGCCCTGACTGCATAGTTCCCTTTCCAAACGGTGCGTTGGCGTTAGCACTTTTAAGGCCGGAAAGAGTTCCAAGACGCGCGTAGTCTTACCGCTGCCTCCCGTACCGTAAAGGTAAGAGAAGCGTTGGTAGGAAATGGGGTCCTTTACGGTTGGCATGGGCCTCATTGTGGGCATTACGACGCCCCAAGTATTTTCTCCGTGATATTCTACACGTTCTCTCCATGCTTTTATCTCCTCATTTTTAACGCGCCATTGACCACTTTCCGCCAACTCATCTTCGGTGTAGAACTCCTGCATCTTTTCTAACACTTCGGGCTTTACGTACAAGGAATCCGTAGCTACGCGCGGGATGTCCTCTTTGTCAAACCGCAGTAACATCGCAAGTAGGTTAATGTGCGCCTAGGCTAACATGCTGGCACGCAGATGATAATACTGCGGTCGATGGTCTTGGTAATAACACAGCGCATTCCATTCGTGTGGTTTATCATCTACGAGGTAATCCCATTTCTCCACGGATACCATCGTTCCTTCATCATGTGCACGCTTAATAAGGAAGCTTAGCTCGCCGGCGTCCGTTATTAGGCGTCGCTGCATATGTTTTTCACCCTCCTTAGCGCCCTGCGTGAATTTACCTATGACCACACGCGCTGTGGGGCTATGCTCCGGTAACCATTGCGTAAAGGCGCTGTGACAAAGTATGGCTTCATGCGCTGTGTATTTTAAAAGTTTGCGCTCTTCAAAGAACTTCAATAGTGGTATGGGTATCCATTCTTTCTCCTGCAGGTGCTTTCCGTACCACGCATAGATTATTGGATGTAAGTCTTTTGTAAATTTCCAGCTGGTTAACCGTACGAATCCAGTTGCTGGGGCGTCGTAGTGACCATCCAACGCAACACGAAAGAACTGTGAATCTGGATGTCCGTAACGGTCGTAATATTCCTTACAATCTCCTAGGCCTTTAAAACTTGCGGGGTAACAATGTTTCATATCCAGCGACACGTATTCGTCTTCGTCGTATTCCATGTTCCACAAGCCACCGTGACCGTGTTCTACGCAAGCTTTAGCTATATCTTTGAACTCCTCCGGTGTGGATTTCCAACCGTTTCTTTTCTTTGCGGCTAAGAAGTCCAAACTGCGGGAGCTAAGCACTTCGTCAGAGAAGTCTTCTCCTAAGGTCTCACAGGCGCTTTGAATGCGCAGCTGTTCCATTTCCGGTCGGTATAAAGTACCATCTTGGGTCATAAACTGACTTCCCTCCGCGTCCATTAACCATATGGAATTCTCATGAACTAATTCTGTCAATGGAGAATTCTTATAGACCTTCGTTTCCTTCTTTCTTGGGAACCTTAACTCCCTCCACGCATGTGCGTTGTGCTGGTAAATTACGATAGGAGCACCCCGGCCCCCATACTTGTGCGTTCCGGAGTAGATAAAACCGTCGGTGATATCCTTGACGTGTATGCGCCTTTCTAACGCGGTTTCCAACTTCTTGATGTTTTCGATGGTTCCTCCGGTCCTATTAGTATTTTTTTCCCATTTCCTGATGGCTTCTCTTCTCTTTAAGGTTAATTTACCACCGCGGGAGGAATCTTCGAAGAACTCTCTAACCAGCTTCCCTACGCAGTTACCTGGATGGCGCATTGGTTTTAACTCTTTAACATCCGGCGTCTTTATCTTGTACGCACCGTAAATGACTACGGTAACCGGGTAAGCAACCTCGTAGAAGAGTATATCTATTCCCTCAAGTGCTCCCGGTCGCGTGTCCTTGTTTAAAACAAACAGGTCCTTCCTGCCAGACGCCCGTATTGGATTCCTGCCCTTTTCTATCATCCACTCGCCGTCTAAATACTTTATAAACGTCAACTCCAAACGGTAGTCGCCTTCGGGCATCAAATTGATAATTCTTTCTGCTCTTTCCTCGTCCATCGTCTCGTCTGTATCTCCCTACATAAATGTCGTGAAGGCAAAGTCGGCGTCTAAGCGGTCCAGCACCTGAGTTCTGAGCTTGCGCACAATTTTATTTCTAATGCTTTTGATGGTATCCATCTATATATAAAGGATATTTTAACCTCCGTTTGCGGTACCCAAATACAGCAGCAGTAAGGACTTATCGCGCTGCCCCCGGATCGCGCAAGACCCCCTGTAGGGCCTTTAACCTACCTCCGAAACCCCAGGGGGGGCTGGGGTTTTTCGATATGTCATTTTTTCAAATGCCGGCGCTACGCGAGTCCCCCTTACTGCTGCTTATATATATTTACACACTCGATTGCACAAACGTTGTAGTATACATTTATACATTTATACAAATATCTAATGAGATGCATAATGCAAAATAACCATTTTCAACGCTTAAAAACAACTGATTTATAATCAGTATGATCTAATAGACAAGAAAAAATATTTTGACAGTCATTGAATGAAACAAACAATAAATAAAGCGATTTTACTGTTTTGCATATCATTAAATATATTGAATAAATTAGATATATGTATAAATGTATACTACAATGTTTCTGCAATCGAGTGTATATATATATATATATACATTTTTTTCCCTAACCATTTTAAAGACGATGATTTTATAGGGACATCTATTTAAATTTAATGTAACAACTTTAGTTTCCTTTTAGACTGTATAGGTTACGCTGTGCGCCCTATACAGGTCATAGATTTTTTGCATCTATACGTTTTAGTACTGCACATAATAATAAAAGCATTATCGTAGGATCCTAGCCAAAGAATGTGATCAAAGTCTATTGATACAATATCTATATATATCTGCAACAAATTAATAAATAAAATTTTAAAAAAGAGAAAAAGAAAAACTATAATAAAATATACTACTGTATAATAAAAATATATCTACTAATGTATAACCATAAAATCTATTTAGTACAAATTAATCCTAATAACATATGTTAAAAAAATATATTTACAAAAGAATGGCAAATACTTAAATATATGGGGAATTTAATTATTTAGCTTATTGCTGCATTTGCAGTCTAGACATCCAAGTCTATGCCCTTTATATTCCTAAGAACTCTTCTTGTAGTTCTTGAGGCCCTAAGGCATAGAAGAGCTGATCTCAAAAGGGAGAAAGAAACCTTTGCTCGTATCCAGGATACAGTGGTGGCATAATCTTCTCCTTTCTTGTTGGCAATTAGTTCGGCGAGCCTACTGTGGTATCTTCTACACTCATCTGCCATACCTCCAGTTGTAGTGAATACTAATGGCGTAAAAGTCGCTTGTTCAACTCATCCAAGACTCTGCTAGCACACATTCGCTTCTTCTCATTCTAATGATAATAATAATAATAATAACAATAATAATAATGATGATGATGATGATAATAATAATAAACTTTATCAGCGTGACAAAATATTTAGCTATAAAGCTAACTGAATACACAACATAAATTAATAATTTAATATAAAAATCTATAGCTAAAAATAAATAAATAAATGAATAATGATATAAAAAAGATAAATATCTAAATGAACACTAATAATAATAATAAAGTTCTATATAAATATTTTGAATATTCTAAGCAGTCAATTGGTAAAAGTTATCAAAATGTCGTAATAAAGACCTAGATTAAAAATATAAAATTTCTACGTATTGCATAGATAACATCGATTTTTTCTAATGTATATCTGATAGTATTGAAACTGGGAATATTGTTTTTAGTCCTAAGATTATATACTTGCTAGTCCTAGTAATAAATATATCCTGTAAATATGTAGGTAATAAACCTTTATGATATTTGAACATTATTATTGCTATGTCATTGCTGTAACATAGGGAAGCGGTCCGATGCTCACGCTTACAATCTACCAATCTAATGTGCCAAAATGCCAAACAGCGACTGCCCATCGCGGTTTCTTTTACAGAGCAACTAAAGAATGGAACAATCTTAGCATTGACACTAAGATCATTTAAAAGGCTTGCGAGGGCAGAACTAGGCCAGAAATAGGACAAGCTACTACAGTCAAAATAGAATTTACTTATTTACTTATTATTATGTGTAGTTTGTAAATTAATTCTGAAAAGCCCCACGGAGAGAATTAATAATAAAGTATATTGTATTGTATTCATATGTTTTAGGCTTTTAGCGTCAATTTCAATGACAATGACAAGTCGTAAACAAAGAAAGCAGCTCAAACCATACTAACCAAAACCAAAACCAAAACAAGATTATTAATAGCGGTTATTTTGTTTGTATGCGTTGGAAACGAGATAAATGGCAAAACTGTGTCCTAAAATTGTTTAAACCGTTGTAACAGTTAACATTTCTATGACCAAAAACTCCCTTTTAATTTGTATTCTAATCGTCTAAAACCTGATTTTTGAATCGTTCGGTCACAACTCAGATATTCTTAGTTCTCCTATTTCAATGAAGAGGCAACGCCCCCAGAAATTTCTTAGTTAATCCCGTGTTTTAAATTTTGTCCTACCGTGTACATGCTATGATCACCGCGTTTTTCGCAGATACGGAAATCGCTCTAGAAAATTCCGTTGTAGGACACAATATTTTCGGCATAAATCCATCAGTAATAACCCTACTGACGTGTATAAAGTATATTTAGTATCAACCCATGTCAAATAATTTCAGTGCTTGTATTTTGTTGACTTGTTTTTATCCTGATCAGTAAAATTACCATTTGAGGGGGGAGGGGTTGGATCAATGTTGTATTAATAGCAGCCGTTCAAAACTCTTTGAAGTCTTAACATGCACTCGATTCAGAACATGTTATATGTAAACTTTATTATTCTAAAAAACTCAGTTCAAACAAGAGGACTTTATAATAATCATGATACGTTAAGCAATACCCACATGTACACAAACACACGACCAAACACTGCTGTCTCCCACCCCCATAGACATGGTTAATTTATCAACAACACTAAGCTGGATATGGTATAAATACACGAGCCTAGACAAGCTTTGATTCACTTCTCTTATCGCGTGGAAAAATCTAAAACAAGATTGCAAGAATTTGGTGCAGATATTTACGATGTATTTTATTTCTTTGCTGTAGAAAACTTTCAAGACCATCTCTAAATTGATTATTCGAAATTCAATATCTTCATATTTCCAAAAAAATGTCATTGAAATTTTATTTTTGTTTTTATTTTTTTATTTATTTTCTTAGTTTTAATATTATTTTTACCGTTATTCCTATCTTTTTTGTCATTATATCTTTTTTTCCTTCAAAATCTGTATTATGTATTCATCTCATCTAAAAGTATGAGTTTATATTTTTGGGTCTTTCTTGGACAGATAACAGTTAACTCATTGCAGCGAAGAAAATGGAGAAAACTGTCTTTCTGGTTATGTTGGTACTTTGCACCCTTTTTGGTTTTCTTAGCGGACAAGGTAAAGGAAGGGGGCGCCGCAGAGGTATGGGATAGAATGCGTAATCACTTTATTTTTTAATATAGGTTTCATATGAGTTAAATTTTTTTTTTGTTGTTGTTGAATGAAGGAGAAATGGTTAGAGGTTTTCTCGGGATATTTGGATTTTAGAATATTTTAAAGTAACATTATCAATCAAATTCCTTTCTTGAACAAAACTCGAAGAGTTTCGTAATAATTTGTTATCAGATATTAAAAAGAAATACAATTTCGGTTCACCAAAATTAAGCTCAAGTAAAACAATAGAATCAATTTGGTGCTACTTTTTGGGAGCAGGTGGAGCTCAGATGGTTATTGTCCATGGGATCTCCGTTTCAGTTTTGACTTTTTTCTAATCCGCGGTCTCAGTAGTAAATACTCTTAAAGCAGAGCACTAATGAAAAAAAGCAGAGGGATGTGAAGCACTTCCTGGAAGACCAGTTACAAGCTGAAGGAGCACTGACGTTCATTTAGGCCATTAACTTTGACTTTCATTTATGAAACAATGATCTTATACTCATTAATTATTCATAAGCTCATCGACCAACCAGGGTTTCTTATTTGTACCACGTGCAGTAGTTTGAAACCTCCATCAAAATACGACCGCACCCATTTCAAAGTTCTAGTACTTTGAAATAGAAACAAACATAACAAAAAGGGTATAAGATGTCGTTTCAAATACTCGGCACTCATCAAAGTTGCCCAGTTAAAACATTCGAGCTTCGGATCTGATGGTTAAATTGACCTGATGTTTGTCATATTCAGGTTCCCTTTTTTTTTATTTTTTTTATTTTTTTATTATTATTTGTTACTTTTAACATTTTACAGAATTGGCTTTGACGCCCCGAGGCGGTTTTGTGAGGTGCACTTGTCCTGGTAAATCGGGTGAGGGCGACGTTTGGAGTTATCGAGTCCTGTGTCCAATTGGAAGATATCGTTATACCTCTTATTGTTCTTATTTTTCAATTTTCTCCCTGTGTTGCTATCCGGGAGGACAATAAACTAGCGAAAAATATAGTTAAATGACATACGATATAACTGACATAAAGTTCATCCCGGTGTACGGGTTGTAAAACTTCGGATTGCTTTCGGATTCCACGTGCACAGCTAGCGGCGCATGGCGAGGATAGCCGATGTTATCCAAAGTACCGCGTACTGGCTGGTCAACGTGGCTGCTCTATCCCCCTGTTTACGACTGCTTACGACTTTTTATCGACTGGGAAACGTTTGACCAACGTTTTCAAACCATGATTCGGTAGGATTCAGTGATATCTACGAGGTCATTGCAGCCATTTTTTGTATTGAATTTCATCTGTTTAATTAAAGCGCTCTCAGGTATTTGCAATATCTAGCTAGAAAAAATTTATTGCAAAAAAAAAAAAAAAAAAAAAAAAAAAAAAAAACAACCACTGAATTGGCGTGTTTGTGCTACACGATTGTTAATGCAGAACCGATGCGATGTGAAACTGACTCAGATTGTTACAGTGACAATATTTGAGCCCTTTAAAGGGATAACTGAGCTCCGTAAGCAGAATATTAAGCCCTGAATACCTGCCAATGGAATATTCTACATAAGCATGATTCAAAAATGATGCTGTGTATCTATCAGCAGTAGACACATGTACTCATTGAGTACGTATTCTTCTAACTTGATTGACGCTTTTCTAACTGCTTTTTAGAGTAACAGTTAAACAGCCCAAATAAATAATACTTGCTCAAAAGCCAGTACATTAGTACGGGAATCCGAGAACAATGCCCGAACGTTTTGGTGTCCGTTAGATAATACAATATAATTTATACCACGTGATGGCTAGCGCGAAAATGGTGAATTGGTTGATCATTTGTCAGCAGCGGCAAACTTCTTGCTTGACTTAATAATTTCATCTCATCACGTCTAAATTCGAATTTTTTAATTTTAAGAGACGTCCTTCTTTTTTTAAACAATTATATAATAATATAAACTTCAGGTACTGCCTAAAAGCGGAGCTCCCCTTATTTTATATAAAACTGAAACGCGGAAATAAAATCTTGGGAAACAACCTTCAATTATTATTTTTTTTATTCGAGATGAAGACAATTTCCCCAGTAATGAAAACCATGAGGGGAAAAAGTCAAATCGAAAAGCACGAAATCGTTTTCTTTGCACGAGTCTTCGTTTTCGATCTTACTACTCTCCTGCTGTGATAATTTTGTCACATGTACACACATGGACGCTGTTGCACTTAATTGCTCTGTGTGGAGCTAGATAACAACTGCCTCGTTCAAAATGCAATGAGTTGTGCATCCCTTATTAGCCCCTACTAAAAATAAATCAATAATAAAACGCAGTGCACCGTGTGAGTATGATTAATAACTGAACATTCTGTTCTTCTTTATTTGTCTTTATCCTATGAAACTGAAAGATCAATATTTATAAATATTATTTTACTACAATATTAATTTTACAAAACTCCCACATTATTGTATATTGTCACCACTATCTTTTTACTTGTTTTCAGTTTTCCAAAGAATTTTTTATTCGTTCTGTTCATCAATAGTACTGATCATTTTCACCACCACAAAAACAGCCATTAACCTTAACAATTGACATGAATCTTGCCGAGGCTGTGATTAAGCAGGTGTACTGAGCTGTTAAATAATTCTGCATGAGTGGGGTCAAAAACCCTTTTATCACCGACTAGTACTGCTTAACTTAGCAAATGAGGTCGCAACTTAGCTAGAATTTTCTTGCTTAAATACGCAACTACCGACCTGGCCCCGGTATAAAAAATACTTATCACCTTGATATTCCAAACTTAATTCGTTTCATAACTGTTTTAATATTGAAAATACTAACTACGAACTATTTAGTTACATGCAAAACGTTTACCTTACCTTATCGCCACTATATAGTATAATCATCCTAAAAGCGGATATAAAAAGATGGGTGCATGGTGTATAAGGGTGCTGTGCATATGTATTCTGGCCTTCAATTTGTCTTCCATAGGACGTTCCCGACACATTATATTATATTATAAGATGAACATTATTTTCTAGTTGGATACTTATAAACTATTAAAGCCAGTTCTAGGAAGGTTGCCTGACACCTCTTTCAAAATTATCTTGGATGCAAGATCTTCATGAAAATACTAGAGAAATCACACTTTTTCTCAATGAAATTTGTAGCATTTCTTTTATATTTTCTTGTTTTTCTCGCTTCCGAGAGAATTCTAAGAGATGTTTCTATATTTTACGCTATGATCACGCCTTTCAATTCAAAAAGTTGATAAGATTAAACAACTTCTGGTGCCCATCTCTGTTCTGTTTGCAGTCGTACACTCCCTCACGCTCAGAGAATGCAAAGTGAGCGATGCCTGTCATTCTGTTTTTCATTGTGGGATCCAGAAGTTCTTCGTCATCAGACAGATCGCTTCTTAGAAAACTGCTGATAATACAGTGCAGCAACACCAGTATGACACGACTGTTACCTGAAGAAATTAATTTTTAGATGTTGTTACCATATACATATACGAATCATACATGGCGGCAATGCGATGGTAATTTTCAAAATTAGCGACCCAGGTTCGACTCCGAATCGGCGTCCTTTGTGAGGGGAGTTGCTTTTTAGTTGTTTCCTGTGCTTCAAGGGGTTTTTCCGTTTCGTCCCTCCATAAAAATTAAACTTCCAATTTCCAATTCGACCATAGAATATGCTATCCTGGTGAACCTCTGACTTTTCCGAGGTTAAACGCCACGAAAAATTAAATGGCATTGACTATATTTAACGTGCTGCAGTGGAAAGGAAGATGGTGAGTGAGTTGCATCATTGCAGGGGTAAAGGTGGATGTGTGATTTAACATGTATATGAAATGAAAAATTAGTCACCAAAAAGATCTTACCATGCACCCCTCTCATGGCGCTCTCGATGTCTGTGCCAATTCGTGAAGATATGACACAAAACACAATGACAGGTTGATCTCCATCATCTAGACCTCGGTTCCAGGATTTCTCCAAGAACCGCACACCTGACTTAAGTCTGCTTATAATATGATTCTCGATTTCATATGTACTTGATTGGTCACATCTCTTGACCAAAATGACTAGAAAAAATATCAAAGAACCAATTAATTACAATAACCGAACGAAAAAAAATGTATGGGAAACCATTTCTTTGCAAATATATACTACATTATTTCAATTACATTTTCTATCATTATATTGTGTAAATAAATCGAAGTTGAAGTTGATGGTCCTTGAGGCTCGAATGAGTTTCGGAAGAAAATATCAGCCGGTTTACATGCTATGAACCTAATTTGTCCAATAAAAAAAATAATGATAATTCACATAGAAAATTTCCAATACGAATCGTGAAAAAGGGAGTAGGGTTGCTTCCGAGATTTGCCCCAATTTACACTCAATAATTTTCCCTGTGTTAAAACAGTGAGTTAGTGGGTGACAAGTAGAGTGCTCGCACTAAACCCGTGAAACAAATGCTAATTTTTAGCACTAAATAGTGATAACTAAACAATAGAAAACAAAGGATTCTGTATGAATTACTACTAATTAGTACTAATTATTGTGCACGGGCTTAGGGTATTCACTCTGTATGATCAGGCATTACATGTAAGAGCATCTATTAATGTTTTAATTATTAATTAATCTTTTAGGTAATACTATAACCAATTTGTTTACATGGAATTGTAATTGTTTACATGTAAAATAATATTGTAGTTCTGTGTAAGGTTTTCAAGCTTGAGCTGTTTGAATTAGAAATTAAACTGTCCGCCTTTAAAAGTGCTCGTAATAACAACGAATATTCAAGAATAAAGTATTCTTGTTCATACTTTTTAGTGCAGAAGATGAACTAGCCGAACAGTTATTAAAGCCTCAAATATTGCTGCAATAAGTACACTGACCTCCTCTATCTCTACTCCATATAACACTCTGGTCACTCTGGTCTTCAAGCAGTCGTTCTCTTAGATCAGTCTGATTTTCTAGTCCACAACACCATGCCGAACACCGTCGAAATAATTTCGATTTAAGAACACACAAAAGAACGAATAAAATCAAGAATAGAATAAAAAAAAGTGGAATCAAATAGTTTAAATCATGGTCAGTATTTTTGCCGTTGAATTCCGTCTTGTTCATCTTGGTTTGGAAGGCTCGAAAATGAGTTTTCTTGGAATTCAATCCACAGTCAATTCACGGAACTAGTCTGCAGTCTACTCAAGCGAAAGGATACAGGGAACCCGGATGTTGGTGCACGGTTGAATGATTAAAATTTGCTAATTATGGGTTTCCTGTGGTTTGAATCGGTTGCTGTAATCTGATATTGACTTGTAAATTTATAGATATTTGCTTACTACGATTTTCGATATAGACCCTTGTGAGTAAGGTAGAGCGTGACATTATACGATATTTGATTATTTGGTAAAAAAGGAGTATACGATTTTAAACGTTTGTCACATGTGCAACGTTTCGTAGGATTGCCCATAAGCTGACGAAGATATTTTGAAGCCAAGCATTTTTAGAGAGAAACGTATGCTACGCGGGCATCGCCTACAAGTATTAAACGTACATTTCGTATATAAAAAGATTTCACAAATGATACATGGATTCAAAAATTCATATTTTCGTCAGTTTAAACCGAATGGAATAAGGGAGCATTCACTTTTTAGGAAGGGTTGGTCGCCGGAGGAGTCCTTATAAACAGTGATGTAAAAACTTTAGGAAGACAATCTCTGGAAAGTGCAACTAGTATCCACGAGTTCGCCAAAAGGCGGTTTGATTTTCATTGATGGTGGTGGTCATCGTTACATTAACATGCATCTTCGCTTGAAGAGGAGCAAGAGAAAGGCCCATGTTTACCTTCTGTTTCCACAATTACGCCAGTTGAAATATTAAGGTAAGGATTGGCAACCTAAATATCATATTACAGTAATGCTAACCTCGTAGTCTTGTTGCTTGTATTAGTCGGGTAAAAACATAATCCAGAAAGGGATATAAGTAACGCCGGTAACGCCAGAGGATAACCAACAGCAGTAACACAACAAGAAACACTATAGTACTAGGCGATGGAGGCTGTCGAGGTTTTACAGGAGTGTATAATGTTGTTTCATCCATAATGCTGCTTATTATGGTTAAAAATACAATTTACTTCTACGGAAAAAAAGAAACAACAAATCTACACGGAACAACCAACAAAGGCTACACGCTGCCAACCAGTAGTTCCAAGAACTAGGGGCACCTATTGCGCATGTTTATATAATTAATTCCTGAATGAGGCCATCCATAACATTTCCTAGAATAGCAAGTGTTTAATTTCTTAGAAATCGAATTCTGCTTGTAAAACACAGCCACCACAACCTTTACATTGAATTGTCGTAAATGAAGTAGAAGATAGAAGCAAGTTTCTTACTATGGGTCATTATTTGTCTAGCATCAAAAACTTGATGTCCGCAGACGATGACACAGAACTAGACAAGAAAATCGGAAAAGAAGTCCGAAATCTATTCAAAGTAAGTATTAGGAGTCCAAAATAATACAATGTTCAATATTGTGTTCTACCGGTTTTATAAATGTCGTTTAGTGCAAATGATTGCAAACTATACAGTACTGTAGTGTGTAATTTGCACTTCACCTAAATTAAGTCACATGATTACATTTTATTATCATATCTTATGTTGCATGTAATATATATATATATATATATAGATATATATATATAGATATATATATATAGATATATATATAGTGCAAATGTCAGTGCGACCACAAACACATCAAGAAGAAAAATCAAAAAAATGTCATTTCCGGTGTAAAGACCAAAACTTTGGAGAAAATTTGGCGATCAAATTTTTGTTTTGGCTTAAGTGCGACCCGGGCCTTATGCAAGAAAATATAAGATTAAGTTTATTTTCGTCAGCAGCTCCCTGAATAACAGCTACAATAGGAAGCTTAATAGCTGCACTTGTATTTTCGCTGTGTACATAAAATCCTTCAGGGCGAGTTTGTCTAAACAATATATGGATGATGGCCAGTGCTGGTCATCAAACGTGACATCTCATAGTATCGCGATCCTCCTACATTATGAGTTTGATCGGGAGAAAGCCGTTAATCATAAACATGTACTGTCGGCTCAGAATAACCTAGCGGTGGAAATATGTTATACCAACCAACTTCTGATGACTGTCGTGTTCCAGTCTCTCGATATAAGAATATTTGTAATACCAGGAAACATTATTGTCCCCTTACCTCATCTTTCCTTTTCCAAGGATTAAAAATGATTGCAAACCAGCAATACCAGGAAACAGTATTGTCCCCTTACCTCATCTTTCCTTTTCCAAGGATTAAAAATGATTGCAAACCAGCAATACCAGGAAACATTATTGTCCCCTTACCTCATCTTTCCTTTTCCAAGGATTAAAAATGATTGCAAACCAGCAATACCAGGAAACAGTATTGCCCCCTTACCTCATCTTTCCTTTTCCAAGGATTAAAAATGATTGCAAACCAGCAATACCAGGAAACATTATTGTCCCCTTACCTCATCTTTCCTTTTCCAAGGATTAAAAATGATTGCAAACCAGCAATACCAGGAAACAGTAATTGCCTTCTAACCCCATTTGTCCTTCTTCAACCTTAAAAAGGATTGCAAACCAGCAATACCAAAGAAAAGATAATGCTTCCAAACCATATGTGTCCTTCCCGATCTCAAAAATGATTGCATGCAAACCATCAATATCAGGAAACAGTATTGCCCCCGAACCCCATATGTCCTCCTCCAACCAATAGTCTCCACCACTGATAACCAATGGTTATCATTTGTTATAAGAAATAATAACCTCTATATTTTCCTATCACTGTTAGGATAAGAATATAGATGACCTCCAAGGCCACCTTACTTGCATAAAGGAAGCACTCAATGACAAGGATGCCCTCATTCAGTTACTTAGTGAGGAAATAAATGAACTTAAAAAAGATTCGGCAGTACTAGTTAACGTTGATACCATTGTTCACGATTCAGTATCTGAAGAAGCAGCACCCATGATGCAAAGATAAATCTCAGAGTACAAACTGATGGTTCTATGAAGAATCAAGAATAGAAAAGGAGAATTTTTAGATGTGCTGCAATGTATTGTAACTTGAAATGATAACGAATTATACCGTATTTCCTCTATTAAGCCCCCACCTTGTAACTCCCCCCCCATCACCTCCGCATTCTAATAAGCCCCCAGTCTGAGGTCTGAGGCACCAAAAATTAAATTAGCCCCCAGCCTCTAATAAGCTCCCACCCCTAAGTAATGTTGTGGTCTTTTCAAGTCATTTCACCTGTCAAGATTATGAATTTCCAGCATGCAAAGATCAGGGGAAACAAAATAAGCCCCCAGTCTCTAAGTCCCCAGTCCAAAAGCCCTGAATAAATAGTAAGCCCCATAATAGAGGAAATACTTTGTTTTATTTAGTTTGGTTATATTTTTGAAAATACTATAACCATGTGAGCTACTATGTATGTATGTTTCTTTTTAGTACAAGAATAACTTTCTTCTTGGTGAGTGATTTTCTTGGTAGGAATAAAAGCAAAATTAAAGCTGGCCAAGTTTTATGCTGGATAGTTTAAGACAATAAATGCGGCCAAACAACCGTCTCAGGTTTTGTTTTGTTTTTTTGTTTTTGTTTTTGTTTTTGTTTTTTTTTGTTTTTTTTTTTCCGCTAGCCGAGTTTGAGAGATTGTTGATTATATTGAAAATAGTTATAAAAAAAAAAAGTAAAATAAATAAGATAATAATTAAAAAACCTGGCTAACTCACATTTTATAGCAACGATAAGTTCAATAATTCCATTAGGCAATCTGAGAATTTCATTCGCTCACTTAGAAACTTTTATCATTTATTTCATTATTTCACAATTCATTCACCACATTAAAGACCTATGTCAGTACACAGAGCTTTGGATTTAATTTCAGAATAACAAGCTAACAAAGCTAAACAATTTGCCTTGCGAAAAGAAGGTTTACAAAACAAACAAAAAATATTTTGGCAGCCTGACTGCAGTTGTTTTTTGGATAAGATCTGAAAAGAAAGGAAAATAGTAATTATAATCCTCTCCCAATAATCCTTATAACGTGTATGCACAATTTCTAAGAAGATACAACTTAAACGGTGTCCAAATTTGACCTCATACGTCTGGTTATGATGTAAATTAACTCCAAGTTAAGTGTCACACAACGCAGAGAAACAAATATTCTCAGTGCTAACAATCCTGTAGGTCAGCGTCAAACTGTTCAGCTCAAGATTACTGTTCGATTCAAGGGGTAGTGAGTTGCTGGTATGTGCTAAAGTAAGTCAGTAAAATATGGAAGTCAACAAAAATATTCTTGTGGATTCGGCTCTCGATTTGGTATCATTTTTCAACATCTTTAAAGATGATATGAAGGACGAAATCGGTAGACTTGCAGCTGATTTGGAACGATGCGTTGAGAATAATAATGTCGAAATTATTCATACGGGAAGTGGCTTTGAGCAACTTTCTTTGCCTCATATCGAGAATTTTATGCTTTGGAATACCGACGCTGATCACATGATTATAAGAACTGATGTAGAAGTAATGGAAGGCTCGGGGCAAGAAACATCGCAATCGACACAAGCTGAAACCACCGTCGGAACTGAAGCAGGCACCAACATAGATGTGAATAATTCTGTGGATGTACTTGACAATGGAGCAGCAAACAAGGTTGACGTGGCTTTTGAGAATAACTGTGAAATAGCAGACATCTACGAAAAGGTTGGTAGTACACAAGTTGGGGAAGTACACAAGTTTCTTAAAAGTTCGAATGCGGAAGAAAAGATCAAGCCTTCAGCAAAAGCGTCTGAAAGAAACCCAAATCATTCGTCTGCGGATATTAATAACAATATCCAGTATGTTTATGACGGATCGCACGCTGGGTATGCCTTTGTCTCGAATAAGAAGTTAACTTGTCCAGTTGATACTGAATCAATACAGAAACATTGCCAAGTAACTGCAGAATTTATTGAAAACTGTCGAACTATAATTCCTCTTAGTCGCACTACAATGATGGCCCTGAATGAAGGCAAAATTACTGGGCCATCATATTCTCTCTACACTAACGGAGGGTCGTTCAATATTAGTCGCGACTTTGTTTACGGCTTGAAGTGTAACTTTTGGCCCTTACAGGCACAGGAATGGATCCATCGGGAAAGATCTTTTGCATGGCCAAGCAAGGAATTGATATCTGCTTCAGTAAGCCAGGGATGTCACGTTGTTCCTGTTGCTTCTCACAATGGTAATTTAAGAGAATTTGAGTGGAGATTTTCCTTCTCGGTGGTTGAGTTAAAGCTGGTCCAATCGATGACGGACAATCAAAAACTAGCATACTCAATTCTTAAGGCGATTATCAAAAATGAAATGAAGCAAAGAAAACTCGATGTTTTTGTGTCGTATCATCTCAAAACCACACTTTTTTGGTTCCTGGAAAAAAGTGATTTGAAAATGCTGGAAAACCAGAGTTTGAAAGTAAATATTATTGAACTTCTTGATTCTCTCATTGCCTTTTACAACGATGGATTTTTGCCGAACTATTTCATTCGTAAGAATAACATGATTGATCATCGATCCTCAGAAGAAATCTTCAGTGTATGTGCAGTCCTGAGAGACATCAAATCTGATTTTACAATGTCACTGTGTCGATACATCGAGGCCAACCAAGCTATACCTGTGTTCTTTGATGTCCCGCTCTCACAGCTTCTCAAAGATGATTCTAAGAAGTTTCTTCAGGTTTGTAAGTATAATTTTCTTGTTATGGCATTGGCCTATATTCTAATGCGATTAAGAAAGGGAAGTGCAGTGAATGAATCTGCAGTTGAAGAAGTGGTTTGCAAACTCGTGCACAAGGCGTCCCAAGAATCCAATCTTCAGAACTTCACTTCTAAAGAAAGCAGTTTACCTAATGAAGTTCCAACAACGACAAGTATACTTGGGATGATAGAAAAGTCTCTAGACAGGGATAATATGAAAGTCACAGAAAACAGCGCGGTGATTCTTGCTGTCTTTAACTTGTTTTTAACATTCCATCCTAATTCAATGGACAAAATTGGGTTCCCAGCTAATTCCTTGGAATTCCAAAAACACCTTACAAACCCGGCATACATGGAGTGCTTATTATGGGCTGGTCGTCTTCATGAAAAGCACTGTGACGTCATTTATGATTTTGTCGTCAAGAAATGGCTAACGAATGGTCCAAATTTCCACACCGAAGATGTACAGGCAAAAAAGTTGATGAAACTCCTGATGGTGATTCTGGGCAAGCCGACCAAACAAGCATGTGCTGTTACAGGATCGTTGCTTAGACGAAAGATTGAAGGTGAAAGATTCATCCTTCTACGTGTTCTGGCTGAGTATCTACTGCATATCCATCTAGAGTCTTCATACATCGCTTTTCAAGCTTGTGGCTATCTGATGGATAGACCAGTAATCTCTGAAATTTATGGCTTCGTTAACTGGGGGTCTCGACCAACGAAGCTTCATGCTGTCGAGCTTATTTTATCAAAGGATGAACTGAAAGCTCAACTCTCTGAAAAAGAGTTTCACAAACTTGTTCAAACGCAGCATGATCTGAATCAGCACACATCCCAGCATTACTCACTTACATAATATTGTAGGCGTAATAGACCCTAATTTCATTATAATATATTTGATTGATTGGAAAAACGAGTTTACGATCAAATTTGTAACGTTGTTAACAGTAAGATTGCAAATTTTCGTATAGATTGCTCCCCAACTGACGAAGATATGAATTTTTGCTTCATCCTTTATGACTGAACAATAATAATTTTCAATGACTCAAAACTTGGAGAAGGCAAAAAGGCGCTTAAATGTACAATATTTTATGTTATTTTCAAACGAATTTACCGAACCTGCGAAGATTTATTCAAGAAAGGCGAAACGATAATAGCGACAACAAATAAACAACAATTAAATCATTAAAACAGTCAGAAACAAAACAGGAAATGAGAGCTAAAACCTATATAATATGGGCAGACAGGAAAGCCAGGGTTTTTATATATACTATGGCGGATTATCAGTGGAAAAAAAAACATCCATAAGGTCTATATCTATTTGAGTATCTTAAAATAAAAAATAAAAATAAAAAATAAAAAATAAAAAATAAAAAATAAAAAATAAAAAATAAAAAATAAAAAATAAAAAATAAAAAATAAAAAATAAAAAATAAAAAATAAAAAATAAAAAATAAAAAATAAAAAATAAAAATTTTAAAAGCAAAGTCGCTATAAATTTTAGGTCACCCATCCAAGTACTAATTTCACTCCAACGTGCTTGACTCAGTGTCTTGGAAGCCGAAGTTTATTCCACTGGGCCACGATTTCAGGAAATTAGCACAACAATAGTAATGAAAACAATGCTCCAGATAGACTAGATTATTTTCCACTTCAAATCAACGTGCCAGTGCGTGGCAGAGTGCAAGGGATTAGCTGTAGATATGGTCTGGGGGCCGGCTGGTCTCTCCCCTGATGCTTCGGCTAGAACACTATCCTGCGTAATCCGTACACCCAAGGGCAGAGGGCCTTAATCGCCGTCATGTCCGAAGTCCATACGACGACCCAGCGGATGTCTCGGGGTATGGCATGAAGGCACTAGTCTTTTTTTTCCTTCAGTATTTTGGAATTAATTATGCAATAAAATTTGTTGGACGTGGGTTCGATTCCCATTGGTTATGAGTACTTACATTTTTTAATATATATATTAATTTTTTTATCAACGACGTCTTTTATTACCGTTCAAAAGTTTTGTTTTTTCCTGAAAAAAAAAAAAAAAAAAAGAAAAAAGAAAAACTCCAAAAAAAATTGATTTGAATGAAAGACATTATCGGTAGATTTCACTAAACCTGATATTAAACCAAACCTTGATATTGTGTTAGATTCTGTCGTTACTATCTTTCGTTTTTCGAGTAAAATTAACTAGCAATTTAAAGCGTAAAAAATGTCGTCCATGGAAAACTTATCGACATTTTTTTCAAGAATAAAACTAGCCCCAGGGCGTGGTAGGTGGTGGGTTGTGTACAGTTGTCAAAATTTCTAAGTGGGAGGTGCAGGGATAGTATTAAGGTGGAAAACCAAGAATCGAGAAGAAAATGATGTTGTGCATTTTGATTGGAATTTTTTCACTGGTCTTCATTATGGAGGACATATCTTTATCTGGAATAATCAAAATAGTTAACCTTTTTTCCTTTTTCGCCTTTAACAATTGTGTCTAAACAATGAGAGCGCCGCTGTTAGGCAGTGCCTAAATTTATATCATAGCCATTGCAAAGGTATTTTCGGAGAGCAGATGGATATATCAAGCCACACGTATCCTAACGCCACCTAATATGTCAAAACAGAGGCACCCTAAAGGCAATGAAGGAAATTATCAAGCCACAGGTATCGCTATATTATATTAAACCACGGCTGCCCCAAAGGGAACCAAGTAAATTATCGCGCCACAGGTAACCCAAGACAAACCCAGTACTAGTGACTCGAGCTTTGAACAGGTACCAGTTGATCACTGCAAACTTTCAAGACAAAAGCACGTTGCTGCAGCAGGTACCTTCACTACAGCCCTTTCGATACGATAACAATATATCAAAATAATGAATGTTGCTATAAAATATGGTCAAACATGGCCCAAAGACAACATTTTTGGCGCTGCTTTTTATTTCCTTGTTCTTTTATGATTCTTTCTAACACGGCCAGTAAAAGCACGTCAAGTTTAACAGAGGAGTCAACCAAATTGATGGTACTAGATGGACCTTGTGTGATCAGAAGAACGCGACTGCCAAGACTCGATGGAATAAAGGTAAGGAGATGCAGGATAGAGCTCGCTATGTAGTCATTATATAGTGAGAACTAAATACTTTTAAGTATTTAAAATTTTAATTAAAATTAAAATATCGATAGGTAAACTTTTTAATAAACATATAAGCAAGAATTAAAAGCAAGAAAACGATAAAACTATTGACTAACGACCGCAAGATTGATATAAACGTCATGATTTTAATTGAATTGTTCCAAACAATTGAAGTGAGCAGTGAGTTAATAGTTGACGATGTCTGTTCTTATATAGGTAGGCCACGTGCAACCGATTCAGTTGACATCGAAAACAGACCCTCATCTTGTCAAGACGATTAGTCTCTCGCCTCCTATATTTGGTAACTGTCACTGCATGTCAGTTAACAAGGTTCACACCTCAATCGCCATAATAATGTCAATACATATATATATTAATAAATATAATAAAGTAATATTGGTGGGAGGCACGTTGTCTCTTTGCACAAGAGCAGCTTTAAACCACTGAACATGTCCTATCCACACTACCATTCATTACAACATCCAGACGACACCTTATGCATCATTCATCTACTAAAACACCCCAACAACTGACCTGCACTGCTAACTAACAATTAACCAGCCCATAGGTCTATCATTAACTAACCATCCTTGCCAATAAAACATCCACACATCAACCAATCCATAACCATGACCTATCTACTCGCTCATCCAAAGTAACCATCTTTCCATCCATCTATCCGATTAATCAACCATATACAACCATGTCCACATAATATGGTACGTCCAGTCATCTTTCATCACGTATCCATTCACGCCCATCCACTTACATGTTGAATATCTATTCACCAAACCATCCAACCACCAATGAAACCAGGTATCACTTATCAGTTTATCTAAAATAATGTACATTGTAACCCCATTTAGAAATACCAGATTTTCTGTCAGAAGAAGAATGCGACAAGCTGATCAAACTTGCTAACAGTCACATGATGCAAACCAGTGACATCATCAACCCTGGCGCTACTTTGAGTAACCTTGACTACGACACGACGTTTAGTCAATGGGACAGGAATGGTGATAAACTCATTGACAAACACGAGGTAACATTCTGATGGCTCTGAATTTAATTTCAATAAAATACATTGTATTGTATTTTCACTTACGAATAGTTTTTTGACTTCTTTTCCAGATTTTCGCTCAGTTACTATATCTTCGAGACATGCACTTTACAGACAAAGATATCGACAAAATGTAAGTTGAGTAATAATAGTCCCTTTCACAGTTCCCTGCGCCATTTTGAAAGTAAGGTATCCGTGCCTTTGCATCGAAGTGGGACGAACGGTGAGATTGCACTGACAGGACCGTCTTGCTCACCGTTCGTCTCGAAACGATTCAAAGGCACAGCTACCTTTCAAGATGGCGTTGGGAACGTAGGTCTGTAAAGGGTACTATTAGGGGATTTCAGAGGTTTGGTTATTTAAGGTAATAATGTAGTTTAAAGTGTATATGACACGAAAACATTTCATCGTTTAAAATGTATAGTTTGTTAATAATAATGAATATATGGTAATAAAATTTGTTTCAAAAGCTTATTTCTTGAGATATGTAAGAAAAGTTAGCCAAACTTGTGACGTCATTTTGTTGACACGTACTCTAGATTGGGTAGTAATGCACAAAATATAAATTGTAATTCGTATAAAATAACAACAAAAGGCATATTCTATTCAGCTTCATTTGATAGCTTACGTAGTACTCTTCAAATGTTGGGGAACTGAAAAGTGTACTACCTGAAATTAAGATTCTACATTCAAACATATTTCGTGTATTTCTAGCTAAATCTGGAGACTTGTAAACAAAATGACGTCACAACTTGTGCTAAATTTTCTTGAATTTCTAGAGAAATACGTTTTTGAAACAAATTCAAATGTGATATTCTTATTAATGCCAATAAAATACACATTTTTAACATTAATATTTTTTCGTGTCATATGCACTTTAAACACGATCTTTGTTATTGCAGGCTTCAAACACTGAAAATTGGAAAAATTAAAAAGGTACAACTACATCATCTTTAGAAGAGATAACTAGCTAAAAACTAGTGTGAGCTGCGTCGGTGTTTCTAATGAAACAGTAATGATAAAAAGGTAAATTGTACACTTATTTCAATAAAGTTAGTCGCCTGAAAAGCTACAAAGCTGAGACCAACAAGGATTATGGGTAGTTACATTTTACATGTTTCAACCGCTTTAGTAACTGTTGATGGATTTTAGATCTTTTACCATTTACAGTCTCACCTCTTCTGAGCATCCTCAAGCTGCAAATTGTATCAAAAGCTTTACTTGTTTGATATTAAAAGTTTCCCATGATCCTCAGTGATCTCAGCTTTCTAAGTTTTTTGGTAACTTACTTTATTGAAATAAGTGTATACACCGTGAAAAGAAGAAAAAAACTTACTGAGGTCAGTAAGTTTTTTCATCTTTTCATGGTGTATAATTTACCTTTTTATCATTACTACATCATCTTTAATCTTTTTAGAAGTTAAAATAGTTTAAAAACTTTTTTGTTTTTAACACTAATGCCAATTCCAACAATCTGATGCTTGATAGAGAAACTGCTCATGTATTATACTGCTTTCAACTTGGATGTAACGCTTTCGATTCCAGACCAGACTTATTATTTAAGAAATCATTTTCTTACATATGTTAAATAACATCTAAGGCGCTCATGGCAAACAGGTTGCCAATAAAGCATTGATTTATCTGTTTTATTCCAAAAAAATATCTTGCAATGAGTTGTTCCTAAAATTGTTTCAGGTTTTATTCATCCGAAAGAATTTCAAGGAAAAAAACTCATGGGATATATAGATCAAGTGAGGTTAAAAAATCCAAAAGTCATAGGTCGTCATAGCAACGAGACGTGGCTGGACATGTGGGAAGACGATATCTTGAGAGACGACCTTAATTTCAGGTATATTGACCATTGGAACAGGGTCGTATCCATGTCTGGGGTTATCATTTAGATTATGAAGCACTTTTTTTCGGTTCGTGTTCTATAAGGGCAAGTATAATGGAATGGACAAATGTCCTCTTTTGTGCAACCGTTAAACAAAGGAATGATATTCTAGGGAATGACACGTGGACTGAAATGGGCGGGAACACAGTGGATTATGTCAATTCTTCCCCCACTAGCCATCAAAAGTCAAAAATATTTCTGCCATTGCCTTTGATCACAAGCACGAAACAAATGCTAACAATTTTATTTGTAATTTCAGGAAAGCAGCATTAACCGGTCTACCACTTGAAGTCATCGAAGGCAGCGAAACACCGGTGGTAAGAACAAAAAAAAAAATCAAACAGCTAGCCACTCCTCGTCTTTGCATTACTTTCATTTTCATAAACATGCAAACTGCATGTTGAATTGGTTTTTCGCTGTCATCAGTCAAAAAATATGAAATTTGGCCAATTATATCACAGCGTGGGACCGACCACAACGTAACAGAGCCCCATGAGCCAGAGCTCCATACTAGCCCAAGGATCGAAGTTGAAGTAAAACGTTTATTTTTAATGAGTTGGAGAGAAACGAAAACAATAAATAAATAAATAATCTACCCCGAGCCCCGGGTATCGAACACGGGTCGCATTGATGAGAGCGGATGCATAATAGAGGCATGCAACAACGTTTCTCCCCGGTACATTGTTCTCTTGGCTACTACAGGGGTACGGGCTGGAGGTACCATCGTTTTCATGACGTTTTGTAGTCTTTATAAAATCTTCCATCTTTATCAAATAGGTCATCAAGTATGGCAAGGGGGGACATTATCACTGTCATTATGACTCACATTCTCCTGCCGTCATACAGCCTTGCTGTCATCGTTCATCTCAGGATGGATGTCGTGTGTGCAGGTAACTGAGAGCATTATAGCCTTGTCCCAAGGCTAGTTGACTACTGGCTAGGCTACTGCCGTGTGCCTCTCCTACGAGAGTAGCCTAGCCAAATCCTCCATTTTTTTGAAGTAAAGTGAGCTATCTTCAATATATGTACACACGACGTGAAGGTTAATTTTTTCAACAGAAATGAAAAAGCGACTAAAAAACAGTTTTGTAAAGAAAAATATGTGATTTATCTATTTTGGAAGAACATTTTTGTTTCACTAGCCTACGTGTGTGAGCTCTGACTGAGCGTTCGTCATTTTGGATATGAAATAGCTAACAATGAGTAACCTGGGAACGAGTCCAAGGACAGCTAATTACCATGGTTGTTTTCCATTCAAAATTGCTTATTCGATAACACATGAAAAAAAAAAAAAAAAAAAAAAAAAAAAAAAAAAAAAAAAGTCCAAAAGCACTGGAAATCTTTTTTTGTTCCCAGGTACATCACGATCATGTATTTCTTAAGTGATGTTGAAACAGGAGGACAGACAGCCTTCCCTATAGCAAACAACATAACCTTTAATCACAAGGTAAGCTTCTGCTTATCAGTCACATACTGGATTCAATATCCTCGCATTTCTACTCTGCGATATAAACACGCTAGAAAATGTATAACACCCACAAGTGTGAAAGGAGAGTATATTACTGAAAGTTGATCAAGGATTGTGAATGCAAAAAAAAAAGGGGGGGGGGGGGGGGGGGGGAATTGGCAATGCATGAATTTTTACTCACTTTAATCTCATAATTTTCTCTCTATATTGCCATGTTTTCTGTTTATGTTGGTAGAGTTACTATGTACCCAAATTAATAAAAGCGTTGCCCTATTCCCGTGGGACGAAAATGCCCATTCTCCACTTGTTCCTTCCAAAGGCCGCCTTTTCCAATCCAGATGAGCGATGAATTTTGTTTCAGCACAGCGCTTTTAGCGGTTCCTAGGCTGCTGTAACCCAGCTTTTGTTGTTTTTTTTTTTCTGTTTCCTTTTGACCGAAACATTGGTATACGTGCCTACAAGTCATATTGTCCACTAGACTCATGCTTTACGATCCACGTTCACCGCTCAGCTCTCGATATTTCTATTTACCTCTCTCAGAAATGGCATCAACAGTTACAGAACTTTTCCAACCTCAGCGCCTACTGCTCTAAAGCAAACATCATAGTGACACCAAAGAAAGGCAAGGCGGTCATGTGGTATAACCACGTGGTAGATAAGTCTACAGGATGGTTGGCAGGGCTGGACCAGATGTCTTATCATGGTGGATGTGATGTCATTAGAGGAGAGAAATGGATAATGAACAATTGGATAAACATTATAGGACAAAACTTCGGGAATATCAGGACATGGAATGATACTTATACTAAATTACATATCTATAAAGATCATCTTGGAAAATATGGTGGAACTTAATCAGATATAGTGATCTTTGATAAGAAAAAAAAGTTATATAAATAAACAAAAATCAAGAAATCATGATAAAGAAAATTAAGGGAGTAATTAAATAAAAAAAATAAGGACAGATTTAAAAAACATATACAAACAAAACAAAACAAAACAAAACAAACAAACAAAAATACAAAAAACAAAAAAAAGGCAGGATCAAGTATGAATACTAGCAGGATCAATCAACCAAAATATGACACTTCTAAATTTGGCTGGTTACAGAACAAAGTTAACCACTTCTATATTTGGCTGGTTACAGAATAAAGTTAACCACTTTTAAGGATGGGTCTAATAGTTATATATATATATATATATATATATATATATATATTTAAACATAGTTTCTTTAATTTCAGAATTTAATCTAATATGTAGTCATCTTAATCCAAGCAAATACGAATTTACTCAAAAGTATCTATTACTTATTTTCCTTATGTCAGTAAACACCCCCATGATCTTAGAGATACAGAATCCACCATATCTTCCTATAACAGGTTTAGTATGCTTTACTCCTATAAATAGCATGCATTGACATATTTTAGGTATCATAATGTCTCGATGTATACCGCTGTTTTTGAACACCACAGGCTCATTTACACGGGCTTAGCCTCGTTTATAAGTCAGCTATTCATAGATACCATCAAAAGTCTGTGTGATTCCAAATTATAGGTATTGTTCAAGCTGCGCATTCTTTACATTAAAGTTGACTTTTTGCAAATGATTTGTTCTTAAGCGATGCTAAGCCTGTGCAGATGAGTCTTGGGTCATGAAACACAGTGGTGTTTACAGAATGAGAAAGGGCACTACAGTTGCCATCATCTTATCATCATCCTTACTATGATCATCTTTCTACTAACAACCATCATTACATTATCATATTCCTTTTCATCGCCATCATCAACATTATTATATATCATCATAAGCATTATCAAATCACAAGCATGACACCATATGTCACCATATAGTATACTAAACTAAAAGTCAGATGAACAGAAAGTGTTTTATATTACTGACTGCAGCCCTATCTAACTACCTCTGGTTGTGTAGCCTCTGTTTTAGATTTTTCTCACTCAGCTAATGTTGTGCTGACTACAGAGAACTTGACTCCATTTTTGTTCAGTCGGTCAATCAATGATGTGCCAGAGAACGCTGCTGCTGGAGTGAGGACACCTCCTCTGCAAGGAAAAAAAAAGATATATATATCCCTCCAATTTCATCTTCGACAACAAAGAAGCTCATTTAGGGAGATTACATCTGCAGTTCATGGACACAACAATAAAAGTTTGCAATGACTAAGGACTTAGACTTTGCTTCAAGTGAAGTGTCTCCGGCTCAGTCCCAGAATGCAGCGCAAGGTTAATTAGTTACCAGCTTCCTGTACAGCTTCAAAAACGATTCTCTCGTTCAAAAACCGTAGCACCTTCTCCTCATTTATCTTAAGACCCTAAGAGTTGGTCCGACTGAGGCTTGAAACACGAGGCTCTAACCACGACCTTTTACACTGAACAGACCGATGCCCTTAATAACCAACTCATAGTCTACACATATAGTTTATCCTATGCATAGAAGTGCACATACTTGTTTGGCAACTTGTCTTCCAAAATGGTCATGGCAGCTTGTACCATGCAGATGGGTGTGGCCACGTAACCTGCCTCTGAAAGAACAATGTCCACAGTTTATTGATCCCTGGGATACCTGTCTCGCTCAGTCATGTTTATCTAACTACACCATGGGAAGCCCACCCCCGAGAATACGTTCAGAGACGCCCGCGGAGGACGCTATGGCAAATATTACTGACAATAAATAATAGCACAATGGTTTCTAATTAGTATGACAAATGCATACCTGGTCCATTGACCTTTACAACAATCTGGCTGTCAGGTTTGGCAGGAAGGGGCCTGCAATGTTAGTTCCAAAAATCATTATCAAGAAGAATAAAAATAAAACAAAAAAATAAAATAAATAAAAATAAAAATAAAATAAACAAAATAAAATAAAAAGGAGGGTGACACAATTAACCCAGAGAGTTATCTAACACGTGGCCCTAGTAGAAGAAATAGGCACCATCTTCAAAATATGTCACCCTAAAACAGTCCAAAATTCAAATTCATGTGTGAAATGAAGGCCACAGTTTTGTTAGCCACAAAGCTACAGACTTTTCACTTTGACTCAACACATCGTTATTACAATTACTTGCATACCTTAGTCCAGCGGTCTTTTTTCCATACCCTGCACCGCAGAACAAGAAAGAAAACGATGTTTCTTCCCTCTGGATTAAAAGAAAAACACTATTTTTTAAGCATCATAATGGTCCATGTGTCGTTCCATAAATGTATCTATACTACCAGCGATCTAATTTTTAAAGCTAGGGAGGGAAATTAGAACTAGCCAAACTATTTTTTGAACGCAACGTTGCATGCAAAAAATCTGAAGTTGAATTGCGCTCTACTCTTGCAACATTACGCGCAACAAATTTCATCATGTGAACATGTCTGCAACATTACCTGCAACATTTTGAAATTTCCAGCCAATCAGTTTGCACCAAATTTATAACTGCTGACCAAATATCTTACATAGCAGGCTGACGCAAGCGATGTTGCGTGATTTTGTTGCAATGTGTGTCACCCCGTGCATTTATTGCACCGTGTGTCAGCACTTTTGTTCTCAAAGCAAATCGTTCTATAGCGGCTCATTCAGCTCCAAAAGTAAAAGCACAGGAATCCCATTACTAATCAAATAACGATTGCCACACCTGTTGTTTAGTGGGTCCTTCGTGTGAGAACATACCAAAGGAGAAGAATCTAGGGTGCTGTTGGGAAAAACAAAAAAATACGAGATAAAGTTGGAAACACTTTGCCGGGTTGTAAAACAATTATCTAGACCGCTTAGAGCCAGAAACGAAATGGCAAAATAGAATAGGCTTTACCAGACAAACTTCGTCCCCAGAACCTGCGTTACCGCCAAGGTGCTTACCAGGAGTAACGCAGGCTCTAGGCACGAGATTGTTACCAGACAAACGTGCACGACCGATCAAGCCTGACGCGCATGCGCATTAGTATAGTCAAAATCACGCCTTCCACTACATGCCACCATAGTTAGCTAACATTTGATTTTCAAGTAAGTTAAGAGTTACCTTCTCCAGCAAGTTTCTTCCCCATTGGAAGCGGCACAACAAGGCAAAAATAGCCCCAAAGAACATGAGGAGCAAAATAGCAACCAATGATGGTAGACCCATGTAAGCACCGTACTGAATAGCGTTCTCCTTCAGGACCTGAACACGATGACGCTGCGATCGACGAACCACGGACACGTCAGACCCAAGGAAAGGGATACACCACTTATTGATCTCATTACTGTAAAATACGGCACCCCTTGAAAGATTGGCAGAATATAAGTCACACATGATTAGAAAAATAATGACAATTAGTTACAGATTTTAAAAGTCTAAATATCTAAACGTTGTTTGAAAAATATATTAAAATTCGACTCCAAAACTGTAAGTCTTCGTCAGGTATGTAAATGAAGTTCAAGTTTCGTAAATATTCATACTAAATAAATCAAGAAAATTAACTTTGTTTATAGAAGGTAACACTTGACAGTAATTTAACTGATAAACTTGTGGTCCTCTGTTAACGTCTCTAGTTAATTAGGTACGGCACCGACATTAACGTGGTTATCAGACCACGCGAAGGTCTAACCATTTGTAGATGTAATTACAAAGGCAGCACCTTCTCCTCAGTTATTTTAAGGCCCTGAGTGTTGGTTCAAGGCTTGAACCACCACCTCCAGCTAAACACACCGACGCTCTTAACAACTGAGTCTATTCCTAAGGCCCCGTCAACACTATGCCGGATAAATTTGAATCCGCAACTTTCACACCGAAACCGAAAAAAAAGTTTTCCGTCCACACATGAAAATGAATAGAAATTTTTCGCGTCCACACTTATCCGATCAGAGGCAGCAAAAACGCTTCATTGCACATCTGAGCATGTGCATCGAAGCTGAAATTGAGCCCGCGGTGAATTTTTAGACTTCCCGCCATGTTCCCATGACGATCATGACGTCATCGTATTCGAAAAATTTCGGATGCGAAATGTTCTCCGTCCACACTAAGGTCCCGTCCACACGTATCCGGAAATTTTTGTATCCGCAAAAGTAATTACAAACTATTATTTAATATAAGCATTATAATTAAAGCTCTGCCTTTTCTTGCTTTTACTCCGACGAAGGACTAGCGTCCAAAACGTCAGGAAGTTTTTTCATCTTTTCATATTTACCCTTTAATCATTACTGTTTCATTAGAAACAGTTTTTAGCTATTTATCTCTACCTTTTCTTCAGTTTAGGTCCAAAGGTTGGCATGGGGCTGGGATAAATTTGGCGGCGTATTTTCTTCAAGTTTCCCTCAAAGTTACTAGCAATACCATGGATGATAGACTGGTATGTGCCATAATGTCCTACAAAACCCTGCATTAAGAAGTGAAAATATAAGTTAGAACACCCGTAGGGTACCACTTTAAATAACAAATGATAGTCGAATAAAAAATAAAAAATAAAATCCTAGCATTTTGAATTTTTTGTTTGCCATCAATTACTGCAATTTTCATAAACATGCGAACTCTTTGTCTCCGAGTTGCAAGATGAAATTTGGTTTTTGCTGCTGTCAATCAAACCTAATCAGTCGGTACAGTGAAGGGGGGTTCATTTTTGCAAATCTCGGCACAACAATAACGTTCTCTTGCATCATCACTTTTCCCATGAGGCATATCACTGGCCTAGGGGCGCTCCTGATAAGGATAACCTATCCACCAGTCCCATGTCATATTAAATCCCATGACTTAGTACCATACTTTTATTTATCTATTTAAAAAAATATAAAAAATCCAAGGTACCAGCCGGATGGGGGGGGTATTTGCACCCAATGAATCCGCCACAGTAGTACCTTTCATATTTTTGACCGGCAGTAACGAAAAACGAAATTTCAGCTTGCAGCTTGCAGCTTGCAGACACAGAGGTTGCAAGTTTATGAAAATTGTGTAGTCCCAAAAATTATCCATACCCCCCCCCCCCCCAAAACTGAGGAATTTTTTAAAGACACCCCCCCTACCCCCCAGAAATTCCAATTTTCTTCCATACAAACTCTGTAATTGTTGTTCTTTCTCTGACCCCCTACTCTTCGGAAATTCCAAATTCCTCTGTGGGGTGGGTATGGATGATTTCTGGAGTGCACTACACATTGCAGCAATGCAAACAAATGGGATATCCAAGAACTGTCAGTTATACACCAGTCTTCCCATTTATTGCATACCACTGTTTTTGAAGACTACAGACTCAGTTGCAATGCAATAGCTGCTTAGCGAGGCTACGTCTATGCAGATGAGTCTTGAGTGATAAAACACAGCAATATTCAGTGTTTACTGGACTAAGGAAGAACCAACATATTAGCATATTTTCTGAATGCGGCACAGTTGATGTGATGTATTCAGAAATTATGTTTGAACTATACTTTGTAATTATTGTCATTACTAGGAGTGATTCATTGTAAGTATATTAGATATCTTCATACCTTGGGTCCTGTATGAAATGTCATGAAACTTTCCAGTTGGCAAAGTTCTCCTACAAAAAATGACAAACAAGAAACCAAATTCAAAATTGATAAGATTATGAAATCCTGCTGGATGATACGATACGATGATACGATCAATGGAAAAAGAACGGAAAAAAAATAATAGAGAATACACATGACAGTGTGCAAGTGGACACGTTAGATGGCAAAATAACAGGATATTATGAAAAGATAGTCTGGGTTAAGCCTTATTATGAAAAGATAGTCTGGGTATCCTAGGCATTTGACAACATGCATTAAGAGTGTGACAAAATGCTTTGTTTGGTAATTCAATCAATGTTCAAGCATTAGGAGTATATACATGTCAGCGACATTAGATACCATAGGGGAATTATACTGGAAAACAAAGTGCAAGTTCAAGTGCATTTTTAATTGATTATTTTACTCTTTCATATTAGGAGGACATTACCTTGACCTTGAATTAAAAATATATATACGTAGAGTTTTCCGATTTCATTTTCACCTATCACTTTTATCTAAATTGGGCTCCCTGTGGTCATAGCAGCTTTAATGCTTGAAACTTCTCAAAAAACGTGGTTAAGTGGATATTCACCTGGGAATTGTTCAGTAGCAAAGACCACACCCATGTCAGCAGGAATGCTATCGAAACCACAGGTGCCAATCACATGGACGTTGTTTTGTAGGGCCTGATCATGGTACTTTAACTGCATTGTCTCCAGGAACTATAGGAATTATAGTAGAATAAAACATTTATTTACAGCAGCTCTTTTCTTACAGCTATGGTATACATGTATGTATAACGGCATAATGGTAGAGCACGAGAAGGTCGGTGTGCATGTGAAGTTGTGTGGGAGAACCTGCCTTTTTTCCATTCTCACCCCTAATTTAAAAAATCAGAACTTTATTTATAGGAAGATGCTTGAGAGTAATTCAACTCATTAACTCATTCTTCTCTTTAAATGTCTCTAGTATAGACTGTGGCCATTTGGTTTAACCATTTGCACATGTAATTACAAAAAGACAGTGCCCTCTCAGTAGGTTAAGACCCTGAGTGTTTGTCCAGTCAAGACTTGAACCATGACCTCCTGCACACCAGTCCAACTGAGCTAACTTGGTGTGGTTGAAAACTACCCTTCCAGTCCCCTCTATCTGTTTTGTAAAATGGGTATTAAATTATAAAGTCCAACTACATATTGGAAGGATAATTTAACCAAGCCAAACTTGATTCTAAAACTCCCATATCTCTGACAGCATTTTACCTCAGGTTCTCCACTAACATCAAGATGATGGCATTGATTTTCAACAGCAGCTTTGACAACTGGTTCTCCATAGAAACGGTACTACAATCAAATAAAACTACATTTAAAGGGCCTATGACCACTAACTCAATGTTTTCAGCATTGATTCTACATGAAGTTAAAGTTAGAGGGCTGGGTTGACCAGGAATACAAATAACATGAAATATTTATTTTTAAATTATTGACAAAATTGCTTCCCTAGCCAAAGGTTAATGTTTATGAAAAATAGCACACTCCACACACATTACTTTCATCTAAGGCTCGTAATTTACTTATTACGCATGTTCTTATTTGATATCCGAGCCCATCCCACATGGCGCACTGCCACATCTATCTAGTACTACTTTTTCGTGGGATTGCCAGCTCAATAGATACACTGTGCTGACGAGGCCCACTACAGGCCGAAACAGCTGTCCACAGTTTCTAGCTGAGCTGGCTCATTTTTTACGTGACTTGAAGTTGTGAAAGGCTTGTATGGCACTCTTCTTCAGTCGTTTCATCTAAGGCTCATAATTTACTTATTACACATGTCATTACTTTTACATTTAATCGTTTTTGACCATTCAGACCATGTGTCATTCTTTTGAGAATAAAATTTCTTGTTTGAATAATTGCATCTATATTCTTTTTATAAAATGCACAAAGAAATAATATTCTAGGGAATGACACATGGTGTGAAATGGGCAAAACATTTATGTCCAAGGTAAAGAAAGGTCTATTTAAGAAGACTATTTTTATTAATGATAAAATAAACTTACAGGGCCAACACAGTTTAATATTATCTTGGCTCTTGAACACATAATATTGAGGGATTCCTCGTCATTAACATCAGCAATGATAATGTGTGCTTCATCAGTAAGATCACGGTCTATCGATCAAAAGAATAATCAATGTATAAAAAAGCTTTGACTGCAGAAGTTAGTTATATATGTCATAGCACTTCTCAAAAAAAATGTGCAAAATAGTACAATATTCTATATAGCGACAAAATAAGGTTCTGGTGGACATCAATCAAAGTGTTAAAAATTTCCATATCAGTGTTGAAAAACAAAGCTTCTGAGGGTGCATACATGGCCTATGTAAATAATATGTGAATAGAAATGCCTTGATTGATGTCCACAAAAATTTGTCATGAACAACATGGCAAATTGTAGGATTTGATTGGACGGCATGTAGTTGAGAAGGCTTTTGATTTTGACATCCACAAAAACCTACTTCTTCAAGTTTTGCATTGCTAAAAGCCTTTTAAAAGGACAATAAGTCTATTCTGAGAGTTGTATGTTAAATTAAAATGAAAAAAAAAGTAATTTGGATGATGTTTTGTTCGTTATGATATAAATTATATTTATAAGCTGATTATCAAAAATAATAAAAAGGTACAAAAGACAAGTACAAACGGGATATATCATCAATAAATATGTTTATTGATGTATGATATTTTGCAACACTGTTTATTTAAAACCTGCATACAGTGAAACAAGCGACTAGCAATGGATTGATTGCACAACAACCTTTTCATTGTGTTACAAAATATTAGTTTTATGCACAGTTTGTACAAAATATATGGGTATAAAAAAAGACTTGTCTTCTTACCCATCTCATTCGCAGTTTCCCGTAAGACTTTCTCCAGTTTCCCCTGGTTTCTTCCAGCTACAGCCCATTTAAACTGCCCTCGACAGTTTTTAGCCACTTCACGAACAACAAACTGTCCAGTAAAACCACTAGCACCAAACACAACAATAGCATACTCTCTTTGAAGCGACGCCATCTTGGATCTCAATTCACTATCACTTTATGATAAGCTTCAACTACTTATATCAGAGTTCAGCTATTTCAAAAGTTTACGAAATCTCGAAAAACGTGCAGTATTCTGAGGTCAAAGTCTAAAATAATATGTTCTTTGAGCTCTTTTCACCAAATCAACCAGGCGTTACTAGTCCTATTTCCTAGGCTTCCCCGGTCTCCATTTATTTACATTTCGACATGTTCGACAAGTTAGTTCGTGTTTCCAAACTCTTGACATTTTTTTTAGACGAAAATATTTTCACGGTTTTCACGCCGTAGCAGCTGTTTCATGACTGATATTACTCATTAGATATTAATTACTTGATCATTATCGTGTCAGCATGGCTAGCCTTCCAACAAATGCACAAGTGTGTGTTTTTTTGCTGGCGATAGTTTGTTCCTGTTTTCAAAGTGTACAAAATAATCCTGAAGAAGAGAGAGTCACTCTTTCACAGGATGATCTAAAAACATGTGATTCTGATGACCAAGACTGCAATGACAGAGTCTTGAAGGGATCTCAGAGCGATGACATGCTGGTAAAGCTTGAAGGATTTAAGGTATGGAGGTACGGGAAGTATAAATTCTTAGTCAAGAGTCACACGAATTTTACTTTTATTCACTGTTCTAGCTGTAGTACTGCCTGTGCTTCGAACATTTTTTCTAGAAAGTAATTGAAAACAGTGAATTTTTAATCCATTGGAAACCTTAATTTAAGATGTAATCTATTAGTTGACTAATGTAAGAGAAATAAAGAAAATACAAGAAAAAAAATTTTAAACGCATATCACAAAATATTAAATTGCAATGTGGTAACTGGAGTGCCTCAGTCTAGATACTAGATGCATTCTATGTACAGGGGCGGCAAAACCGGGTGGGGGGGGGGGGGGGGGGGGGAGGTGGAGGGGGAGGGGGAGGGGGAGGGGGAGGGGGAGGGGGGAGGGGTGGCAGGGGGCACATGCCCTCCCCATGAATTTTTTTTGTTCCTAACAATGAATTTGCATGAAAAATGTCGAACTCCCCCACCATTTGCACCAGCCCTCTGTAATAATGGATTGTTCCTTTATATTCCATGACTCTATTTTAACTACCAATAAATTAGTACTTTCATTCTCCATTGTGGTACTCAGTTACATATGAGGAAAGTAGGGGCTGAGCCCTAATTACCATGCATTGGATTCTGCTTGTGCTGCTCAGTGTTTTGATTCCCTGTGTTCTGTAATGCAGGTACATGCTGGGACACAGTTAACTTTATAAATAATAGGAATATGAAGAGATAACTAGCTAAAAACTAGTGTGATATTGCAGGATGGACAGCCCCTCAAATTAATGGGTCAGATATGAATGAGGTTACAATGTACACTTGTTGATGGAGTTTGAGGGGGGGGGGGGGGGGGAGAGAGAGGAGGAATGAGGCCAAAATATATTCAGTGGCGGATCAAGGGGGTCGAAGGGGTCCACGGATCCCCCCTTGAAGGTTTGATCTTTTAGGTTATAGAAATATGTCTTGTATAAATTTTAATTAAAAAATGTTAGTAGTTTTGTGTTGGGTCGTGTTATTATAGCTTGGTCTGTTACTAGATAGTAAATTAGTTTATTAGAGCCAATTTTTTTGTCAAACATCGACTAAACAAAAGAGAATTATACACAGTTTAAGAAATGGAACCCCCCTTTGAAAAATCTTGGATCCGCTACTGATATTTCAATGTTATTTGAAAATTCAATGAAGAAATGAACAGCTATGAACATTTCCATAGGAATGAGAGCCGAGGAAGGTTAGCCATAGTTTATAAATAACTTATCAAACTCATGAATAATTCATGAGGAAAACACAACAGAAATCACGACCGTGAAGAGTGTTGTAAATCTGATACAAAACTGTGTTCATTTGCATAAACTTTAAGTTGGATTTTCTTGGCCAAATTCACTTTAATTTTGAAAATTTTAGTGAAACACAAAGGAACTAACCTAGACATTTGATAAGTTATATACAGTATTCGTGTTCGTGTTGTATCAGATATACAATCACTCGGCTATGCCTCATGGTTGTAATATCTGATACAACACGGCCACTCATACTATATTACATATCTGAGCCATAAAAGCTCTTTTTGAGTATGAAATAATTAAGGTCCTTTACCATCTTATAGGTTGGTCATGTTCAAGAGATCAATATTGTAGACGGACAGACACATAAACTAATAACAAGAAGCATGCGACCACTAATGTTTGGTAAGTTGGCAGACACCTAAAGTACAATGACAACTAGCTCACCTGCCTCGGCTCTCATTCATGGAAATGTTCATAATTTGTTCATTGAATTTTTCAAATAACATTGAAAAATATACTTTCTGCCTCATACCTCCCCCCCTCCCCCATCAACAAACAAAAAGCCCTCCTATTCACCTATTCACTAAATGCGGCTTTCAGCTTTCATTTAAAAGCTTCAAAAGTTTTCCACCAAGCATTGTAACCTCATATATATATCAGACCCATTAATTTGAGGGGCTGTTCATCCTGCAATGTGTATTTGTTTGTTAGCACAACACCTATGTCTGAAAATCAGCTTGGTGATCCATCTACCATTGATAAATCAATTGAATTGATTGGTTCAGATTGATTGATTGATTGATTGGTTGATTGATTAATTGAAATTGATGTTATCTGTTTATCCCCTTACTGAGTGCTATTGCTTTGCTTACCAGTAATGCTCAATAAAATGCACTAATGAACAAGGATGTGACTCATACTAAGAATCTCTAATGGGAAATAATTTCATCCCAATGGGCTTATTAGAATTTAGGGATTTTATTATTATTATTATTATTATTATTATTATTATTATTATTATTATTATTATTATTATTATTATTATTATTACTACTGTATTTATTATTTAGATCTTATTAACAGAGGGAGGTCTGTACAGGATAATCTCGACCGAGGTCGGAATGTACAGACCGAGCGCAGCGAGGTCTACCCGACCGAGGTCAAGATTATCCCGTACAGACCGACCAAGCTCGGTTGATAAAAGTTTTATTATATGACCACTTTTCATTGAAAAGGACAAAATGTTTTCAGCGTAAGATTATTATGCGATCGGACCGGTTAATACCGGAGAATCTAGACCAGTCCGCGATGCGATCTATCCAATCAAATTGCTCGGTTTCCTAGTGTCCAGGCTCTAAGATTCACGGTCATATAATTTTTTTTTTTTTTTGTCAAAGCTAGAGAAGAAAGTATAGGGATGCAGTGTCAAGGCTAAAAGTTTTGATATTTTTTATTTCAACTTACTTTTCACAGAGATTGCTAACTTTCTGAGTGAAGATGAATGTGACCACATAATTGACCTGGCTAAAAAAGAAGGGTTAACAGAAAGTACGACACTTGATACGGAAGAGGATAGTGGTGAGTGGTACTGAAACGTCATCATCATGATGTTAATCTTGTAAAAAAAAAACAGCCTCTCACTGCCGCGTTATCAGGTTCAATCCTCGGATTCGCCATCATAATTTTGTTATTTGCTTGTTAGTTCTCTCCTGTGCTTCAATGGATTTTCACTGAGTTCTCCAATTTTCCTTCCTTCAATCAAATTCAATCATAGAACGAAAGCCATAACTCTTCATAGCTTTTTCAGCCACTACTGGGCTTACTAAGCAATAGGCCCTTTGCAGCTCAGTAATCACGTGCAGATGAACATTTGATTCCCATGTGTGGAATATACTGGAGAGCAAACAAACTTTCTACAACCTGTTTCGAGAGATCGTAATAAAACTGCATTTCGTAACACACTGGTTACACATCGTTTAATTCAGTTCTTTACAAGTTGCTAAAAAGAATTTTTAATTTAAAATAAAATGAAACATTTTGCTCACCAGTACATACACGTGACCGTTAACTGCAAAGGGCCTATCCCACTTCATATGACTGAAGATGCTGAAATCCTAACGTTTGACCATTGTAATATTTGTAGTGATAGAAAGACATCCAGATACTGTATCTTCATCAAATCATGAAGCGCGTGTGCGCATTTGTGTGCCTGTTGTACTAATCTTAAAAACTCAAAAACCTCGCGGTTAATTTAGATCCCAGTTCCTACTGTTATTTCAAAACGTATTATTTCTTCCTCTTTTTACTAATTATTGTATATATTTTTATATGTTGCTTAAACAATTTTGTAACAATTTTGAAATGGTGGGCAAATAAACTTGTATTGCATTGCATTGCATTGTATAAAGCACGCGAGTGTTGACTATGCAAGCAAGTTTTTTATTCCTTTAATAAAATACAAATAACAATAACCTTTATTTTGAATATAGGAATAACGCAACTGAAAGTGCGCACGCGTGCTGTGTGCTTTTATAAAGCACGTTCTCCTAACCAATCAGCACGCGATATTTATAACAGTTATTTTAAAATATTATTTATTTCGTTACAGGCAGTAATACGAATACAACGGACCCAGCGGAAGAGAATGAAGAACTTATAAAGCAATGCAAAGAAATGGTTAAGGGTTACGATGTGAATAACAACGGACTACTGAGTGGAGCAGAGGTACTTTTATTAACATAGCTCCATTTTATATACATAATCCCTTGCTTAGTCGGGAATTTGTTTCTTCAAAAAAGGGTAAGTCTAGAATTTTGGTTTCTGATTGTTTGGTAAGGCGATGGTAGATTATGTGAAGTTCAGTTGGCCTGTAACGTTTCTAGTATCGACATAGTCATCTTCAAGCCCGGATATCCAGCAAATGCGGCGCACAAGGTTGCACGCCTTAACGCAATTGCACTGCTTCTATTGGGCACAATGTTGCAGCCTCTGCTCTGCTGTCCACCTCTGAAACTGTTGCACGCAATGATGTACGCTTCAACGCCGTTGCGCTCTGTAACTCTTGCGCGCAATACCACATTCGTTGCGATGTGTGCCAACTTCTGAAAATGTGTCACACGATGTTGTCTGGTAACGTCGAAAAAGAGGATTTGGCGTCTACCTCTAGAGGTACCTCTATATTTTTAAGCGAAAATTGTTTTCGTGTAAACAGTGACATCTCTCGAAAAGCCTTTTGCCTGCTACGTCGAACGCAACATTTGCTTTGTGTGTACTGAGACCCCTTTGCCCTGTGCTTTCCCATGGCATACCACTTTTCATTCTCTTGAGAATAAGACTCTTTGTTTGAGAAAACATCCACATTCATGCTTTTTTCCATGCGCAACCGTTAAACAAGGAAGTGATACTCTAGGGAATGAAGCGTCGTACTCTGAAATATTAAAACATTAAGACCAAGCTAAAGAAGTATATTTATCACAATGTGATGACGCAAACCATAAGGAGAGAAACGTGAAAAAGCAACGTACTGTAGGTATATTTACAGCATTTCTTTTGCTTTCTTAGTTGGCCCCTTATTTAGAAAATGTCTCTGCTATACCACTGAAAGAAAAGGAAGTCGTTACAATGTGAGTATATTATTTTAGTCTATAGTCAGTGATAAATCTTTTTGTCTTTTCGCTAACCTGGCTGCTTTAAAATTTTTCTGACTGTTACATCACAGTTGGGTGTTAGGCACTCTCAACAGAAAATCCCCAAACTCCAGAGATCTAATGGGCACTTGTCAATATTATCTTGAATGCAAGGCTAATATGGAAAAAAAAAGAAAGAAATTCCGTTGAGAAAAGTCAGATTTCTTTTGTTTTTATGTTAGCATCGAATAGGTAGTTTCGAGAAGGTTCCCGCTAGAACGTTGGTATATATTATATTATTATATAGACATGAGTGTTTTACTTTTCTTTTACTTTTTCTTTTTCCTTTGTTGTTGTCTTTTATTTTTGCTTTTGTGTTTATTTGTGTTTGTTTTGTTCTGTTGTGTTTGTGTTTGCGTTTGCGTTTGTGTTTGTGTTTGTGTTTGTGTTTGTGTTTGTGTTTGTGTTTGTGTTTGTGTTTGCGTTTGCGTTTGCGTTTGCGTTTGCGTTTGTGTTTGTGTTTGTGTTTGTGTTTGCGTTTGTGTTTGCGTTTGTGTTTGCGTTTGTGTTTGCGTTTGTGTTTGCGGTTTGCTTTTTGTTTTGTTTCATTTTGTTTCGTTGGCTTTTCTTTTCTTTTCTTTTCGTTTTGTCTTGTTTTGTTTTGTTTTTCAGCTTTGTTTTTGTTTTTTGTTTTGTTTTGTGTGTGTGTATGTGTGTTCGTTTTATGCTTTTGTGCACCGTTTTTGATTATCCATGTACTGGCATTGGAACTAATCAACTATAATACCTCATTTATAAATCATTCGAACATTCCTATTGTTGCATTTAAGGTTACAGGAACTAAACTTTGACAAGAATGAAGATGGTAAGTCAATCATAACTATAATCACGTGACTATTTTATTCGTGCTTGTCACGTGATGCTTTACAATTGACAGGTGAGTTATCGTACGAGGAGTGTTTGAAGGTGAATACATCAGCTGTAGAAGAATACCTGGAAAATCTAGAAGATCATCATCCCTCGTATCGGTCACGGACCAGCCGTCAAACCTGGCTACCAGTTGACGAGAACAGTGATCCTGTTTTACTCAGTTTGCGCAATAGGTAAGAAACAATATTAAGAAAACAATAGACTCTTTGCATGTGACGTCAAAGCAGCTCAATTTGGAGTGCAAAACGAAATGATATCAATCTCCTGAGAATTGGAAACCTATCGTTGTCCTCCAAATTGAGCTGCATACCGACGTACTGCATACCGACGTACTGCACACCGACGTACTGCACACCGACGTACTGCACACTGACGTACTGCACACCGACGTACTGCACACCGACGTACTGCACACCGACGTACTGCACACCGACGTACTGCATACCGACGTACTGCATACCGACGTACTGCATACCGACGTACTGCATACCGACGTACTGCATACCGACGTACTGCACACCGACATACTGCATACCGACGTACTGCATACTGACGTACTGCATACCGACGTACTGCATACCGACGTACTGCATACCGACGTACTGCACACCGACGTACTTCATACCGACGTACTGCATACTGACGTACGTACCGACGTTATGCAAGGGGTCTTATGCATTGTATAACATACTTTGAATCCCACAGTACATTTTTGAGTAGTTTCGCATGTTTTAGAGATATGATATATATGATATAAGATGTCTTCAAGATACAGTGGGAGGTAATGGTAATGACGAAGAATCTCGCGAGTCTAACATGATAACTCATAGAGTAATTAAGGTATTTAGATTCCTTGTATGCATGGGGAGATGCATAAAGTAAATAAGGGGTGGTGTTTTATGTCATCGTTCGCACGCATCCTTTCTATGCATGAATTTTAGTGCGCGCCCTCATCGTGATGACGTCATTCAAAATTTTGATAATCAAAATATCAAGAAAGCTTCATTAATCTCTTATAGCTCGGGGACCCCCTTTTTTATTTGCTTTTCTTACTTCTAGTATGATGTACTTTCATCATGCCATATTTAAAAAAATCTGACGATGGATCTGTTGCCCGTGAACGTCCTTTAAAGGAGAGACTCAACGTCACTGGTTTTGAAGCGTAAGCCGGGGTTGAAACGAAGTTGCTATACATATTGTTTTTATATCTCTGTATAGGGTAAAGAAACTAACCAAACTACCAAAAAGAATGATAGACCAAAGTGAACATCTTCAGGTAACGTGTCCTGATCAAACAACAATGTGCTCTGTAGTTCAGTTTACATGTAAAACTTATATATAAAGGGTATAACAATATAAGACTATAACTACCCATGTTACGACCTGGGATTTTGGGTGGGAAAGAGCTGAAGGAATTTTTAACATCTATCTTGAGGCAATCCTCCGCACTTCAAAATAACCACCTTTTAGCGTTTGTACTACTCTAACGAACGTTCACGAGCTAGTCATCAAATTGAATCGCTTTCTAAGCAATCGAAGTTTGAGCGTTTTTTTTTTGTGCGCGCGCACACCGTGGGCTCAAACTTATATTTAATAAGAAGACAGTCAACTTAAAACACTACGTACCATATCATATTGTGTTTCTGATTTGATTGACAGGTAGTGCGATATTCAGTCGGAGGTCATTTTCACGCCCATTATGATTCAACAGACAAAAAGGACAAGCGATGTTGTCATTATCTTTCCAACAATGATGTCACTACCTCTTGTAATCTTTGTAGGTAAGTGCGAATTGCCCTATTTCACTATGACGTCACATCAAAACAATCTATTGTTTAAACGCAAAGGATCATGGTCGTCGGAGGGGGTCAAATCAACGCAAATTCACCGAAAATTGTTCTAAAACCCGTATCAATCCACAAAGAGAAGTAGAATAGCCAGCAAACGCTCAGAATATTTTTTTAGTCATATTAACACATATTATATCCGAAAACCAGTCCATTTTAGATTAAACTGTTTCGCTAGGAGCAAATTTTGTTGAATTTTCTATTGGATTTGATTTTTGACGTCATAGTGAAATAGGGCATGAAATTCACCTTCTTATTATGGAGGTACTCTTTTCATTTCTGGTCTTTGATTTTGACTCATTTGCTCACATGTTTTAAAGGGATAGGGTCATGTGACCTGTTAGTGCTAATGACCGCCTCTAACCACACAGGCAGCCCAAACAAGGTTCCTGTGTTAGTATGGTTTATAAGGGAATGTATGGGGGTTAGGATGAAGATATGATAATGAATTAAATGTTTTACTTAACAATTTGCTTTTGTTGTTGGTTTTTTTTATTTTTTATTTTTTATTTTTTATTTTATTTTTTATTTTTTTGTTGTTGTTGTTTTGTTTTTGTTTCTTTTATTATTATTATTATTATAATTTTTTTTTTTTTTTTTTTTGTCTTGTTTTGTTTGTTTTTTGTTTGTTTTTTTTTTTGTTGTTGTTGTTTTTTTGTTTTTGTTTTTTGTTTTTTGTTTTTGTTTTTCGTTTTTTTGTTTATGTTTTTGCTTTTTTTTGGTTATTTTTTGTTTGTTTTTTGTTTGTTTTTTTTTGTTTTGTTTTTTGTTGTTTTTTTTTTAGTTTAGTTTTTTTGTTTGTTTTGTTTTTTGTTGTTTTGTTGTTTTTTTGTTTGTTTTTTTGAAAGTGAGAAGTGGGCAAAATAGGGTCTTAAATCTCCAGCCTTCCCATTATTTATGTAGAGAAGAGCAGATTTTGAAAGAAACCACTTAAAGTCCACGAATCGCTCACCATTGGTAATTCTTACCCATCTCTAGGTTCATGACAATTCTATACTACTTAAATAATGTAACTCGTGGGGGAGAAACAGCGTTCCCTGTAGCTGACAACAAAACATATAATAACGAAGTAAGTACAGATGCAAGGGAGTCACGAAGAAAATGGGGGTCCTACCAAAACACTTGGTGGTCAGTGTTATACCACCCGACATTTGGAGCCTACATTATGCATTACCCTTCCTGATTGGCCGAGAGCCCTCAGCCAATACCTACCATGTGAACTCGACACGATGAAGGTATTATCTGTAGATTTTTCTGCAGGTAATACATTTATCATGTCGTGTTCACGATCGCATTAGTGATTGAAGCTACGTTTTCATTTTGTTGTTATTGTTGTTGTTGTTGTTGTTTTAGAATTAAATTTTTAATCTAACTTTCAAAAAATGAAAAAAAAAAATTTTTTTTAATTCGGCTATTGCATAATATCTTAAATTATCAAGTCCTCGGCCGTTGTGTCCGGCTCAGTCTGCTACTTCGTCAGATGACACGGACCCAGAAGTTCATGCATGACTAACGGGTCCTCTCACCAGGCATAGCGTAGCGGTGAGAGCTTGCCTCTCATCGATGCGAGTCCGGCTCAGTCTGCTACTTCGGCAGATGACACGGACCCAGAAGTTCATGCATGACTAACGGGTCCTCTCACCAGGCATAGCGTAGCGGTGAGAGCTTGCCTCTCATCGATGCGAGTCCCGCTGGACTCGGTGTTGTATGAGCAGAGTTTCTAGTTTCTCTCCTGTGCTTCGGGGGTTTTACTCTGGGTTCTACTGGTTTCCTCCCTACACAAATATCATCTCCTAAATTCCAATTCGATCACGGAACGAGAGCCACAAGTTTGTTAGCCTCTGGCCATTTACGTGTTACCCTCGTAAAGCAAGGAAGATTATTTTAGAGGTCTTAATACGCAGGCTAACACTGCCTTGTTCTTGATAATTTTAATTGCTAAACTCCATCCACTAATTGTTTATTAGTGCAGTTTTCGTATGACTGTGAAAAGTTCACGGCACGAACACGGTCGTGTCGTGACACAGCAAGGGATACGCCAGACAAATCACATGGCACAAGAATTTACTCTCCATCCAATCAAATACCCGGAACACGGCATAAACACGGCGCGGACACGGTCACGCCAAGATCATGGCACTTTTAGACCAATCATATTGCGCGTGAAAAAAAATCAGCCAATTAAAATTCTAGAAAGTATCACGGTCACGGCACGTCACGCTTACGGCACTGAGCTTTTCACAGTCATACGAAAACTGCACTAACCAGCAATAATACTTGCACAATGCATTTTTTAATTTTTTGTAGGAATACGAAAGACGTGGTCTATCGAACCTAAGCACACGATGTTACCAATCAAATGTCTTTGTTTCTCCTCGTAAAGGCACCGCCATATTGTGGTATAACCATGATATAGACCCTGATACAGGAAAGATGGGACCAATGGACAAGTTCTCTTTACATGGAGGGTGTGATGTTCAAGAGGGAATTAAATGGATTGCTAATAACTGGATTAATGATTTCCTATAAAACTGAATCCCAGGAAAAGATAGTACTAGCAGGATGGGCGTTTCCCACTTGGATATATTTCCCCGTTTCAAATGCAATTTTTTAAACATTTGAATCTATGATAGCTTTACCTTTGAATAGGCATAAAACCTAGCTTAGAGCTAAACAGTCAAAAAATAAATTTGCCGCTTGTGTATCTGCGACGCTATGTCGCGGATGAATGGTATACTTTATGAGATGTATCAAAGGACGCAAAGATCGTTTATAAACAACGAAACTTTTAGTTAGAGAAGACTAATTTAAAGAATCCTAGTAAACAACAATGCATTGCGCGCCGGAAATAATGAAATGCTAAGAAAAGCGCCATTTTCTCTGCCAGGCAAAATGGAGGTTTTTTAGGTGACGTTTGGGAATCCAGTTCCATCGGTCTTGTTATTCCTGCTAGATGTGTTGTGATTATCATGATATAGTAGTACATAGTCACTTAAAGAAGGAAATTTCGGGAATTTGTGGACTCGACATTGGTTTAGTGAATTTGCAGAAATGTTTGCTCCATCGATGTATGGAAGAGCTTCGAGAGCGATGTAGGCGAACGATGTAAACAATAACACGGGCGCAGTGCATTGTAGTTCACTAGGACTCCGCCTTTAAAGAAAGCAAGAAAATTGCAAACAAAATAAACTATTGGCCGTTCTGAAGTTCTCGGTCACTCCATTTTTGATTATATTCTTCAAATTTAGTCTGTTCAAATATTCAAACCAGTAAAGTGGAACTTTGAAACTCGGTTAGTAAAAGGATTGGTGATAACTAGTAGAACTAGCGTGGACTGCGTCGGTGTTTCTGAACCAAACACTAGGAACTTGTCAGATAATTAAAATTTTATCACCGTAAAAAGCTTTGTGAAACTGATGTTTCGGACGTTAGCCCTTCGTCGGAGTAAGTCAGAAAAGTAGTAAAAGGATTCAAAACTTAGCGAAAGTATTTATGGCCAAAGTTACAAGCTTAATTACCGCGTAGTATTTAACAATATATTCATGCCTTTTTAACTAAAGACTGAAAGCCGTATTTTCCTTTAGGCTATACTAAAACTAACCCACGCGATTGAAGCCAGAATACTGCTGACGTAGTAGCTGTATTAATACTAATAAATATCTGAATTACAATCCTAGAAATCTTCTTTTACTGCTCAATTATATTACTTCTAAAGTCCGAAATTACAACCTCGGCTGCTAAGCCAATCTATGAGCCATTAATCTATGAACACTTCATCCAAATCCATATATATATGGGTACTCTTGCGCAAGTATGCACTTTTCGCGAGGAGATTGGTAAAACTATACTGCGAAATACATTTTCTCCTTCTTAACCTTTAAGAAACAAGACGCCCTACAGGCGGTCACTGAGTTAATTGTCTGTATCATGCGCAGAGGCCTCGCTGCAATGTTAGTCAAAAAATAATGGAATGGTTCACAGAAAAGAATGACTTCGTTTAACTTGCCTAAGACGATTTTCTCCATTAAGGTGTTCTCTTTATGATAATAAAATATTTACAGCTTCTGCCCTTTTTTAGGCCACAAACTAAACAGTTTTGCGTTATGCATGTCACACTACTTGTGAACTTGATCTTGCGCAACAAGATCAAATATCCCAATGTTCTCTGTCAGAATCACCAAAATAGTGCAATAGTAACCAGAAGTCTTCACGGCACACCGACTAGTCCTTTGCAGGCATATGATGATCCAAGTGCAGTAAATGTTCTTGTCAGTAAACTTTGCCTGTAAAGATAGGAAAGCATAGGCCTATTTTTCGAGGATCGATATTGCTTATTCTTCGTTTGCAATAGACATCATAGCCGCCATGTTGGAAGGATTTGACAAAAGATTTTTAAATGAATTCTTCTGTTATATCTTCCAACATGGCGGACATCCCTTTTGTTATTGTGCTCTCTTGGGATTGATTGCAAACCAAGAATATAACGGCTATTTAAACGTCTGATCGAACTCATACAGGCTTATTAAGTGTAAGCAACCGAATAGGAATAAATATTTTTTTCGCTCAAAAGATTGCGTTGTTGTTGGAAATTGAAATCTACTAAAAAAAATGGATGTAAAAAAAAAAAAAAAAAAAGAAAAGAAAAATTTTTGATAAGACGGGATTCGAGCATACCAAAAGAGAATTAAAAAAGCGATTCCACTTTGCCATACCCCCGAGACATCCGCAGAGCTGGGGCGTCGTATGGACTTCGGACCTGACGGCGATTAAATCCTTCTGCCCTTGGGTGTACGAATTACGCAAGAAAATGTTCTAGCCGAAGCATCAGGGGAGAGACCAGCCGGCCCCCAGACCATATCGGCTAATCCCTTGCATCTCTGCCACGCACGGAATCGGTTGAAAAAATACTTTTAAAAAAGTCTAGTCTATTCGGTGCATTGTTCTCACGGCTATTGTTATGCTGATTCTCCTGGAACCGTGGTCCAGTGGATAAATCGTTGTCATTTAAGATACTGAGTCAAGCTCGTGTGAGGAAGGTTAGCACTTGGATGGGTGACCTAAGCATTATACCTACTCACGCTTTTGCTCCTTCTTTCCGATTTTCTTTTTTGATTTCACCACAACACTCAAAAGGACACCAAAGTACGCTCATTTTCTCTTAGATGAATTACATCGACAGAAGGCGTCACTCTGAAGCGTGTGAAGGAGTGCGTAGTAGCCGAGTTTTACGAAGATCACAACCCTCAAAACAACACCAAAGCCAGCTTGTTTTAGAAATGACATCGACAGGAGTCCCCCTTAGGCCTAGGGCAAACGTCGAACTTTCCATCCACCGAACCTAATTACATCAAAGAATGCCGCCTCATTATCACCTGATATCCATTGTTTTTAATGAGTTCGGTGCATGGAAAGTTCGACGTTTGCCCTAGGCCTTAAATCGTTTTTTTTTTTTTTTCTTTTCTTTTCTTTTTTTTTAATTTTATTTTTTAACCGACTACCTTGATTTTCATTATTAGAAATAAACAAATATTTGAATTTTATTGAATTATTTATATAGAGTGCTCGCACTAAACCCGTGAAACAAATACTAATTTTTAGCACCAAATAGTGATAATCAAACAATGGAAAACAAAGGATTCTGTATGAATTACTACTAATTAGTACTAAATATGTTTCACGGGTTTAGTGCGTGCACTCTATACTACAATGTCTTATTTACATACATGAATGAAAGTAATAAAATAAATGATACTTATTCATTTGTCTCACGATGGAGGGTCATTTTTATAAGGACCGCGCCTAAGTCTTCACCAGGCGATGGTGTATACTGTAGTATGTCTGTGATAATGTATAACATTTATCAGAACAACTTTGCTGTCAGTTGGTTAGTTATTATGTGTCCGTCCTGAGTGTTTTGAGAGTATTGTCGTTATCTACTCTTCTGGGATTTCTGTTTCACTTTTAGTTGGATTTGAATGGGTTTCTTCACTTCGTCTGTATAGCAATGGGGTTCTAGATCTATACATTCGACATCCTCCCGCTCGAAACGGTTTTTCTTGAGCGCGCGCTCTAGGTCTGATGACGTAGAACTTGCAAAAGGAAATTTTTCGTACTCATAAATTTTAAAGTTCAAACTGAAAAAAATCGAAAATTCTGCTGTGAAATTTCTTCATATTTTGCATAGGGCTTTAGTTTATGCTTTCAAAAACTTAAGGAAAATTTTAAAAAATTCTGTAAGAGGGAACTATTCCAAACAAATTTTATTGATTTTTACGAATTCCCTTTACAGAATTTTTTCTTTTTTTGTCAAAAAGATTACGATAGAAAGTTTAAATATTCTGGTTTTTTAAAAATTTCACCATTTGGTTCCCGAGTTATGATTTTTTAAATGAACATTTTTGATGGCATATCAAAGGTTCTGATGTTGTCATAGCAACGTCTGACGTCATTTTTTTCATGCTCACTGTTATCTTTGGTTTTATAGTCTTTGGCTTTCCTGGTTTACTTGCTGTCATATTATACAGTAGTCATATTATTTGTTTTAGTTCATAATTGGGAGTGTATGTGAAGGCAGAAAACATTTTCCAGCCTCCTTAAAGGACTCAGTACAAAGATCGTTTTCAAGTGATTTTATTAACTAAAGAACGAACTTACTGCGTAGTAAAACAGATTGATTTCACTTGCCCAAAAATTAAAGCAACTTTTCGTAAGAGAATTATAAGCTAAAGAAAATTACAACGATAGAATAAATTAATAGCATGCAATGCAACATCTTAGAGTACCTGCTACAACTCATGTAAGGTGGACAGAGCTCTGTAGGGTGGAAATTATTCAAAACGTCCGAAATAAACTAAATACAATTATAAGAGAAGACAATCTATTTACAATGAACGTTTAACTCAATCAGGAGATAAACTACCAAAGATAAGCTAAACATTATGTCAGCTAAAGCAACAGAAAATCTCCATAATACAATGAATACGTAATCCAATCACCAAGTTATGTAATTTATAATATGTTGGAGAGAGTCGTCTATACTGTGGACGGCTGTAGTGCTCTTGATGCTGATATGGCATTAGGGAACATCGTATGGTAATTAGATAGAGGGATTGGTGCTGCTATGATCTGTTTTCCTGTACAAAGAAATAACACCAAGTATTAAAGCTTTATTAAAATAATGTATTATCATTATGCGGCTTAATGCCTAGGAGAGGTAAGGAAATAATGTGATCACCAATATAGACCCCTTTTTTATGCAAAAAAGAAAGAAAAAAATCAAAGATTATCACTGATTCTTACATGAATAATTATTACTGTACTCTACTTACCTGCAAACCATCTTCCATGTAATGCCTTGGATGCCTTTATAGCAGTATCAGGTGTGAAGCACTTGACATAAACTATACCCTATTGAATTGAACAGATCAACACAAATACAGTTAACTTAATGTACATTTATAAATTCATTATAATTGAGATACTGGTAGCGATGGTGACATTAGACCAGAATACATACCTGCGGTGATGTTTTATCGACATGGATATGAACTATTGGTCCAAACTTTGAGCATTCATCCAGAACATCATCACGGATGTCTAGATCCCAACCTTCATCTTTTTCCCTGGAACAAACCAATGACTGAGTGAGCAAAGGAGAATATTAAAAAGCTAAATGAATGGATGGTAATAAGACTTACCTTGTTGGATCAAACATGTTGGTAAGCATAAAGCACGGAGTAGGAAGGTTGACAGCTACAGAAGTAGGTAAAGATGGCTGTACACCAGGAGCTGATGCCGGGGCCCCAGGAACAATGAGACCTAAAACCAGACAAAAGTGTTTAGCTTTTGAAATTACTTCATTAGCCTGTACATTCAATAACTATTATCATTCAAATTATTCTTTTTCCGTTGTGTTTTGTGCAGTATGAATATTGTGATTTGTTAGTGTCTCAGCATTGGCAAATAATTGCTTGCTTGCCACTAACGAATCATCAAACGCTTGCTTATTATTTTCTCACCTGCGGAATGTCCCTGAGATAATTTAGCCATGAGAGCTGCACGGGCAGTAGAATTAAGTTCTACTCCACCCTTTTCGTATTCCTCATCATCAAGAAATGAATAAGCTGATGAGTCTCCTCTCTCAGTGACAGGGCCAACCTTGAGGGGTCTACCTGCAAGCTCAAAGCCATTCATCTGTTCCATAGCACGTTTAGCAGCCTCTGCATCTCTGAACTGTACAAACCCATAGCCTTTAGATCGATTAGTCTCAGAATCATATATCAGCTGTACACTGTCTACTATTCCAAAAGGCTCAAACACAGCTTTGATCATTGTTTCTGTGATGTTGAAATGTAAAGAACCAACATAAAGTCTTGTTGGACCAATTGGTTGCTTCAGTTTTTCTGCTTCTGCTGCAAGTCTGTTTTTCTCTGCTTGTGTTGGCATGACCATGATTGGAGCTCCAAGAAGTTTGTTTCCTGATAGATTAATAGCCTAGGAAATAATTTTTTAGCATAATATTTTAGACTTTAATATTGAGTTTTGCACACTTCGATTTTTCGAGCATCTAGTGATTACCAGAAGATATTTACGAGGGTTCGTGCTGAGGTAGCCACTTAAAATTCAAGGACTATTCAAAGAGTATACAAGGACCCAAAAATGAATTTTCAAGGAGTATGTTCAGCTAAATATGCCGAGGTTTTACACGGTGGTTGCACATGACTGACTTTCAGATCTTCCAATCTTTCTGACTAGATCTATTTCAGAACCATGCAAGTAATCATCAAAGCAAAAATTCAAGGAGTTTTGCTAAAATCGTAAAATTCAAGAGCTTTTCAATAGTGCCCTTGAAAATGTGAATTAAATTCAAGGAGTTTTCAAGGAGTAAAATTTCCAAAGTGGAAAAATTAGAGGCTGATCAGGAGGCCAAAAACTCATCCTAAGACATGTATAACACCAAACTAATTTCTCCTTTGTGACTATTCATCCACAAGTACAATTGTTATATATTGATGAAAAAACTAAAAAGTTTATAAATTAAATGTCCAAACTTGAAATAGTGTTAACACTTACCAAGGGAACAGCTGATTTATCAGTGAATTCAATGTATGCAATTCCTTTTGACCTTCTTGAATTTCTGTCAGAGATTATGCGCACATCTGACACCTGTCCTACTTTTGAAAAGAACTCTTCCAAGTCCCTTGGTCTGATATTTCTTGCAAGCTGCATACAAAATACTGTTCTTTGATCTCTCTCCAGTATTGCCTCTGGGGTTTCTGGTTCTGGTGCATGTCTGTAAATTAGATAAATCATTTACATTAGAAGCCCTGTGTGGGTTTGACAACATTTTCATGCAATAGAACAATTGAGACAACAGTTGTGACAGGGAAATCAAGCAATACACTACTGTCAATCAAATACATTGTTAAAGTATTGTAACTTTAGGTCTATGGAAACTGTGAGAAGGTAAATGGAAAGGATTTTTTTGATTGACTGAAGTCTACTGTCTGATTTTCCTTTCATAACTGTTGCCTCAATCAGCATTAGCAATGAAAACATTGGTAAATTACAGATTTCTTTCTAGTCTATACCTTGAATACCTTAAACTGATTTTCTGTTGTCGATTGTTATGGCCATTTCAAACAACAATAAAAAACTGGGAAGCACGGGTGCCGTAGCAGTGAGAGCGCTGACCTCTCACCAATGTGACCCGGGTCCGAGTCCCGCTGAGCTCGATGTCATATATGAGTAGAGTTGTTTGTTGGTTCTCTCCTGTGCTTCGAGGGTTTTGGGGGTTGTCTGGCTTTCCTCCCTCCGGCAAAAATCAACTCCTAAATTATAATTGGAATTACAGTGGATGATAGCTACTCCGTAGAAATGCCACTGTTAAATCCCATTTATTATTTATTCATTATTTAGAACTTTACCTCTGGAACAAAGCCTTCGGTTTTTTACACACACATTACACAAGCCAAAGTTTTAATGGCCTAAGTCATTCTTTTTAAAGACAGTTAGTTAGTCAGTTTAATAGGAATGGTATTGCTAATATGATAATGCAAGGCATTGCTGTACCTTTCTGGACTAGGTGGTAGAGAGGGTTGTTTTGGACTGTCACTTCTTCTTTTCCTTACAGGACTTCTGGTAGGACTTATGCTCCCACTTCTCCTTCTTCGTCTGGGAGGAGAACGACTTCTGCTTCTACTTATACTTCTATGTCTTCGCCTAAAAAATAAGAAAAGTAATTTTGTACCTTTAATTTGGTCTTGATTTGATTGCTGGAGGTAACTTGATCGGATGTATACAACTGTTTTTCTTCCTTTACCTGGAACCCCTTCTCCTAGGGCTATAGGATCTACTTCTACTTCTTCTTTTGGGACTTCGTGATCTACTCTTGCTCTTTCTTTTAGAAATACGAGACCTCTGCCTTGGACTACGTGATCTTCTTTTTGGACTGCGTGATCTCCGTTTAGGACTTCGAGATTTAGATCTTGATCTTCGACTGCGAGATCGTCTTGGACTTCTTGACTTTGACCTTCTTCTTCTCCTTCTGCAAAGCAACGAGAATTTAAATATGAGAGAATGACATGATATAAAGTTTTTCATCTACATTTTGTGTAGATGTCATAAATGGAAATCTCCCATTTGTTTCACTGAAAACTCCTGCCATATGTATGCCATATCTTGGAGCTGATAAGTATTTTAAGTCGGCTACGCTGTGAGGTTTGCCAAAGTGCCGGCGGCATACAATACCTTCTAAATGCGTTTGTAGCTCACGTTCAGTCCCACATAACTGTTTAAAATGAGAGAAAACAGATTATAACAAAACTGCTTGATGGATAGGCTAGGAAGTTATGCTCGTTTTGCCAAGACAAATGATGAAGCAATCTATCCGTTACTCTTATGCTGGTTTTTTTTTTCAGTATTGAAGACAAGTTCTTCTTATTTTAGTGAAAAAAAAGAATTCCACTCCTCAAAGCAGTGTCAAACTGAAGAACGTTAGGTGTTACTCCTAAAATAGCTGCTCCTATAGCAAGGCAAAGTGCAATTTAACTTAAAAAATGCATAAATATTGTGCTTTTATTGTTTAATTCATTTTTTTTAGCATATAAGGGATGTATCCAGGTGTTTAGAACTGTATTTTATATTAATCCCCATTAGGTTACTCAAAATTAGCTATCAATGTTTTCCTCAAAGATTTTACAAATGGATCCCTTTTTATAACTTTCACTAATTAAAACAAAGCGAAAGGTATCTTTATTTTAAATGTATCACAATATGTATCACATAATTCGTCAAGACCCTTATATCTTCTTATGACTTCTATTTACTGAAGTCACACTTGCTACAAAAAAACATTACCACATTTCATTAAGTTAAATTTTGACAAGGATCATCGAAACCAGATCATCTCTAAGTTATTTCAGAATGCTTGTTAACAAAAACAGGCCATCAAATCACACTGGATACATCCCTGCAGATTTTTTCATTAGTTGTACTATAGTTATAAAAACTTTAGTTTTCAGTTTGGTGTTAAGAAAAACATGAAATTCAACCCTCAAACTCTCTTGCAATAGCCTTAAAAGCTCTTCTACAAGGTGAATATATGTTGGAGCAACACAATCAATGTAAAACTCCAAAGCCCACCCCTAAAGTAACCACTTTAACCTGCAACATTCAAAATAGAGAATGTCTTCGATTTCCAGAGTCATCATCTGTTATAGTGGCTTGAATAACCTAAAATTTTTATGTGTACCTAGAAGATAAGAAATAGCAGTGGCTCAGCATTGTTTGAAGATATCCTAATCCTTTGCTGCGGCACTTACTGGCAGAAAGAGCTTCATAGCCATAATGATCATCTTTTACAGAAACCCTAGCCAGTATTCCTTTGTCAATCAATGTCTTACCCTTTTTTTCTCTCATAATCATCATCATCACTTGAACTGGAATGGCCCTTTTCCTCTTTGCTCTTGTTGTTCTGTGGCGTTATCTAAAAACAAAGTTCTTCAATAAATATTCTTGCATCATCTAAGGCATCATTAGCTTCAACTTGTTTTACCACTTTTGTTGGTATGTTTTGGAATGATATCTCAGTATCATTTTGGTAGCCAGATAATGAAAAATCACAGGGTGGGGTGGGGTGAGGTGGGGTTAAGGAAAACTAATGCAGATGATGTGCACATTTGAAGTTTATTCTGGTGTTTATGTTAATGTAACTCTACCCACCTGAACAAGACATCTCATTATAAATAACACAGTAGGGAATCTAGTCCAATCAAGAAGAAATACAAGTTTTGAAATTATGTGAATTATAAAACCAGGGACGCATTTAAAAATTTGGATAATTTAGAGACGAAAGTGAAATTGGGATATATGACTAACAAATTTCCCACGCTTGCTCTAGACAACACAAGAATTGGAATTTACATGGTTAAAGAAGCCAAAAACTGCGATTTCTAATTCTATATCAGATATTAGCAAATGCACATGATGTGAAATCTAAACTGGAAAGAGTGACTCTTTACCTCCTTCTTGTAGGGAGCCTCCAACATAGCTTCGATGTCAAAATCTTCAGTCATATTGTCAGACTGCTGTGAAAAAAGCACATACAAATATAAGAATGAGTAAACCAAATGATGTAGGAGAAAGAAAACCCTTAAAAATCCAATATTAAGGGTAATTTTTGTCCATACGTTATGAAAGTTTGCTCGACCACATGGCTAAGCACTTCATCCATTTGAAGCAAAAAAGTGTAATTTTTAAACACAATTCTTTGACTTTCAAGTTAAAAAATAGATAACAATCAAATAAGTTTCATTCTACCTTGAATTTATGCTCCAATACGAGAGAATTTTTAAGAAATTTCGGTCAAAAATAAGAAGTTCGTAATATTACTTCTTTGATAGATAAAAATGGCGTCTCTTCTTCACGCTGGTGAAGTGGGGTGTACCAGGGCAAATGACAGGGCTAATGCCAAATAAGGGGTGTAACACTATATTTGGTACAAAACCACAGGGTAACCACATTTAGAACTTGGAGCATAAAACTGTGACGTACTTCCGGGTCCAACTGCTCACAAAAACCGTTAAATAAAACGAAAAATGTTATCAATGACTGAAATACTATCAGAATGAATTAGAAATATCGTCAAACTATCCTTTCATGACGGAAGAAATAATTAGAGAGAAATGCTGCAGGAAAAAGTGCTTTTCCATACAATGAGGTAATAACCATATTTGGTTAGTAATACCATATTGGGTAAGTAAAACACAGGAAACCCATAGGGAACCCATAGGGAGATTGGGCTCTAGTGTTTATTTATAGATTTTTGTCAGTGTTCATCTTGGTTTCGTCAATTTACTTCCCTTTTAACGATATTTTCTCCTTTTTATAAAGCTTTGATCATGCCAATTGAAGGTAAAATCGTTGATCTGTTCTCCCAAGAACCTAATTCTCCAATCATTTGACGTATTTGCTATAAACAACTATGTTTTTTTCTTTTTATTTCAGATACCTTATTTCAGTTGAAGGTTTGTAAACTGCTTGGAAATAATTTAGAAACGACACTAATGTTAACAAAGTATTAATACTTATCTGTAATATCCTTAGTTTACGACAAAACAGTTAGAAAGATATGCAAAGAAATGCGAAAAAGATCAAAAAGTACAAGAAGCTAAAGTGAAAAAGGTAAAATATTGAATTGAGTTCTAAGCTGAAAGAATAAAACTAGTTGTACATGTATGAATCGGCCTGAAAAAATTAAACTTTATATGTCAAGTGATATAATTTTATATTATGCACTTAATATCATATGAACAGCTAAGTTTTTTTAAAGAAAAATGAATAGTAATTTCCTTAGGCTTACAGCTTAATTAAAATGTATGATTAAAATGTATACAAATTATTTGACATGCTTGACATACAGTACATGCAAGTGTGAGTCATCAAAGCTGGTAACCTATATTTTATCATTGCTATTTAATCATTGTTTTATTAACTATCCAGGCTTTAACACAGAAGAATGTTGAAGGAGCTAGGATATATGCTGAGAATGCAATCAGAAAGAAGAATGAAGGGCTGAATTTCCTTAGACTTGCATCAAGAGTTGATGCAGTTTCTTCTAAAGTACAGACAGCGATGATGATGAAACAGGTACAGTATATACTGTTACACTTATTTCATGCATCAAAGTCAACCATAAATAAATCAAAATATCTTACTTTCCTATTGGTTGGGGGGCATAATATTATGGTGGTGGTTCAACTAGAGCTTTACTGCACATTGTTACAGCGTAGTTTTCAAGACAGGACTTTACCAGAGGTTAATCTATGATAAGATTATTTGCAATTCCATTAGAAAGTCCTGAATCATTATTCAAATTTGACCTCCATTGAATCCCAAACATGACCAGTAACTCAGAAAACGTTTTATGGATTTTACCTGGTTCCATTAGAAATATACAGTACCTTGACACCATTGTAACAGCATTGTATACAACTACGTTAGTGGAACCACAGCCACTTCTATTTTGTCACTCATGTATATAAAAGAACCAGTATAGATTAAGATTTGTATCATTAAAAGAAACTCTAACGTGCCCACTGTGCTGTGTCCCATTATGAAGATCTTGGGGATGACACAGGATCAAACATGCATAAGAGACATGTTAATCAAACCTATTTGGCTGACATGCACTTTTCTTTTATAAATTATGTTCAGGCATCCCTGCAATCTTTATTACTACATGCAAATGCAGCATTTCATGAACTATGTGCCTTTATTACATTTTTAGGGTTGATATCCGTGTAATAAAGCCATGAATAAGAACCATATCTTCAGTGAAGAGATATGACATCTCTTCAGGGTAAACTGGAAATTTGAAATTTTATCAGCCCTAAGTTTGTAATAAACATTATCATTACATGTTAAGAGCATGATATTTTTTTATTCGCTCGTTTTCCATATCATATCACTCACAGACTTGCTCGTTCGCGATATCATTAATGTATAAACTCATGTAAAAATTATATCAGACCAACTCTTAACATGAATAATCTCTATATATTTCCCTAACAATATTAAGTCTCTAGATAAGATTGGTTTGAGTTCGTTAAAATATTAGTACATCATATAGGTCTACATGACCTACACCATTCTTTATATCTTCTCAATTAAGCTTTTTATTTATTTTTCCACTTCCTAACTGTTGTATTTAGCTGAACTGAGAATGGAAAAGGGTGACTCTGTATTACCTACTCCATTCTATCAATCAATCAATCAATCAATCAATCAATAATTTATTTAAACACGTATCGTCCAAGAGCTTATAAAGCTTGTTCAAAATACAAACATCTAAAAAATGAAGTGAAGAAAAATGCATTCATTTGAGGGTTTCATTGTCATATAGTTTTGCAGCCATTACAGCAGATTTGCAATGCATGCAGTGAAGTAAGTGTATATATTTAATTATATATATTTTTTTTTTAGGTGAGCAAGAGCATGGAAGGTGTAACAAAAGGTCTTGATAAGGCAATGAAAAGTATGGACCTAGAAAAGGTATGGAATCAAAATAATTTTTAAATTAGAGACCAATTAAATAGGACTGGAATGGTCCTGCTAACAAACGTTGCAACTTGAATAATCTTTATAAACATGATAAAATTTTAAACTTTCTTCAATCTATATTTTAGATTTCAGCAACAATGGAAAAATTTGAAGGTTTGTTTGAAGATCTTGATGTCAATACTCAGGTATGGTAACTAAATTTTAAAGTAGTTGAACTAGCATTCTGTTTAATTACAGTAAAGTTGGAAATTGTTCTTGAAAGTTGTTCAATAGCTTACATTGCTTCGCAATCACTTGCATTAAGTCATTCCTGTTGCAACAAATAGTGTGTTGTTGGATGTAAATCAAGGCATTTTCATGACATATTGTATGCGCTTGTAGATTCACAGTATTTTAGTTTTTGTCATCTTTATATTATAATTTGTTTATTTATGTTTTCTCAGAGATTTTAGCTATCTGTAGCTACTAGAAAATTCGAGAAAAAATAAAGTTCATGCATGGCATATACAAAACTCTCAGTGAAAAATAATAATTGTTAAAAAATCAATGTTGCAGCCTATAAGTATGTTTGTTTTTTGTCTTGCAGGTGATGGAAAGTTCCATGGGCCAAGCTACTACTCTAACCACTCCACAAGACCAGGTATGTTTAGTTCAATATCATTACATAATTGATCAAATGCCAAAACCAATAGCCCACCTCCGAGATATGCTTCGCTAGTCACCCACAAAGGTTTCAGTATTGAGGCTACGTGCTAAATTATTCTTACCACCTGTCACGAATGACTGAGCATTTAGCACATAGCCTCATACTGAAACTTTGTGCGTAACAAGCGCAGGGCTGTCAACCCCCAAGATATTTAAATCTGGAGAATTGATAGGGAAGGGACATGACGTCACAGCGCGTCAAAAAGTGAGCGAAAAGACGTCTTTTGCTTTGTAACATTTGATGTGATTGGTTTATTTCTGACCAATCAGATTATTGCTTATATTACAATGGCCTGCTTGCAAGAACAGTTTATGAGGAATGTTTTGATTTTGTTAGCGATGTAAAATAACACAAACAACATAAAATAATTGTAATTTTATGGTTGTGAAAGTAGGAGTCTCACATTAAGAAATGGTCAGCTTCGGGGATTATCCGGGAGATTTGAGACTCTAATCTGGAGACCGGGAGACACGGTCCAAAATCTGGAGACTCCCAGTTTATCCGGGAGAGTTGACAGCCCTGCAAGCAAAACATATCTCAGAAGTGGGCTATTGAGCTTACCCACAGGTAGCCCAAGCATCAAGTTAACAGGCTATGGGGGTTCACAGTCATTTGGCATAACCCCTTACAGCTTTTATTTTCCAGTGTTAGGTTTGGCTATTTTTTCTAAGGGAGTATGATCACCTGACCTGTTCATGCAAGTCACCCATTATTTTCAAAAATCTGTATTTGCAAACAATAATAACAGTGATGTAAACATTAATCATAAAAGAATTAAGAAACGGTTATGAATAGTATAATTATCAAATATCAACAGGTTGAAGCTCTTATTAGTCAAGTAGCTGAAGAAAATGGCTTGGAAATAATGAGTGAATTAGAAAAAGTACAACCAGGAACAGAATCACTCAGAGAAAGAGAAGGAGAACGTTCAGTGAAAGAAGAGGATCAACTCACAAAAAGGTACATTTAACATTTATGATATTTTTAGTTTGAGATTATGTTTTCCCATTTCAGACTGCGTGTCATTCACTAGGCATGGGCGTACACAAGGGAGGGTTAGAGGAGTGCCAGATAAACCCTTTGTAACCAAACTTATTTTTACAAATCAGTTTGTAATCAATTCACTAAATAAGGAAATAAGTAATCACAGATACTGTTTTCAGTATCTCCTATGAAACAAAATGCCAATTATACCCATGTACAGTAAATCTGATTTTGATTCAATTGCCATCGTCTTGCCCCTTATCCTACAATTGTGAGCCCACAAGGCTGATAGCCAGCATCCGACTTCATAGTCAGCCTCGTTTTCAAACCCCCCTACAAAACTATGTATGCCTCTGCTGTGGTATCATTTTTTTGTTTAACCGTTGCTCTTGAGAAGAAACATAAATATGGACATACAGTATATAACTCAAACAAAGAATCTTATTCTGAAGGTAATGAAACATAGCTTGTGATGGGAAAGTGTTATACCCATCCTGAATGTTGTATTTATTTTTGTATGTGCTAAATTAATTTTGTTATAATTGTTTTACAGACTGGCAGCATTAAGGAACTAGGTTTGCATTCTTTATCCTTCACAGTTTTGTAAAGTGAATATAATAATCACACCAACAAATAACAAAAAATGTAAATAATATTAATGATAAGTAGAGAACAATCTCTGTGGCTGGGATACCTGTGGTTTCATGAGGAAGGTCTTTCACTTATGATGAGTAGGAGCTGGATACTAGAATGCCTCACTAAGCTCAACTTCAGTCTTTTCTCTGTCATATTAAGCACAGGAGCCCCAAGGCTCGCTTGACAAATGTATCAGTTTTGATTTTCAGATGCTCAAGTAACAAAAAAATTCACAAATGACTACAAATGTTTTCAAAGGTTCGAATAATTTACTTTTGCACTAGCAAAGTAATGCATCAATCACATGTAAACTACTTTTACAGGGTGATACAATATTTCATGCAAAGAAAATAAAATTTAGAGTAGTTTTCCTAGTCATAAACTAAAGGTGAGCGTTTTTTTGGAGTGCAACCACGTGACAGATACTGTAATTCCCTTGAGATATAAATAGCAATCAAACAACCGCCATTTTGGTTGATCCAACAAGAGAAGCTTAATGAATACAATAACCAACATGGCGACTATGACGTAACATGTATCCCAAGAAATACACTCTAATTATTTTGTTTTCTATTGTATTTATCCCACTATTGAGCGCTTTCACGTAACGTCACTCCAGCCATCTTGGTGTACCAAAACAATACATGTTCTATCCTCTGGGAATTGAACTTTAATTTTATGCAAATACTGTGTAGAAAGTTTCTATTGTTTGGAACACCAATATGGCTTCCTTGTCACGGGAGAGAAAACGCTTTATTACACTGATTTGTTTCGTGGCTTTATGGAAACCACTTTATCATATTGTAACTGCCTTACAACATTGCTGACCTCTTGTTATTAGAAGGATAATACCTATTCATTTTGAAAAAATGTAAATTTTCTTCTTCTTGACTTTAATGAATTGTTTGATTTATCCTGTATTTATTTGGTAAATATAATCCATAAATATCTGTTAAAAAACAGTTTTATATCATGGAGAACCGTTTATTATGAAGGAATCGTGAAAACAATAAAATTATCTTGTGTCTAGTTTCTAGTTTCTACTTTTTGAACATGTTTTTTTTTTTGCTGGATCCCTTACCACATCTGAAGTAAATTAATTTAAAACCAGTAAGGCCTGCTTTTTTTACGCTAGTTTGGAGAAGTATTGTGGAAGTAGTATTCCCCTCCCCAAATCGATCACACAAAGAAACCTCGATACGATTATATTATGGCTCTTACAACGGCCTTTACGGGAACACATAAATGGACATTCAAGGCCAACCTGAGAAAATTCGAAACTGTGATGCGTTATGTGCATATACACACTTCTTTAAATTGTCTTGAATGCGAGGCTTATATGGAAATACAAAGAAATATCACAAATTCCATCAAGAAAAAGTGTGAATTTTGTATTTTTATGCTAGCCCTCGCATCCGCGATACTTTTTGAGAAGGGTAAAGGGTACCTTCACATTAGCTTTATAATCATACCTCGTTCACATATCACGGTGCAATACACATTTATTGACAACCCCCCCCCCCCCCCCCCCCCCCCAACACACACACACACACACACACATTTTAGAGTTCAGGAGTTAGTTATTTATTTCAATTTGTTTATCATTAACTACTGAAAAAACTCAAGGTAAAATACCATGGCATTGAAACTTTTCTGCCGCTCGGTGCTCGGTGAGGCAGTTACGCATGCGCAGCTTCAACATGTATGTTGTGGGTGCAGTCAGTCATCGATCGTAAGAGGTGATTCAGTCCTCGTTACATATATTAAAGTTTATTCTGAATGTTTATACAAAAAAAACTTCACTTGATCGAGATGCAATTATTTCAGCACGAGAAAGAGTGTTTCATTCGATATCCAAGCACCGAGATGTGGTTTTAAAAAACGACGCGTTGATTTTGAGACATCCGGTAAAGAGTCAATGTCAATGGCTCATTTCCTACTACTAGCTGCCGAGGACAAAAAGCGCAAAATTGTGTTCAATTGTCAAGAAATGTGTTCAAAATTATCGGTTGATTGCTATCTACTGAGAAAAAGATAAACCCACGTCCAGGAAGACTTGTTCAACATCTCAAAACGGCTGCCGCCGATTGAAATACAGATAACTATTCAGCTTCAATTTATTAAGTATAGCTGAGTTCCTAATCTAACTCGGCGGTCTCTTTCCGTTAAGTGTTGAGATGGAAAAAAAATTCCGGTTTATGTTTGGATTAGCTTTTTTTTTTTTTTTTTTTTTTTTTTTTTTTTTTTTTTTCTTTTTGCTACCAGAAGGTTGAAATAACAGGAAAAGGAGGACGAAGAAAAGCATGGCAATTTTCTTTCCTTGACGTAATGACTTCAATCTTATCTTGTAGCCTGCTACTCAAAGCAAGGGCATTGTCGGCTTGAACACCACGGTTAACTATAAGTACATGAAATCAAAGTTGACGAAATGCAAAAAAATATGTAATAAAAATAATATCACTTTCCTACGAGGAAAAGTGAGCCAATGAAACTTTAAATCTTATTTTTGAATTTTTTGTTTTTTCATTTAAAAAAATCGTTTTAAGGATTCAACTTAGATTTTCACGTTTTTAACGGGAATGACTATTGATCCGACTGTTGATTCCTAATCATGGAACTTATGTCGACTGACATTCGATGAAAACATGCAGGTTATAAAATAGAGATTTCTGTCCAAAGAAATTAATTTTTCGTTCATTTTGCAATAGATGAGGCACTGATCGATTTACTAATACGCCAAGGTCGAATGTTGTTCATGGCCGACCGCTACTACCCATCATGACATAATGATAGCGAGAAAAGACAATCTGCCACTATATCTATCGAACCTAGTCCGTGAGAATTGTAGGAATTTATCCGTAAAAATTGCTTTCATTTTTGCAAGACTGCACTAGATCGAGCTTGATCCTTGTTTAATCAAATGTTTTGCATAGTTTCCATAAGCAATATAAGAGAGTTAAAGATTTACGTTCACGGCAAACGTGAAACGTCAGTTGACCAGTAAAAAATTCCTTCAAATGACTGAAAAAGAATCGCAAAAAAGTCCAAGTAGTAGAAAAACAAAAGAGTATTTGCGCTTGGTGAGAAGGTTTGTAAATAGTAAAGTAAAATACAGGAAAACTATGAAAACGTGGTCACGTTTGCCGTTTGCGGGGAGAGAAAAAAGTCAATCTAAAACTCTCTATAGATGAGTCGTATACTTCAGGCGGAGCTTAGTCTTAGAACGTCACTTCTAGTGGTCAGTTATCAAGATTAGTAAATAGCTGGTCGGTGGTGGATGTCTCAGAGGGGTTTCCTTACAACGCCTCCTCTATTAGTATTATTATTAATATTCAGAATATCGCGTAATAAGTACTTACAGTTGAGGACCGACACTCGAAAAAACACTTCAAGTTTTCTATTAGGTTATTATTTCCTGACCTTTGTATTGTTGTAAACCCTCTAATAATGAAGCATTGAGTTCAAAGACACCAAGTGATAAAAATAAATCTTATTTTCATGTGACAAAAATATCGTGTCCCAATCGTAACTTCCAAACCGGTAAATAATGGCCTTGACTCAATAATATTAATAATAATAATAATAATAATAAAGTTTATTTATATAGCGCTCATATCCATGAGCATGTCCAAGGCGCTTTACAACAGAAATATATGCATAAATTATATATATGTATTTACAATATTTACAATGCTACGTATTTAAAATGTTAATAAGTAAATCTAATTATAAAAGGAAAATATTGCCAAAATTGACTCAATATTGCTTATTGTTATAAAATAGAATAAAAAATAATAATTTATAAAGATAACGGAACTGAAAGCAATTATGAAAATTAAAGTTACTGCTATAGTTTATTGGTGCCATTTCTTTGGGGAAAATGCCTCAACTGAATTGAGACACTTTTTTTCGTTGCATGTTGAAAAGAGCTGTTATAATTTGGTATATAACCGTGTAATATGCAATAGTTCAAACTAACAATGTGCATATTGCTTACAATGACATTGTAACAGACTTAGCCCAATTTTTATTCGTATACATGGTGTTAAAAATGCCTATCATTCTGATCATCCATACTGTACTTCAAATACCGACGCAGCTCGGGGTAGTTTTAGCATGTGTTCTTCCAGTGTCGGCTTTCAAGTTATATGACTTGTAAGCTATATATTAGTTGATTTTTTCCCCACTTTGGAAACTAATCACAGACTTACTTAACTGTGCTTCATAGGTCTCCAGCTTTTTTTTGAACCTTTGATATAGTCAGATAACCAACTGCAATCACTTTTTTTGAGAATTAAAAATGCGTAGGTTTTTCGCCATCCAACTGAGATGCATGTTACCCCTAAAATTAATCGAACTAACGAGCGTCTTCGCCCACGACTGTACTACAAGCTGTGAGGAACAATACTCTCACTATTCAACTAAGAGTCTTTCATTAGCTTAACATAAAAAAATGGCAAAAAATGGAGCGTTCAATGTTAACTGAGAGCCTTTAATGATTTCCGCTGCACCATATACAGATAATGAGGAGAATGGATGGAAAGAAAAAGTGGTTTGACCTGGCAGTGACAAGCAGACAGTCGTTGGCGCCAAACTTATCAGAAGTCATCCCGTGGGCGGGTATACCAAACGTGGTAGTGACATGTATATCTGACAATGAACGTCTCGTGGTAAAACAAACGACACTATATAAATGAGGGCATTTACCAAGCATTTTATTATGTGAATCGTTATACCAAAGTTGAGAACATTTCTACTGTTTTCCTGCAAACTAAATATGAGATCATCAGCGTCAAATCGACCAGTTCATTTCGAAGGTATGCTGTGTGCGTATGCAATGATGGTAGTACTGGCAGGGATGACAAACGGATTTTCCTTGAAGAGCAGGCACGTACCTCAGAATCTCTCAATAACGCAGTCAAGACTTCAGGATTTGCATAACAACTACAAACCCAAACTTTTACAAAACCAAAAGTCTTTGACGACGAATTTAAACAATCAGAGAAAGAATGCCGGGTCGGTACCGGTTAATGGAAGAGCTGAACTACTGACGCATCAAGAAAGCCAACGAGGACAAGAGTTACACCAAGCTTTCTCGAAGCAGACGAAACTTCGTACCCGCGCTCAACTTGAATCAGTCTTTGAAGTTCGATATTCTACATTTCCAACATCAATTTATGGTGATATGAGGTTGCATCAAAAGGAAAGGAATAATACATTTGTCCGTCGGAAGCGTTATATTTTTCCACCAGACAACAGACGAAGAATCAGCAACTACCAAGCATCTTACAAATTCCCCTATTCTGCTTCTGTTAAGATATCTACAGGATGTACAGGGACTTTGATCTCAAACCAACACGTCTTGACCGCTGCTCACTGCATCCATAACAAAACACAGTATATTACACAAACAAGCAACATACGAGTGGGATTCCTTAAGAGCAATGGAAAGTTTCATTGGTATAGAGTGACTTCAGTACAATTCCCAAGAAACGAATGGATGAATAGCAAAGGTTCACACTATGATTACGCTGTGCTGAGACTTTCCAAACCTCACACGAGAAAGTTTTTTCGTCTGACTGTACCAAAGAAATCCTCATTACATATATACTTTTCAAGTTTTCCTGGTGATAAAAAGAGCAATACTATGTGGTACGTAGATTGCAGTGCAAGCGTACTTACATTAAGTTCCAATATTATTTCCAAGTGTGATGCATCTAAAGGAAGTTCAGGATCCGGAGTGTACACTGTAATCCGAAGACGTGGGAAAAATAAGCGAGTTATCATCGGGGTTCTGTCGGGGGAGACAGAGTTACTAAGGTTGCCAAATGGTCGCTATCGCTACTTTAATAATGCCGTTAGTCTCAAGGCCGCTGATATTAGGAATATTTGTAGATGGGCTGAACACCCAAGGGGTTGTCCATCATAGATGATTTAAAAAAATTGCGAAGTTAGTTAACTGGAACTCCCTAATTGGTTTCTCCGAGAGAGAAAAATCCCTCTTTTTTGAAATTCGTGGACGCAAATTAAAAAATATGTTGGAAAATTGTAATTGTAAAGACTTTTGAAACTGTATTATTGCACGTGTTATGCAGCATATAACTGTAGTAGATGTAGATAACTTAATTCGAATCAATTGAAATAAATTTCTACTGTCTACGTCATTCTTTAATATTAACACAAAATGTTTAAAGCAAATATCCGGCTGCGGATAGGCTGATGCTCTTATGGTTCGATTTAAGGGATGTCCAGAGTGATATTACGGCGGGCAAACTCAGTTCAGCTGTGGTGTTCCATAAGGAACATACGTAGGACCCCTATGGTGTTCCTTTCACATGCACACTAGTGCGAGGCTACCTGTTGAACTTGTATAAAGAGGAGCTACGTTGGTTTGACTGACACGACTAAAAAACCGCTGCGCATGCTCCAAAATACCCGCCTGTTCCGGAAAACAAGATGGCGGACGCGTGAGTGTTTCCCGTACTTCAGAATATAATTATAATTATAATAATATATATTGTCATTGTTTTCCCCATTGCTCATATAGAAATTATTGCTAGTTAGTTTTCACATAAAAGTCAGTGCTTTGAATTACAAGGAACAACAAAAATGCCTACTCATTCGTCACAGCATCAGCATATGACATGGAAAGATGAGAGTATGACATGGAATTAAGAACCTTTATAACTTCACGAAGCCGTACTCAAACTATAAGTTTTTTTAGGATCATTCAACGTCATTTAGAATCAATTCTGAGAGTATTGTCAGAAGGGCGATAGGCATTTTAAGAAGGAACACCTTCTTGGTGAGATACACCTCTTGTATTGATCTCCCAGAGGAATGGTTTTGGGGGACATGAAAAAAAAAACACCCATTGTTTTGTGTTGCCCAGATTAATACACCTGTTTCGACTTTTCTTTGCTCAGCCCTAGTCTCGGCTGTGCGTTATAATATTGAGCTGTTCAGTGCACTGTAATAAAAGATTAAAAGAACACATTTGTACACAATTGAGGCTGTAAGATTGAGTATTCCTCTCGGGACTCGAGCTCTGGATTGAATTTCTAAATTTAGACCTTGGTTAGCTTGGCTGCTTATTCCCAACGGGTACCACATCGGAATCTGGAAAGAAGCAATATGAAATATTGTCCTCCTATAAATTATGTTCTAGCACTCTCCTTCTTGTTCTATTGAGAGATATCGACAACGACGATGACGACATCAGCAACCATCTTCTCGATAACAATAATGATGATACTAAGGCTGCTGCTGTTGGTGGTGGCGGTGCTTCTGTTGTTTCTTCTTCTTGTGCAACTACATCTGTAAAGGAAATATTTTAGAAAAACGAAAACAAGAAGAGTAATTGTAATTAGATTCAAATTAATTTATCAAACTCATTAATAATTCATGATCTAGGACAAAACAAAGAACAATAGCGTGAATGTGGTTTGGAAATGTCATCTTTGTTAATTAGCATCATGATAATTTGAATTTCTCAAATAATCATTGATGGTTTGAGAGGTGCCTTATCAAGGTGAAACAGTGTTTCATCCTCTATCCCAAACAAGTCGAAGTTGGTTAAAGAACTAGGCTCCTGCTCGATTTTTCAATACTCCAGTTTCGAGTTCTCTTTTACTTAGCCTTAGTCTTGGTGGTGCGTTATAATATTCAGCTATTCAACCAAAACCCGTGACATTGAAATCAACTCCTATTGTTCCGTAGTACGTACGTTCCTTACTATACAATGGACCTTAACGAAAGAAGATTAAAGAACACATTTGTACACAATGGAGGCTAAGACTGACCAAAGGCGAACTCCAAATGGGAGTATTCCCTTCTCGGTTGATTGGAATTAAATCGGATGAAACACTCTTCTTTTCTTTGTTTGGTAGACTACGAACTATTAGTTTATTGGCATCGAGATTCCGTTAACCATAACATAACTAAACAGGTGATGTTGCGGTCACCGGCTGGGAATAAGTACTACGTGTTATGACGACTGAATATGATAGGTATCAGATAAGGACCTGCAACTGAATGGACGCGAGTTATCTAAATTACCGCTGTGTTTCTTAATTACATACTCATTTACTCAGCATTTAAATATACACAAATACAAACCGTAAAGTAAAGAATGCACAACTTTAACAATACAAACACTTTGAAACTTCAAAGGATCTTCACTGGAGCACATGAATATTCTGCACAACGTCGAGGCTAACCTTGAGCAACAGAGAACTCGAAACTAGAGTATTTATTTCCTCTATAGAAGCTTTGCACCATCACGTGATGGCAGCCATGTCAGGATACAGGAACAATTGAATCTGGTCTAATCTGATTTACATGAGAGATAATTCAGTTTCCCAGGGGAGAACGACTCTATTGTTGGGCCTCCTGTCATGGCTGCCGACACGTGATGCTTCAAAGCCTCTATAGCCACTAGTAGTTCCTATAAATTATGCAATGGAAGGAAAAATGTAAAAGTTCATTCTACCCGATTGATTTTATATGATTGATTAATTATTCTTATGCCTTCTTCGTCCACCTGCGATTTCGACTTTTCAACACGAAGTGGCCTTCAAGATTAGGCCAATCGTTGTACATTAAGCTGAGGTGTTTTGCTGTGATTTGTTAGTTGATTATAAAGCATTGCTAACTAAGCTATGAATTGTTAATGAGTTTCTATAACTTAAGGTCTAAAAAAACTTCTCAATCAGAGGGATGTTAAAACGCATGCAAGGCTGACAAACATACCAAGATCTTTGGGAGTTCTCGTATTCCAAGTCTCGGCAACTGGAAAGTTTGGATAACTAAAGTCAAGTGAGTCTTTTATCGTTTAGTTGTTTTAACCATATACAGTCCTTCGACTAAACGTTGTCGTTTGATCGGCTTCATCCCTACGCGCCTAGACCGAAAAGGATCATGGGGATAATTAATTCACAGTTACTAGCTGCCGCACATGTTATCTAACACGTCTTGAGCTCGCTGTTTTTGCGATCTCATTTAATTTGCTAAAACCATGCCTCGAGCATACGGCGAAGGTTTAAACTGGCGAGCAGTTTAGATGACGCAAGTTCTGGGTAAATTACCCGTTATCCTTTTCGGTCTAGGAGCGTTGGGATGATCCGATCAACGACAACGTTTAGTCAAAGGACTGTAAACAAAAGCAATACGTCATCATCATTTTATATAGTATAAATCTATGCATGTTATATATGATATGGAATTTGAAAGTATAAAATAAAGTTCATATTTTTCTACCATGGGAAAATATTCCATATAAATGTGCGAATGAAATAAAAAATAATAATAAATATTTGAAGGTTATTCTTTAATAAGTATCTAAATATTTGGCAATTTTTTCCTTACATTTTTCTAGAGAAATGATTTTTATTCAGCTATTATTTTAGTCTTACGACTAGACCGGAGAAATTAAAAGTATTTAAACTATTATTGAGAATTTGCCCGAGGGCTGGTATAGCACAATAGGACTGGAGGTCCCCTACGAGGTACATACATCAATCCCACCCCTTAAAAACCCCTAAACCAACCCACAAATCAACCCGTTAAGAAATCATTAGTAAGGCCAGAAACTGAGGGTGGTCACTTCCAGGGTTTTATTACGTCCTAAGTGGTTCTTTTACGTCCCTCCAATACAGGGTTAGATAGTGTGGAGAGACGGGGACAACGGTTTAACGTCCTTATCCGAGAAGACGCGAAGGTCTAACCATTTGCAGATGTAATTACAAAGGCAGCACCTTCTCCTCAGTTATAAACTAAACTACAAACAAGCAGAGAAAAAAAAAGCTAGGTAAAGAATAACAGGACAGGGCTAGTCCCATATAAAGTTTATCGGCAAATCGTTAGAATTTTCAAGTCTTTTCAAACGAGATATTTTATCTTTTTTTTTTTTTTTTTTTTAACTTTGCTTTTAAAATTTGGCCAATTACAGACATCTGTGAAACCCTGCAGCTGAACATGAGAATGTTGATACCAGTTGATTTGGCATGTGTAGTGTGTACTTGTGTAATGGTGATCGTACTGATGGGGCTTACAACAGGAACCAGCCAGAAGAATGACCAGGAGACCTTCGATCTGTTAAATAGATATTGGGATTCTATTATCAATGATAATTCCACTAAACGCCGTATTTTCCCACCAGACACCAGACGAAAGGTCAAGAGGAAGCAATTATCTAAGTTTCCCTATTCTGCTGTTGTTAAGATATCAACAGGATGTACAGGGAATCTGATCTCAAACCAACACGTCTTGACCGCTGCTCACTGCATCCACAACAGGACACAGTACATCAAACCAATAGATCAAATCAAGGTTGGTTTCCTCAAGAAAAACAAGAAATTTCGTTGGTATGATGTAATATCACATGAGATGCCATATGAATTCCGGCACCCGAGGACATGGACCGTTGCGTGGCGTTATGATTATGCTGTTCTCAAGCTTTCCACCACCCACAGAAGAAATATTTTAGACTTGCTGGAAGGATCACTTCCCGAACCCCAAGGATTCATTTTAACGGTTTCCCAGGCGACAAAAAAAGCAACACGATGTGGCGCGTTGATTGCACAGGAATAGATTTCAGTTATTTCCTCGCGAGTACATGTGACGCAGTCCAGGGAAGTTCAGGGTCCGGAGTATATGAAGAAATTATCTACAACGGGGAAACAGAGAGGCGTATTGTGGGAGTGCTTTCGGCTACTGTCACTAGGATAAATGCACGAGGTCGCAAGTTTCATTACAATGCCATAGCGAAATTGTATCCACGTCGACTTATGTCGCAGGTATGTCGCTGGGCTGAATCACCAATAGGATGTATGTTCTAACATACCCACGATATAACGCGTTCTCTGATTGGTTATTTAGCAGAGCCTAGCGTGCATCCAAAAATCGATAGTGTTAGCTGATGTGATCGAGTAGCGCGCGCTATTTAATTGAGATTTCGTTTAAAAAAATGAATTAAAGGATTGGTCATTGATTAGCGTGTTTCTATCGAGTGTTGGGTGCACTTGGCTGGTTGCTTAAGCACTCAGAGTCAAACTCAGCAACGTCTCGTGCACCTCTTACGCTTCCATCGTCCTTAGCAACCTTGCACGTGCGCCCAAAACTCAATGTAAGTACGCTAATAAATGAATAATTTGTTATATATGAAAATACAAGTGAATACATGAATATAAAAGTGAATACATAAAAATAAAAGTGAATACATAAAAATAAAAGTGAATACTGCCATTAGCTACTCCGTCAATCATAATTGTAAGCGTCCAATAGCCAATGTGACGAGCACGAATCTCTAGCACAAAGCATGATGAGAATCCGAATCGGCTTCCCATCATGCTTTGTGCTAGAGATTCCTGCTCTTGTGCATTTCCTATTATGATAACGAAATCTGATAAAAAGCAAAGCAAAAAAAAAAAAAAAAAATGCGTTTGTACCTTTTTTTATGAATCATATGGACAACATTGCGCAATAGTATACCCAGAAGTATTCAGGACCTTACCCAAGAGACGGCATGCATTGCTTGCTTTCTGCTATAGGTTTTCTATGTCACTATGTCAAGTGACTATGAGAGTGTGGAGCTAGCCGATCACGTGACAGAATTATTGATTGCGCATTTGCTCACTTTCTATCTTTCAAGCCTTATTTCAATCGTAGACAACCATTTCAAGAAACATTGGTACGTGAAGGTTTTAACATGCAACATGCAACATCTTTTATCTTTCGTTTTATCCATTTTGTTTTAAAATTGACTCTGTATTTTCACTACGTTACAGGGGCGGATCCAGGATTTTTTCAAAGGGGGGTTGTAGCATTGATTGAGGTACTTGTTTGGCGGGAAAGTAGCACAGGGTTCCCAAACGGAAGTAGGTCTTATGATAATGATTATTTGCTGCAGGCGAGCATGGTTGTTTCAGGTCCCACACACGGCGTATAGAAAAAACAGCGAGCGAAATGTGTTCGGCACCCCTGTTTTAATAAAACTGGCGATGCTGTTGGTGTTGTCATGAAGAAAAATAATAATAATAATAAATCACGATTGCTCTTATAGGGAGCAGGAGGGTTGTAACCCCCAAATCCCACCCGCAGATCCGCCACTGCGTTAAAAAATAGAATCACAGGTTTTGAGTGAAGATATGCCGGCAAAAAAAGAAAATCAATTAAAAGATAAAAAAAAGAAAAGAGCATCACAGCAGTGTACTAAGTTTGTTGTCTCTTCCTGTCTTTCTTGTTTTATTTTGTTTTCTCTTTGTTTTCATTGCTTTTTCCACTTTTTCCTTCAATGAAGTGTAATCATCTAATCATTAGTTTGTCATTCTTGTAATAAGTGCATGTTCTATTTATAAGGTACATTCAATGCAAAGTGACTTGTTCCTGTTTATGATTCGTTCACGCCTGCTCACATTTAAATTTAACTTCATTGGCCAAACAAGTATAAAACAGTTTTTTCAAGGAAGTCATGCATTTTCTGTGGCAGCGCCTAAGCTCTGGAACCAACTGTCAGATTCAGTTAAACTTCCAGTTCTATTGACATTTTCAAGACTAAACATTTTTATCTAAAGGTACATACAGACTTTGAGGTAGAAGCTTATATGTATAAATATCATCACATCACTACTACGTTTTTTATCTTTTATTTATTTATTTATTTATTATTTTTTTATTGTAATATATGTTTTATTTTTGAAATATGTTTGCTATATATATATATATATATATATATATACATTTTTTCTATTTTTGTTTTTTGTTTTTTTGTTTTTTTGTTTTTTGTTTTGTTTTGTTTTGTTTTGTTTTGTTTTTTCTATATATTTCTTTTTTTTTCTCTCTCCAATACCTGTAAAAAGCATTGAGACTTAGTAGTTATGCGTTTTTTCAAGAAATAAATTATTATTATTATTATCATCATCATCATCGTTCGTTTTAGCTAGTGAATATGTGACCGCTACCATTCCGTTTCCGTGCTTATTATCATAATTTATTCAATTATATGCATTTTGTCGTTCAATTTTGCCCAGTATATGATAAAAAAGTAATCGTATTGGTCCTCGTAACATTTCAATTTCACTTGTGTTTTCAACTGATTTAAAAATGCCTTTTTCCGCAAAACTTTTAAAAAACATAAGAACCTGGGTTCCATACGATAACCTAATATATGTAATCAGTACTTGTGAATGTCTTAAAGATTGCAAAGCTCATTGAGACACATGTGTAATGCACTATATAAGAGTAATTCCCAATGTTATTTTAGGGGTAAAGGCACTTGATAAACCTTTTTCCAGACTGGAAATAAGAGAATTATCCGACAGGTCTTAAAAATGTCAAGTTTTTGAGTTGAATAACACGACTGGAAATTAATTACTGTTTGACAAATATAATGCAGACTAGTGCTGGTTCAATGATTTGATATGATGTATATATATATATATATATATATAATTCTTTATCCCGTGTCATAAGAAAGAAGATTGCCAAGGCTTCTTTTTGTTATAAATCATTAGATCATGTTTGTGTTTTAAACGCGGTTAATGTCTTGAATAGAGAAATTGACGTAGTTCGCTTATCATACTGGCGTAGCCTGCAATGACGTCAAATTCGCAGTGTTATCTTACGGGCGTACCGCGAACGATTCAGCCTGGAATAATAGTATATTGGAATAATAACGATGCTCATTCGTAGGTGAATATTTTATTATTACACAGTTTAATATGTTGGGACATTTAAGCTCCAGACAATTTTGTTTATTGATGTATGACTCAAGTGATTACGACCAGAATTGTTGATAAATGGTAAATATAATATATATGTATATATGAGTAAAAAATGATGCATGTACATGTTCAATTTTATATATAGTTCAAAACCCAAGTGTAAGATTTCAAGCAGTAGCAACAACACAATTAGTAATAATTTTAACGTTTTAGCGCTAATAATAGAGAGTTTTAGATTGACTTATTTTTCTCCCCGCAAACGGCAAACGTGACCACGTGCACGTTTTCATAGTTTTCCTTTCCTTTCCTTTACTTTTTACAAACCTTCTCACCAAGCGCAAATACTCTTTTGTTTTTCTACTACATGGACTTTTTGCGATTCTTTTTCAGTAATTTAAAAGAATTTTTTACTGGTCAACTGACGTTTCACATTTGCCGTGAACGTAAATCTAAAACTCTCTAATATTTGAACCTGTCTTACGTAATGACCGCAAAGGTTAGAGTCTATGCCAGGGCATTACAGTAAGGCGCCGATTTGATCCAAGCACAGATTTGCGCGGCTTTTAATGGAGTCAACTTGGTTGCAATATTAAACCGCCTTGACCGCCCGTTACTTTTGCGAAATCGCACAGTCCCTGAACCAGACAGAACCCCAACAATGAACCGTACTGTTTTGGACCCAATATTGGAGAGGAGGTATACTCCAGCGCCTGAGCTTCCGGGCATTGCATCGCATCGGTTGATGATGACATGATCAAGCGGTCGTGCTTTGCAGAAAGAATACCACAAGGAATTTGCAGGTTTGTCTTGATGAAAGCCTAGGAAGTGTGTCGTGATGGATCCACGTGTTAAGACAATAGAACCGGGCACCATGTACTTACGACGGTGATGATGCACTAGCTTTAAAACTGCGTAGTCATAGCTGACATCTTTGTCCGTTGTCCATCCGCGTGGTACTTTAATATTCTTCACTCCAGCCCACCGCATTTTTCCATTATGCTTTGGGAAGCCAACTTTGACGTTTTTCACGCTCACAATGTATTTGGAGCTGTCATGGACGCAGTGGGCCGATGTGAGGACATGAATGCTTGATATCAAAGTTCCTGTACAGCCAGTTGAGATCTTAACGACGGCTGAAAATGGAACTTTACGAAATTCCCCTTGAGGAATTTGTGTACGCGTGTCCCTACCAAAGACCCTTCTCTTGAATCGCCTCCGCAGGAAGTCAGGAATCACGGACTCAATGTCAGATTGAGTAAAAAAAGAATTTTCTAGAAAATTCTCGGGTTCGTCCTGGTAGAAGGTTTGCCTTTGAGAACCTTGTCTCAGTTGCGTCTTCAGTTGTTGCTTTTGGATTTCAAAACGAACCAGGGTCAGTGTCAATAATCCATTGTTCCATAAAGTCTCGTAGTTGAATCGCGAGACGTCCTCAGGCTTTCCCGTCATATTCACTCCAGTCAGATTCCACGTTACATTTCGACTCTTCTCGTCAGTGTGGTTTGCTTTTCCCAGTTGAATAGTTTTGACCTCTTTGAATTTGATGGGAATTTGCGGGAAACGGGATAAATTATCGGATTTATCAGCCTGGCTCGTGTTTTGGATCGTACTTTGTGATTCTGCCGAAGTCACCGATATAAAACATTGAAGATAGAGCGAAATCAAAAAGACAGCCAGCTCACACGGTTTCATCATTGTCCCTGAGAGTGCTTATATAATGAGTCAGAGTATTCGTCAGTTAGGAGATATTGTTGTTGATGTTGTTTGGCACGAAGTCTCTTGACACGAGTCGTCTGTCATGTAAATATATTTAGATCTACTTGTTACGAATGCAGAACAAAACCGAAATGATGGCAGTATGAATATGCGTCATGCTTGACCAATGATCTTAATGATAACCATTCAAATCAGTTATTATGAAGGAAAACATTGGCAGGTGATGCCATTTCAATACATCTCATACAAATGTGAGCTGGGAATTAAGTCAACAATGATCGCCAGCGATAAATAACGAATGCCTAAAATAGATGCTAAAAAGGCCCCGAAGATTATCAACCAAAATCTTCATGTACACTTTTCTATTTGCATTACTTAATGGATCAGTACTCGATTAGTTGTAGAAAAGCGATGGCATGGGCATATAACAACAAGGTTCTTTGATTACACAAAATTTATTCATGCAATCAAGAGCCTGCTTATTTTCGGTTATTTTTTCGGCTTAAACGCAAAAGCACCGGTACAACTGACACAACACATAAGTAACTCTCAGTTATAAAAAGAAAAATCTTAAAATGACTGTACGATATTTTCAATTAATAACGTCCAAAGGTTTTTTTTATTTTACTCATATGATAGGCACGTTTTCGTATGTCATTTTAATATATACGTTTCCGCTGCATCCAAAAGAATTTAATACATAACATGTTGAAGTTCTCTTGTCATAAAGCCATAAAGGCTTGGCGATGCAGTTTAGAAGGTTTCGATCTGACTTTCCCGATGCGTAGGTCGAGTCAATACCAGGATTCGTCGAAGGAATTTAAATATTTTGAAAATGACTGAACAGTACGATAAGTATTTGATTCAATGTTGAGAAATACGTCACTTAGCTAGCGCATGGGAAAGAAATTTCAAAAAGGAACAAACACTTAAGTACTTACTTAAGTTGTGGTTGTAATTACGATCACAAGACCTTGTTGATGTTATGAGGGGGGCCTACCTTTCACGCTGTGAATGCTTTGTTACGTAAATTTAATGTACGACATTCACCACAAGCAAGCAAAATAAAAACCGATCATAACAAAGCATTTGAGGTCTACATTCTAACCGCGTTAGTTAATCTTATATCGAGGGAAAAAACAAACAAACAAACCAAACTAACATTAGGAATTCATGTTCTAATATAGCTTCTAAATACATTAGTTTACGGCGCAGAACTAAATCTTCTTAACTCTTTAGGGTTTTTCTCTGCACCTTCCAGTACATAGACAGTAAATGTATTGTATAAAATGCTATCTGGGAAATAAAAAAACTTGAAAACTCAAAACCATTGTCTGTTTGAAGGGTTTCGTGAAGAACGGAGAAAAATGACAAACGGATGTTGTAATAGCCTGCTTTGCAGACTCGATATTTTTTTACGCTCAGTGATTTAATTCGCCAATGAGTCTGCTAAACCGGGCTGCTAGAAATACGTAATACAATATAAGCTCAACTATCCAATCAGAAATTGTGTTAGAAAACCTTGCGAATTATTGTGCACATTTGACGAATTCGCGCGAAAAGAAAATATAATATGAAAATGCGCTTGTCGTAAGAAATATATCTTGTTAGCTTGAATAAATAAACATTGAAATAACCTCCCCCCCCCCCCCCCCCCCCCCAATTGTCATTGGCGAAAGCGAATGTTTCATTTATAATATCAAATCAGAAAAGTCTAATAAAGCCTACCATGTGTAAATAAAAAGATTATGTACATTATTTTCGTGCATCCTTTTGCAAGTCAAATCTAATGAAGTCAATGCTAAAGTCTTGATTCAGTCATGCAGCACAACCTTATTCAAGCATCCACGTAGTTGTCAGATAACCTACATGCCGGTAGTGCACATGTGTGTATTTATTCAATAACTATGTGCACTCCAAAACACAAATTATTTATTTTTGGCTGAATATATTTTACATTTAGCTTAATACATATTAAGAAGAGATAACTAGCTAAAACCTTGTGTGAGCTGCTTCCAAAACGTCAGTAAGTTTTTTCATCTTTTCACGGTGTTAAATTTACCCTTTTATCATTACTGTTTATACATATTTATGATCATTATCGTCTAGTTTTTGTTAGGGCCTGAGGGCTTATTTAACTAGTTTTAAAAGTGTTTACACTTACCTATGCCTAATTACATGGGCTTGATCGACAGCCACAACTTTTACGCTTTATAAACTTTGGTTGAGCGACATTTTGAATTTCGATTAACCAATTAGAAGCTACTTATAGAAAGATATGGAAAGGGATACGGAAAGTTCTGATTGGCCGGTTTCAGACAATAGATCATCGTGCATAATGGCAACTAACTAATTAGCAGCTCGGTCCAGTTTTTCGCGATATCGTGTAAAAAGAATTGGGTCTGCAAAGCAGGCTAATGTTGTAAATAATTCTATGTTGTATTCTGTGTTTTTTGTGTGTGAACCCAGAGGTTTCTTGCAAGGTAAATGTAGAAACCAAAACGCAAAATTCTGATGTAAAAATAAATAGATAAATTAATTAATTAATTAATAATAATAATAATAAATGAATATAGTAATAATAATAATAAATGAATAATAATAATAATAATAACAACAAATGAATAATAATAATAATGAATAATAATAATATAATACTAATAATAAATGAATAATAGTAATAATAGTATATAATAATAACAATGTCATTATTATTATTATATCAGTGTGAAGAGCTGGACTCGTGTTTTGAGCTATACAATTTATTTTACAAAATGTTTCATCGATAGATATGTAATTTGTACATATATTGTTACTTTATATTCATAATCTCTTTTTTATTGTTTTTAAAAATTAATAAACTTTAAATCTATTGACATAATAATTCTTCAAGATACAATCAGTAATAATAATATAATAATAATAATACTTCTACATTAATTTCTCACTAAGAAAAAGAAACAATTGTATTTGGTATCTATATAGATATATACGACGTATACATTATCTCTTCATATATCTACAATAAAAAATATATCTATTTATAATAATAAAAAAAAAAAAGAAAAAAAGAAAAACTATAACAAAATATACTGTAATAAAAATATATCTACTAATGTATAACCATAAAATCTATTTAGTAAAAATTAATCCTAATAATATTATTTATTGTATTAATATTATTATCATTGTTATTATTATTGTTATTATTATTATTATTATTATTATTATATTATTATTATTATTATCATTATTATTATATAGATGCAAAAATTTCTCACTTCTTATTGGTTGAGAGCAGTGCTGTTTTTCCTGAAACACCAGTGCAAAAATGTGAAACACTTTTCAGTGATTGGTTGAAAAGAAAAAAAATTCAAACTAGCCAATCAGATCACAGCAGTTGTCATAGCAGCAGAACAGCCTTCCCTCTCTGGAAGTTCTCACAAAATTCAAGATGGCGGATTTTCATTGAAAACCAGCAAAAAAGGTTGAGAATGGCAAAAGGAGGACGCGCTGCTTGTTAATTGAGAATTAAGAAGGAAAGAAACATCAATTTGGCCATTTTACAGCTGTTCAAGGTCACTTGACGCGAAAGTTGAAGCGAGAGACGTTGAAACTTGATGTTGAAACTTCAAGAGCTTTCGCCTACTTTATCCGTAAAGAGGTACATAATACTATCGGGCTCGTGCTATTTTGAACTTTTT
>WHPX01001350.1:0-47013 GCA_011057435.1 Actinia equina
GAAAACACTTTAATCATCTTTGACTACATGAAAGTTTTTTAATTGTACTTTGGTCTATACTTGCCTTTAAAGCTGCTTTTTTCTGGCATGAGAGTCGCATTAGCTAGTGTTTCTGCTCAAATTCTTTGTCTTCACGCTCATTTCTCTTTGTAATTCGTGAAGTTTTGACTCAAATTCCTTTTTATTCCGTTCCTTTTATGTTGTTCATCCGTCAAGTTTTGCCTCCTATTTCCTTTGTCTTTCACGATCATAGTCTCCTGTTATGAATCGAAGTCTCGACTGGATTTGCGGTCTCTACTCTCTCTCTGTGGCGCTTTCTGGTGAGTCCTTCGTTTTTGCCTTCCTTTTTCCCGCCACCAGAGTTTTTCATCTTTCGAAATAAAAACTCTTGATTCTGGCCTTGTCCTTTTTGGCTCATTCTCCTCTGAGCTTTCTTTCGGACATATCGATTGCGGAAAGGGGTTCCATCGTTAAATAGAGGAAATATAAAATATAAGCTTGTGTTGTTTCTTCGGTTATTTCTATTAACGTGTGTTAAAACGTTTTTTTACAAAAAGTTAATAGCCGGATTACTTCTTTATGTGTACCCGAATGTTGCAACGCGTCGGTATTCCAGCCCAAAAAAAATCTAACCAGCAATCGGAATGCTTGTGTACACGCCCGGACGGAACGGACGGACGACGGACGGACGGACGGACGGACGGAACGGAGACGGACGGACCGCAGACGGACGGAGGGAGACGGACGGACGGACGGACGGCGGACGACGGACGGAAGGACGGACGAGGACGGACGGACGGAAGGACGGACGGACGGACGACGGACGGACCGGACGGAAGGACGACGAGACGGACGGACGGACGGACGGACGGACGGACGGACGGGACGGACGGAAGTGACGTCAGCCCAATCCATGAAAATCACTCGATAGTTACCATTTTTTCTTAGGTTGGTGCTCGCTCGCGCGGGCCGAAGGCCCGCGCTGGAGTCCGACTAAAAATATACTGTGGCTCAAAGCTATGAACGGTTTTTAAAGTTAAAACTAAAAATATTTTAAGGACTATTCCAAATTTACAGGTTTCCAGTGTATTTTCTTTAATAGAGAACTCTTTTCTTACTCAAGCATTGAGCGCAAAAAACTATTTTCTTGAAGAAAGGCTGTTGTACAAGGCAAAAATAAGATTGCTATTCAGAAAGTTTAACTTGTTTGGAAGTGGAGATGACCAATGAAAGTGGAATCAAAGTGTTAACCCAAAGCAAAAAATCAATCGAAAAATTATTGAGGTTAAGGCCTTCATTTGCTTATTCCCTATATATTTTCTTTAAGAAAAGCCTGACAAAGCAACATTCTAACACGAATGCAACAAAACATTATCATTGTACAATTAAAAAATAACGCTTCAAACAGGCATTTTATCATAGTACATCAGTTTCTAACTGTTTTGAATAAGGTTTTGAGTGTTAACCCCAAAAAGAAAATTGGTATCAAAACTCATACGAAAGTCCGTAGTTTTTGGCTCTTTCTTTTTGGCGTTATTGCTCATTAATGAAAAACATTTCCTCTTAAGATATAGGTGTAATATGATCGATGTTTTAAAAATATATGAGCATTAAATTCAAGTTTCATTGTTATAAAAGCACGACTAGTAGAGTTTCACAAGTGTCAAAAGACACGAGATATTTACGGATCTTTACAATATGGCGCCGGATACTGTGAAGAGGACTATTGTCAATGTATAAAGAATTCTGTGATGGTAGATTTTTTACGACTGTAAATGGCCTTTGTCGTCAGTTATTCGGTTTTGTAAAAAGTCAGTGTATATGAGGCGATTATCAAAACTTGTCATTCTTCATTTTTGATTTAACATTACATTGGTGACGTCATTTTCCAAACGAATCGTTAAGTTTGTCGAGTACTCTTTGCATGCGTCTCCCTCCCCTTGGGCCTGAAACTCAGGTTATACTTGTGAAATTTAGAATTGACTAAATGATATTGATACTGTTCTAGGGAATTCCACTGCTTTTGACCATTTTCTCAAAGTTGCGTGCGTATCCAACTTGACAGGCCAAAAAAAAAAAAACTTGAGAAAACGTCACTATTACACTTTCTGAATTCATTAATCTTGAAGCTCTTCATACCATATAGACGCAGACCGTTTCATCTAATGACTGAAAAAGAGGGGGGTCAAGTCACAAGATTTCAAAATATCACGTTAATTACCCGCAGAACCGTGTGTTTGAACTCGGCTAAAAGCTAATCCTGAGTTCATAATGCAAAACTACTTTACATCAAATATTGTGACTAAGAAAACATCCTTCCTTTTCCAAGATATCATTCAACAAGCGGATATATATAATGTAAAATAGAACTGAGGAAATCCTTCAAACTCTCTGAAAACTCATCACTGTACTTTATTTCAATTTATTTCGTTTTATTCCTACCACCAGATTCAATTTAAAATTATTTCTCACCTTTCAAGGCCTGCATGACGTCCAATCGTTTCCGCATCCGATTCTAATATGAAGATATATTGTTTTAAGCGATTTTTTTTTAAGGAAACCAAGTTATAGCTTATTAAACAAATATATAATAGCATAAACTGCTTTTTAGCTCATTTCCATGCATATGGCCGTTGTTGAGCGATATCACTTGTAAAAATTTAAGGTATTCGTCATTTTTTCTAAATTATATTAACTATAATTTCAAGATCAAGTAGACATTTTAGGGATATCAGTACGGGTCGATATTTTCGAGCACAAATGTCCACTAGTGCTGCACCTATAAAATGTCTATTTAGTCGGTAATACTTATTAAATAACTATTTTTTGTGGCCTATATATTTTTAATACTATAAAGCTTCTTTTGAAAAAAACCTTGAATACTGTTTTACTGCTTTGCATTAAATAATGTATTCCAAGACCGAGATGCATGGCAGGTCTTATATATGTAATATTGCATGTCTAAAGTAAAATACATAAGAGCAAAATCGATGCATGCATTTAATGGATTGTTTCTCGCCATTTTTATCTTTACTACTAGCGGGACAATTATATCAGAACGATAACCGCTTCAGTGATTTTTACCTATATTCGCTTTCGGTCTAGTCGCGTAGGATTATATTGAGTCGATCAACGACAACGTTTTCTTAATTGACTGTATGCTTCGCTTGACACACGCAAGGGATTCAATACGAGGCGAAGTGCTAAACTGAATTAATTATTTTCTCCTGACACGAATCACTGAGCATTAAGCACGAGGCCTCACATTGAAACTTTTGTGTCTAACAAGCGAAGCATTTCTTGGAAGTAGACTATTGAAACAGCTGTATATGGTAATTTGGGGGGTCATGTAACCCCAAATCAGTTTGATAGCCCACCACTCATTAAATTAAACTACTGATTAAGAAATTCTAAAAATCCGTTTGCTGACCAAACGGGGTCTAGACAATAATAAAAAGAAAAAAAAAGAAAAGAATTTTTTTCTCGCTTGACTGATCACGAAACAATGGTTTCAAGTCGAGGTTGGACTTGATGAATAAAAAAATCAAGTTCAATCTCGACTTCAAAACATTGTTTCGTGGTCAGTCAAGCGAATTCGGAAAGGTTAACTAGAATTTCAATAATTCATGAGCATTTGAACCAATTGGAGCGACCATACACATCACGTGCATGGACCTTTAAATCCCATACTCATTAGCATTCTTTATATAAAGAATACTAATATGGACAACCTTATCAAAATAAAGGTGCATCCAAGTTTAGATGGATGGCTACGCCTCGTGGTTTTAAGCCCGATAAAACACTCCTGCTCTTTTATTAAACAGCATACTTATAAAAGCTGTTTTTGTGGTGGGAGGAAAACCGGAGAACCTGTAGAAAAACCCTCGTCAGTTTTTCTGGGAAGGTTTTTTTATTTATTTTTATTTTATTTTTTCAATGACATCCGTTATAGAATCTCATTTATGGATGAAAACCATTTGGGCCATCAAGTTGCCTATTTTAAAATATCCTTTGATGAAGCACGCATTTTTTTTAAACCGTGATACTACTTCGACATTGTTAACGATGCATTATGCGTTTTTTAATACAGTCTTTGACATTTTTTACTGGCTTGTGCTTCCCTGATTTATCTCTTCCAATTCGTCGTCGAAATGAAATGGAAACAAATCGCCCAATAGTACCCAGGGAGGTTGAGTTCATCAAGGCATCAGTCGCTCACGTATCTTCCTCGTTTCTAAGGTGGCCTACAACGACTGACTTTTCTTCTTCTTTCCATCTTTAATATCAGGTATTTTTGAAATTTCTGTTTGTGAACTAAGCTAAATTACATTCATTGCAAATGCGGCTTGAGTCGATAAAAAACAAAAAAATAAAAAACATAAAATAGAATACTAGTCGACCTCGAAAAGGAAAAAAATATTCTTTCTTCTTCAAGGGTTTTCTCCAATTTTTTTTCGGTTATCCTTCCTCCGCGAAACCTAACAACAATCTAAATTCCATTCTAATTTGACGTTCCCTGACTTTGATCATCCTTGAATTTTTGTTTCATACCCTGGACTCCGGAAAAAAGTTTCTTTCTACTTTGAAGGTTTTCTCCGATTATTTTTCACTGCACCACACGGAAGTTGTTTCACTGTCAGTATCAATAAATTGGAAGCTTACTTTTTTCCAAAGGGGGACCGATAGCACGTAAATCGTCCAAAATTTAATTCAGCTGAAACTTTACTGGAATAATCTTTAAGGTTATAATAAATAATAGGTCAAGTTTTTTCCTGATATTCGGATGGGAAGCATTACATTTTGCGAATTTTAACTTTAATTTAACCGATTTGATAATTGTTGATGGACTTGCACATCTTACCAGTAACAGCAACTCACCTCTCCTGAGCATCCTCAAGCTGCAGTTTGTATCAAAAAAGCTTTACTTGTTAGAAATGAATTGTCTCCCATGATCCTCAGTGAACTCAGCTTTCTAGATTTTTGGTGACTAAACTTTATTGAAATGAGTATTTTTACAATTTACTATTTTTACTTACCGATTTCTCGATTTACCGATTTATTTTTTATCATCAATAAGAGGACAGACAGATAAAGCTGACGTCAACAAGCGCGCGCTCTTTCCGTTGGTTGTTTTGATCGCTAAAAATGAGAAGTTTTTATCGTTTGTTATTGTAAAAAACAAATTGCCATCCTCTTATTGATGTCAAAGTAGTATGCGGATCCACTCGGCTACGCCTCGTGAACTACTTTGACAATGTGATGACTCAATTTATTGTCAATAAGAGAACAGACTAATGTCAATTTATTAAATAGAAATTCGTAAAAATATAATATTTCCCATTGGAATATAAAGAAAAAGCTTGAACCAGTGATTATAAGACACAAAAGATTATTTAATTGAAGTTTCAGTCAAATTAAATTTCGAAAGAATTACGTGCTAGTCTTCCTTTAAAGTCAGGTATGTTGTTTCAGCTGGAGTTTAATATTTTTTCGGGTTTCATTCAAGTCAATCTTGAAACAGAAAACCAGCGGAAGGAAAACAGACAGTCTCAATCATTCAAGCAAATTCTAGACAGCGTCAACTGCCGGTTTTTAAAAGCTGCAATCTGATAGGCTCCCTAGCGTATGTATTACTAAAAACTTTTCGCCCCAGTATTAAAATTTAAAAAATTCAATTATCTGACATCGATCAGGAACAGGTTCATTTTCAAATCTATATAGACTGAGATATTTAATATCTGGTTCCATTCTTGTTTCGCTCCACCAATATGCAATGTGAACATTTAACTGCCGTCTTAACCGCGGTGTCAATCCTTTTATAACAGTTATAGTAAGTACGTTCAGTCTATGATGATCTTATTTTAAGTAAAAACACACAGGAGATATTGAAAGTCTGGCGCGATGATTGGTCAAGAAAATGAAACTATCACACGATATTCACCTCCAGCGATAAAATCCAAAATGGACTTTTGGGAAAAAATATTTTTCATTTTTAATAATTTAGAAGCGAAAAAACGAATTTGGCCATTTAATTGGACGCGAGAGCATGAAATTAATTAATTTCAAAATTCGCTCAAACAAAACCAAAAGGCTTTTTGTAACCAAACTTTGAACGATTATTTTTGTGCCTCAGGCTGTTTATTGAAGGTTACCAAAAAAAGCAGAATGCTACAATATGCAGATGAAAATTGGTCTTCATTTAAAACATTTACATATGGGGGGAGGGTGCTGTGCCCCCCCCCCCCTCCCATCCTAGTTGATAAACGGCCCTGCTTTGCATCAATTTTCCCAGAAAAGTCACTTATTCTACTAACTTTTTCTGTTTGAAATTCCGCTGGCACTTGCGTGTCGTGTTGCGCAGGAGCTTCTTTTACTTATTTCTTACTTACCTATTTCACGTTTTGACGGATTTATGATACACTTAATGCATCCGACCCACGTAAGAAATACTAAATGAGGATTAAAATTCAGGAGATCATTGAAATGTCGCCAAAATAGGCTTTGGAACTTCTGTTAGGAAGTACACATATTAGTACATTTTCCTTTTCCAGATTTACATTTAGTCTAGTTTAGCCGCGGCTTTTCATTTAGCTAGTCTAGCATCTTGTGAGCTGAATATTATGCAAATGACTGTATCATTCACATGCTCATTTCTTAATTCTGCTTCGAGATTGAGCCGATCATGCTGTTTCTAAAAATATAAAGCTCTGCCACTGTTGAATTGTTACAACCAAATCAAGCTTCAACGATAAGCAGTGTAATGAGATTAAAATGTTTATAGTCTAGTCCAAGTGGCGATCAAACAAATCTAAAATTTAACCCTATCAAATCTATTTATACTTATTTTGTATTTAAATAACGCTCTTCAGCTGTTTTTTTTTCTTTTCATACTCTGCCCCTCTATATAATCTCCGATTCATGATTAATGAGATAACACAGGAACCGAAAACGGGAGCATCCGAAGGGTGTTTTGGGGTAGTGTCTCCCGAAACATAGTTTGAAATGGAGACTCTCAGAAATGCGAGTTACATTGTTTTGAGGGTGATTTCAACATATTCAGTGCATTGAAATTTTCGTGGTCTCGTAGCCGAGAGAGAAGTCTACTGGACTGCTGGGTTTATTTGTCTTCGTCGATTAAAAGAACTGGCTTGTTCAGTATTACCATATCACGATTATTTTACCGATAAGAGCCAAATAACTTACATATTAATTATGAATAAGTAATTTAACATGGCGGCAAAAATGATAGCCCAGCCCCCCACCCCCCACCCCCCCCCCCCCCATCCCCATCCCTCTTGGTCCCTGTAACATTTCAAGAAACTATGCAAGCCTCGATGTCCAGAGGGATAAAAAGAAGTTATTAGTATAGAGTATAGGTAATTCCAAGATCGAACAAGAAAAGCAAATATGGCTTACCCCAATGATGGCTTACACTACCTAACCGCTATGAAGCCGATGATGAAAGTGTCTAGTAACACGTTCATAATGTTTGGCTGGGGTAGGGTGGGGCAGGGGGAGCTTTTGTGTATCCTGGATTTTAAAACAACATCTTTATGTCGAAACATTCTGCAACTTTATTTAGACTAAAGCTTACTAACGTCCAAGCCTTGCATCGCGACGCACTAGTTTGCGAAAGAGTAGACAGGAGACAATGGTTTTGGAATAATTTTGGCCACGCTAGTGGCAAGTTTAATAATGAATAACCTATATAATCGTACAAAATACCAAAACCCAAAGAAGCTATGTCTTCGGCAAAGGTGGGGCGAGAATAAACACGCCACACCTAGAATAACTAAATACGATAATCCAAAAGGTAGGCCGCAGGGGAGGAGGTGGGGGAAATTTACTGTGAACTTGCTTGACTGCGAGAATAGTAGGAAAGAGGCCTCGTGGTAGTAAGACGCGCCTTAAGTACTGCTACGTAATAACAGTAATCATATCCTATTGGTCGACTTGAGATATGCGGATTCATCTAGTTGGATTACCGTATCTAACAACAGTATAATGTTTCGACATAAATGTCATTATGCTGTCAGCATAATGTTCTGTTTTTTGGTCACCCTTCCCTTTATACAAACCTAAAATTCCTGTCCCTCCATTCCCCCTCAGAATTGTACAATATTATCGATATTAATTGATAATTATCGAAACGAAACGAAGTTGAGGTTATTATTCCCAATAATCACTGAGCGTGAAGTGAATAATTGTTGTAGTATAATTGCACAGGTGATTCTTTCAAAAAAGGGAAAGAAAGAAGATAAAAGACACATTTATTCCGGTAACAGCAACAAATCGGCTGGCCGCCATTTTGGATTATCGCTGGAGTTGATTACCGTGTGACCAATCAGCACGCGAGATTTTCAAAAATCGCCTGTTTATTTCTACTAATATAAAATTACTCCATATTTTTGATAGCACTCCTCCCCCTAAATTTGGTGGATGATGGGATATTTACCTAGGTGAAAATATATAGATCGCAATTTATTAAACGCTTAACCTAAAAAGTGTAGCGCTATTTCCCGAATGTCCCGAAAGTAGGGTAGGGATGTGCCGCTCGAGCCCTCTGAACCCCTACCCTGTTCCAGAGTAAATCGCTATAATTCATACTCTGTTCCATATTAAGACCGCTGAAAACCATACCCTGTTCCGGTATTGCGAAAATATATTCTATGAGATACTATGTTCCAGAGAGCAGAGAGCGTGATTTCGTATATCCTGTACCGAAGCGGCGATTTGGTAAACCCTGTTCCAGAGTAGAATCGCTGAAAACTATACCCAGTTTGGCAGCACATACCCGTTTTTTGCGTCGACCGTGAGAGAAAATCTATCGATTGCATGTGGTTGCGCGGCAATCCTATTGTCGGATTTTGCGATAGTTTTCCGATATAAACTCATTAGTTACAGGGTTAGAAGAGCAGCGAGAAACTTGACAAAAACTTAGGAATTTAAAAAAGAGCATGCAAACGACACAGTTCATTTGCATAATTCAGCTCACAAGATAATAGACTAGCTAAACAAAAAGCTGCTATACTAGACTAAAAGTATATCTGGAAAAGGAAAATGTACTAATATGTGTTCACAGAAGTTCCAAAGCCTATTTTGGTGTCATTTCAATGATCTCCTGAATTTTATTATTTATTTAGTATTTCTGTATACGTGGATGTATTCAACTGTATGTTCGATGCGTCAAAACGTGAAACTAGGCGAGTAAGAAAGAAGCTCCTTCGCAACACAAACCAAGTGCCCGCGGAAAAAGTCAGTAGAATAAATGACCTTTCTAGGAAAATTCATGTTTTTAGTGTTTAGTAAAGCTACTACCTTGGTTTTGGGCTGTTGGAATTCGGTCACAGTATGCCGTATTCGGAGAAGATTATCTCCCTATGGATTTAGTCAAATTATATAGTTTAATTGTTCAACCTAACGGTTCTAAAGCACAAAAATAATCGTTCAAAGTTTGGTTACGAAAAACCAGTAGACCTTTTGGTTTTTTTTGAGCGAATTTTGAAATCCACTAATTACATACACTCGCGTCCCGTTAAATGGTTAATTTTTTTTTCGCTTCTAAAAATTAATTAAATTAAGAAGGAAAATATTTTTTCCCAAACAATAGTGTAGCAGGTGAGTGTAGCCTAATAGTAGGCTTTCTTCAGGCAAAGTTTAAAGTAGAGCGATTGTTGGGTCATTTCCAGCTTTGCTCGATCCTTCCACAGACTGCCTTAAGCACAATTTATAAAATATTACTTTCTATCAAGGCTACAGCGGCACCACTTTGATAGTGGTGGTAATGGTCAAGCTTTTGAGGAGGTGGTTCGTTTTTTTAAAATCGTTATTTATGGTGTAATACCTATTTTTACAGTGGGGGATTAGCGGTTTAAACCGGAACAACCACATCGTTGGCTACTCCCCTGACTAAGAACATATGGGGAACTTTTGAACGATGTTCGCTCGTATCTCGTGTTGCCCTCTTCTTTTAGTCTTGTCATTTTTCATATTATGTATTTTTTGCCTCTTACAAAGAATTACGTTAAGAATTACGTTGTCAAGTAAGAAGCTATTATCATTCTAATTAAATACGTGTCGGCTCTTTGGCCTTGAGTCGGCAAGAACCTTTATCATGATATTCAGTTCGTTAATGATTTGAAAAAATATGTAGCAAATATCATACTGATTAAGCATTTCCTCTCATACTTAGCTCTTGTCACGTATTTCTAGATAGACCGTAGTTTCTCTAGGTATTTGAAATTTTAAAAATGCAAACAGCTTTTGTTTTTAATTTACAGTGAGCACACATGGCGTAACCTTAAACACATTGAGTTTTTTGTTATTGTGGTTGTTGTTTTGTTTTGTTTTGTTGTTGTTTTTTGTTTTGTTTTTGTTTTGTTTTTTTGTTTTGTTTTGTTTTGTCACAAAAGTTTATTGCCCGTATTCATCCCTTCCGTAACGGATCGATTGAAAATAAGATTTATTGTGGTTACTTGGTGTCATAGTAAACTCAATGCTTCAAAACTTGAAGTGTACACGGCTCAAGTGTCCTCACTCTAAGAACTAATCCGTTTTCATTTTGGGCTTCTTAGGCTTTTCTCCATCTGACAACTTTGACAAAACTTTTAACAAGGCGTGAATATAGGATCACGGAATATTTTTGTAAATGATATTTTTTTATGGTTTGATCGCTCTACTCATTGCACGGCCCCATTCGTTAAAAGAGACCGACAAAAATAGATCATTTTCATGTTCTTGTTGACGCATTGAAATTTAATCGTGGTCTTATAAGTTTCAAAACACTTAGACGGCTATTAGTAGTATATGTATAGAAAACTTTGCCCTGATTGGACTGATTATATATCCAGTAATTATAGCGAAGGAGCATGGATCAGCCAAGTAAAACGCAAAACCTCCATCTTCGCCGGCCATTTCAAATCCAAAAGTTTTATATGCTCGGCATCAAGGTCTTCATCGTAAAGCTATCAATAAATAGAAAGTATGAAAAAGCAGAAATAATAGCAGCGGAAAACCGTTTATTTTAAAAAGCTGTCTTCAACCGACAAATTAAAAGATAATTAATTATATGCTTGTGAAATCTTCAATAATGGATATCAAAGGAGGTTGATCAATGCTCACGTGACCCACATTGGCCAATCACAATGAGGCACATTGGTAAACGAAAGTATTTTGTGTTTTCGGTCCATAATCCTTTGCGGGACTAGATCAACCTACTCTGAATGGATATCGACTAGCGTTGAGAGAATCACTCAGTCCGTCGGTCTTGATATATGAAACATAGACAATCAATTTTCATTTGTTTTTGTTTTGCTGGAAACATAAATACGAAACAATGTGTAAAAGTGATTAGATGCTGCACGGGATTTCTACACTCTAACAGCGAAATGAAAAATTGCAAAATTAACGAGGAATTAAATTGAGAGGTTTTTGCAATTAAAGATTATAAATTTGATAAACAACCGCCTACTTTATCGAATCTAAGGACACACGTAGCAAAAATATAAATTTTTAAAGTGAAGCGCGCCTTTGCTATGGGTTTGATAATTCTAAATAATCTTTTACTTATGAGAAAAGATTTCCCTAATATTATCATAACAAGAGACATGTTGATATCCTGTAGGAAATCTGCTATCCCGATGACTGAAAAAAAAAAATGAAGGTAATCAGTGATAAATCCAATTTCTGACGGTTATGTTGATAAATATCTCTATGATTGTAATGACATGCAGATGTCCTTTGTTTGTTAAAATAGTAAATCAGCTAATAATCCTGATGCCTGAAAGAAAAGAGAAAGTTGATAATTGAATTAAATCTAATTTCTGAAGATTAATTATTGATTGGCTGTTCGGTATTAATTTAGCTATCTTAGTGTTGGATTGAGGGACGATATCAGCCTTATAATGTTGGGGAATATATTCAAACATTTAGAAAAACGTCGCTAAGGCACTGGTGCGGCTCGGCTGGTCTCGTAAGTCTGTGGCCTTCGGTTCAACGCTTCGTACTCCTCGTCGTCTCATCTCCATATGTAAGTAGCTCAGTTTTGAGACTGAATCCTTTTTCTTGATTGATTGTTCTTGATTCTTGGTTTTTCAAGGGGAGTCGTATCGTTTTAGTGGCCTTCTTTTCATCGCTGAACATCTGCTCGATCATAAGTCTTTCTTCTGTAGTGTTACCTCACTTGCCAACAACATATCTATATACTGTTATGTCTATATACTGTTACTATCCGAAGAGCATGTTGAATGTTATCTTCTTTAGTGGTCAGGAAGCCCTTAGGGTGCTTGCGTTCAGCCGGTATAATTTCTCTCGAAATAGCATGGTTGAATGTAGACTAGGAAGCCTAATTTTACAACCACATACACTTACAGCCTTAAACTTGTTTTGTTGTTTTTAATTTTTATTCTGAACGTACCCTATTACATCACATTACAACAAATATCAGGTCTTGCTTTCTAGCGAGCACCCCATGAGAGCTGCTTTTGTATCGCCTTAAAAATCATCAGTCGCTTGCGGTAATTTAACCAAAGAGAACGGCAAGCGATCGCGCTTATGACGCCAGAAAACTGCAGAACTTCCTAGACGGGCCAAGTTTGTATAAAAAATCGTATGTTTTTGGGGGCTTTGATAAATAGCGATCGTTGTTTTTAAAGAGTTTTTTTCAATAACTTAAAACTCACTTATAAAACGTTTACCCAATTCCGCGCACAGCATGTTTGAACTTGGCTGTTTTTAAAATAGACAGCATATTCCGATTTTCACCTTTTTATTTTTCAGTAGTTCATTTCCGGGATTCTTCTTAAAACCATAGAGCCCTAAATGCGGCACAGTTTCTCTCCACACGCACTTGGCTCCGTGGTCTCGACGCGGGTTCCATCCTTGGACTTTCTTGAATTAAGAAAGTGCTACCCGTGCAACAGACAGTTGAACAGACTGGTACGATAGCAATTTTTTGGATGGAAACCTTAAAAAATACTAGACTATGCACATTCATACTCAAGATGATAGTAATAACGATCAATCCAACTTTTCTCAGATAAAACTAGTATGAATTAAAAAACGGGTTTAATCATTAAGGCATTAGATACATTGAAATTCTTGGATAATAAGTTAAATTGCAATGAGGATATTAATGATGTATGTTAGAAGGCACATAGTGGCACTTGTGTAGGGAGAGTGACACAAGTAGGCTGGAGCAAAACAGAAAAGAGGATTGAAGACCGTGTATAAGGACACTTAGTCCAGTTATATACTGTAATCAGTTACTGAAGCGGGCCAATGTGTCAACACTATTGAATAGACGTCTTCACAATCTTGATGTATAAAGTTAAAAATACTAAGATGTGTTTGAATTTACGTGATTCTTCTTACAATTTAAGACACTCAGATTTTCTTATACCTTGATTCAACACAGTCACGTTTGAAAAACATTTCCTTAGATATATTTAGGGCCTGTTCTATGAGAGTAAATTCAATAAGGAGGACGAAACATGTAAGTCTCTAAATGATTAAGTAACAATCGCGTCCGTAATAAAGATCTAACAATACTAATTGGTGACACGGATGCAAAGGATTCTTTCTTTGTAATAAAAAAAAAAGTAGTTATTATAGATTTTTTAAAATTAACTTATATGCATCTTTAGAATTTTTATTTTAGAGCAACTTATACTTTAAAATTATATTGTTTATTTTTTTCCGGTCCGGTATCCTAAAAAATCGTGCGTTCTGATTGGCTGTTTGAGCGGGCGGTATTTTGTAAGTATCTGCCCGCGCGCGCGGTCCGGTATCCTTTGCCGCTAAACGACAACACAAAACGATTACCAAAACACGTAAAAAAAATACGGGAAAAAAATAAATAAGTTATTTACCGTCCTATAGTCGGTCCGGATAGGGAAAAACTGTGCCCTCGGTCTTGAAAACGATAACGTATATTTAAGACCTCGGGCACAGTTTTTCCCTATCCGGACCGACTATAGGACGGTAAGTAACATATATATATTTTTATAAATTTTATATAGGTTAATTAGGTGTTTGAAGGTTTCTCGTTTGGCTATAGATTCTTTTGACACGTAAATAAAGTTTCTGCTAGTAGAGTTTGCTAGCTACTCTGCATTCTCCGGCCGGTTCTCTTCCTTCCACAAAAACCAACACCGATGCTCAATTCCAATTTTGACCGGACTGCTTTACTTTCGATATACATTTGGTGTAAACGGAGCACATAAGTAATAGCAAAAGTTTCATTGAACGTTAGACAGTGCAAAATCAAAATAGTAAAAACAAATACATTTTACTTGTCCAGTTAAACGAAGTCTTTCTCCTTTAAGTAATATTTCAAATACGAGTGCTAGTGTTTCATTAGGGTTTCCAAAACCAGAGAATCGGCCGAGGGCTTTTTCAATTGTTTTCGAGTGTTTGAAAGCCCTAATGAAACACGAAGTACTCGTTTTTGGAATTACTTTTCTGATTAGTTAATAATTTATTATGCAGGAAAAGAAGTTTGCTTGTTCTTATTATCAAAGATATAGAGGATATTACATGGGCGCGCGGAGATACGAATTTTATCTTCGAGTGTTGAAAAGAGATTTTCAACACGAGAAGATAAAATTCGTATTTCCAAGCGGCCATGTAATATTCTTATATAATTATCAATAAAGTTTGTTTTGGCTTTTTTAGGCAATTCTTTCCGTGTATTTTTGAATAGCCATCGCAATGGTGTTATTTTCACACGTGAAAATAACATGTTATTTTCACGTGTGAAGATATCAATTTTTCGAAATAGAGAAAAATAGATATTTCATTGGTAATAATATAATAAATAGAATTAGGTTATAGTGCTTGGGAACGATGTTATTCCAGGCGAAAGCCCTTGGAATTAAATTCGGAAAAATTAATTTCCGACCTCGCTGGGATTCAAACCACGACCTTCGGAATTGTACTACCGATGCTCTTCCAGCTGAGCTAGAGGTCAGACTGAGAGCAGGCCGGGGTGAAATAGATGATAGGTCGCGGTAATTATGATTCAAAGATGAAAGTATATGGACCGCGTGGCACTAATGAAATAGTCAAAGATATAGAAGTAAGTTATAGTGCTTGGCTTTCGCCCGGAATAACCTCGTTCCCAATCACTATAACTTACTTCTATATCTTTGACTATTTCATTAGTGCCACGAGGTCCATATACTCTCATCTTTGTTTTTATTATGTTGTTTAATATACGTAGAGCAGTTGTATGGAAAAAAACTAATATTTTTTTCACCACACCAAGAGATGAATTTTTTTTTTTTCGTTAGATGTCAAAACCCATCCACGTGATCCGAAATGTGCCCATCCATAGGTTGCTGAGCTTATTAATTATTAATAAGATGACATAACTAGCTAAAAACTAGTGTGAGCTGCGTCGGTGTTTCTAATGAAACAGTAATGATGAAAAGGTAAATTATACACCGTGAAAAAGATGAAAAAAATTACTGACGTTTCGGACGCTAGTCCTTCGTCGGAGTAAAAGAGAAAGAGCTAACCTTTTCTTTTGTCTTTTAATTGTTTGTTTTTGTTTCCTTGCCTACCTTGTTCTCATTGGTTTCCTTTGTCTTATTCTATCTTATATACACGCCTCTCTATCACCTCTTTCTCTTTTACTCCGACAAAGGACTAGTGTCCGAAACGTCAGTAAGTTTTTTCATCTTTTTCACGGTGTATAATTTACCTTTTCGTCATTACTTATTAATTATTAATGGTAACTGCATTTCTAGCACTCGCATATTCAGTGATTGGGCTTACTGGTTGTATTACTGACTTTTTGAGGCCTCAATCACCAGTAGCTTTGGTACTATACTGCAGGTACGTCCCATCTTATTGAGACGGCAACTAAACTAAGACATTATAACGACATTTACAGTGCTGTAATATTCATGATGACAGTATAAAAAAACATATATATCAAACATATAATAAGCGTCATCTTCCAAAATAAAACAATATTGTTAATTGCTTACTATCAATCACGTAGAAGATATAACTAGCTAAAAACTAGTGTGAGCTGCGTCGGTGTTTCTAATGAAACAGTAATGATGAAAAGGTAAATTATACACCGTTTCGGACGCTAGTCCTTCGTCGCTAGTCCTTTTACTCCGACGAAGGACTAGCGTCCGAAACGTCAGTAATTTGTTTTCATCTTTTTCACGGTGTATAATTTACCTTTTCATCATTACTGTATCAATCACGTAACTTTTTGGAGTTGACTGGGGGCAAACAAGCGGTTGACTGAGGGGCAACTAGCGGATGTTAAACCAAAACATGTAAAAATAAGTCCTCAAACTATTGTCTATTGACTATTTCTACGACATGTAACCAGAAAGCAAGAGACCAAAACAACCTCAAAGATTCTACAAGTCATTAAAAAAACTCAGCTATTACCGGAAGTGTTGTTAGCAACCTATTGTCTACTACAATGTAAAAGATGTTTTTAACCTTTTCTACCATTTTGTATTAATTAGACATCTCTTTTACAGAGAGAGTGAAGGCATTTAACCCGTGAAATTAAAAAAAAAAATTTAATAGTATAGTCAAATAGACACACACAAAAATTAGCTGATGGAATTAGGGTTCACTTTATTATGTGTATTAGTCTAAAATTCATTTCACAGGCTTAGAGGGATTATATAACAATGTGAGTTGGTTGTTTCACCAGCCATATAAAATCACACTCTATTATTTGCACTGCGCTATAACGAGAATTCGTGTGTTATATAAGTATTTAATTCAGTCTCAACTATATATAGTATAGCACGGCCATATGGCATAAGTAGAGTTTAAATTGTTTGTAGAAGGCTAGTAACACATATGCGCAATATTCTTTGATCATCTTCATCGCGGCCATGTTGGTGCAATTTAACAAAAGATTTCTCATTAGCATCCATTGTTAACGGCACCACACTGGCCGCCATGTTTTTGTCTTTTGACTCTCTTGGGAATGCTTGCAACCCGTCAATTCATTGTGCATGACTTATTATATTCCTTTATAAAATTGCATATATATACTTACCGATAACACACAAATAGCTTTTATTTGGACTACTACAAAGGACTACTACAATGCCAACCCTAACCCTAAACCTAACCACTAGACCACGAAGCGAATTCGGTTGGGTGGTCTCATTTTTAGTCATATTTAAACGATGTATCATTAGCATGTGCACATATTTATGTGCAAATATTTATTATAGTTTAATTTATGCTATCGTAGGGTACGACTACTAGCCGATTACTCCAAATTTGCATTTGAATAGAATTCCCCTGACAATTCCCGTACACGACAATACAACCTTGTTGTTCGGACATTCTTTATTCCATTGGGACAATTGCGTACTCATTGTTTGGATGGATACTCAAGCATAGCCGCGGGATCCGTCTATTCGTAAACTAAGACAAGCACTCATTATGAATTTGATTATAGAGGACAGAGATAAAGATTTTGTTAGAAACAGAGAAATGAAAGTACGTCCCTTTTTTTTATCTTGCAGAAACTTTAATTTGGCGTTAAAGATGACATCTGAGAGGCTGACCAAGAACGGTTATACCGCAGTGGCATGTTATATGGGGTTTCTGCTTTCGGCAGGAACCGTTATTCAGATCATCACCACAAGGGTTCTTCTTATCAAAGAAAGCGGCAAACGACAGCTTATTCCCTATCTTCTTAACATCGTGGTGTCCAACAGTTTGGTCATTCTTGGGAGTTTCCCAACGACTTTCATCTCATCTTTAAGAAATGGATGGTACTTTAGCGATGCTGTATGTCGATTTAGTGGATTGATTGCTGGCGTGGGATGCATCGCAATGATTGCAACAATGGCTTGTATAACCGTCAAAGTGCATTTTCTAGTGAAGAACCAGAATGCAGTTGTCAATCATATCATTAACAAACCCGAAGGTAAATCCTATATCAAAGTTCTGGCAGCAATATGGATATATTCCTTCCTTCTGATGCTTCCACCGATTGTTGGATGGACCGACATGGAACTAGAGGCAGCAGAAACGAACTGCGTTCCCGACTGGTCGCCAGAAAGCCTTCCTGATAAGATCTACATTATATTTATGTTTGTTTTTGCTTACGTCGTTCCTGTCGGATTGTCAATTTGCTTTCTCTTGAAGACTCGAAGAAAGTTGTCATCTCACGTAAACGACATGGGCCAACAGTTCGCCAATATTCGCCTTGGCAACTTGAAGAGCATCTACAAAATGTCGGCAGTTGCCGTGATCGCCTTTTCATTAGCTTGGCTTCCTTACGGCTTGTTCGTGGTTATTTCTCTTTTCACGGGAAATAAGAAAATTTTTAGTCCTGAAGGAACAATGATACCGGCGTTGACAGCTAAGACTAGCGTAATCATTAATCCTTTCATCTATGCTCTCGTGCTTCCAAGGTACGTTGACATTGAAAAAAAACCTCCAGCTGATTTGAAATGGTGGTGGCGAAATGACGTAACTGCAAAACGTGGATGTCATAAAGTCTGCAAAAATTGGAAAGGGAAAAAATTTAAATCATGCCGGCCATTGAAATGAAAATATCTAACTCATAAATTATTGGGTCGCTGTTATCAATTCAGCAATTATTAACAACGTCATTTCTATCTTTTTAATTGGTGGCCTGCAAATTTTAAAAAGTGAAATCCTCAGTTTTACTTTATTTTGACAGAATGAATGATACTCTTGGGAATGACATGTGGCCTGAAATGGCTAACATTACGGCCAAAGTAAAAGGGTCCATAAAAGAAATAGCACTCAAGGGAATGACATGTGGCCTGAAATGGCCAGCATTTGGTCTATTGCGTTCGCACATCTTTTTTAAATATGTGAACATGCTTGCAAAAAATGCTAATCCAAACACTATACTTTAAACTCAATAGACCTAATGCAATACTTTCCCACTTCAGATCTCGTGCCATTCCCTATAGTAACATTTCTTTGTTTAACAATTGCACATGGAAAGACACTCGAATAGTGGATAAAACTCCAAGAAAGAATATTATTCTCAAGGGAGTGACACTTGGTCTGAAATGGGAAAATATTTGGTCATTTGGATTTGGATTTGAATTTGCATTTGCGCTGTTCGTGTGAGACAGGCTAACGACGGTTTAAGTCTCACAGTTGTAGAAGTATGACTCCGGCTATGCCATCCATGCACACCGATAAAAAGCAACACCAGATAGCAACACAATACAATTGCAAATTCTGAATCCATATAATGGGCTTCATGACTAATATAACTATATATTTTCTTTCAGATTTCGGCAATCCGTCTTACGTCTTTTCCTATGTAAAAAAGGTAACATAGGCTCGCAGAACGATAATGTCATTGCTGTAGAAGCAAACTTGAACTCAAACCGTCTGGTTGAAAAACGTCGATCTCAGCAGGAGGATCAGCACGTCCGTAAATAGAGTAAGTGTTGTTGCTTTACTATGTTTAAGGGTAAACTGCTTTGTTTGTATCAATTTTATTCGTATGAGTCAGAAACTAGCTTGCAGCACGTATTGCTTACTATCAATCACGTGACTTTTTGGAGTTGACTGGGGGGCAAACAAGCGGTTTGCTGGGGGGCAACTAGCGGATGCTAAGTCAAAACATATCAAAACAAGTCCTCAAACTATTGTATTTGACTATTTTCACGACATCAAACCAGAAAATAAGAGATCAAAACAACCTCCAGGATTCTACAAGCCATCAAAAAAGAGCTATTACCGGAAGTGACGTCTATTGATAGCAACCTATACACGATTCGACATGATGTAACATTGAAATGGCTTCCTATAAGAATGATTATCGTATATGAGTGGTAAATGCACCGTACTGACTTACAGCATGCACACACGTAGTCTCCCTCGCATCCGGGAGGAAGGGTTGCGTGACGACCGACACTACAGTTCTCACTGTACAGCAGATTTTCTTATTATACTGTAACTTTGTAGTCGTAAGGTAGCCCGGTACCTTATCTTTGCGACTGAATGAAGCGCGTAAAAAATAGGAAGCCTTCTTGGTATAACGACAAGACATACCACCGTGTCAGTGCACTTCATATTTTGCAATCATCCGCGCTTCCTTGCTTATTCATGACCACGGAGGCATCTACGTAGAGTTTGCCATCGCGAACGCTGTATAGGATTATGAGAAAGGCCAATCAAAGGGTTTCCAGACATGGCCGCAAACACTGTCCAAAGACACGCCGCCTGCCTATTCAAATACCATGAAACGTAATGCCATGAAGGCTGCTTCGAATTCGTGCGTGCTATTGAGAGGAACTGTAGTCTCACGCAGCGAGGACACCGTAAGCTAAACTATGAAATAGTTCAACTGATTCCCAATCGTTTCCACTCATACGAAAACTGCTCTATTCATGAAGAAATGAAAAATTATAAAGCACGCGGGGGTTGGCAGCCCGAGAGAAGTATTAGGAGAAGCATGAAGCACGCTTAGCGGAGTGCTTTTCAACACTTCGATCGAGTGTTCTGCCAATCCCTAAGTGCTTTATAGCTCCACACAGCACAGCCAGCAATTTTTTATTACCTTCATGAATACAAATTATGTGTGCTCTCATCGAAAGCAAGCATCCAAACCAATCAGAACGCGAGATTTATAACAGTTATTTCATAAGGAATTTTAAAGCTAAAGTTTTTTTCAATGACGTTTTCTTTTTTTTAGAAATCAAAAATCGACCTCTCGGCGATAAAGACAAGAAAGTTATCTTTGTGCAACCACGCAAAATGAATTCTGATGTACTTGCATGTTTCATGTTGAGAATGTTTTGTGAAAGTACTTTCAACTTTTATGAGATCGTCTAAACAACCGCCATATTGGACTTGCTATCAAGATTTTTCGTTCAAAGCTACAGTATCAATGGTGCTATTATGATGGAAACCTACAATGGCAAAGTCTGGGAATTCGAAACAGCAGCTACTCCGCGTCCAGTTCGAGAGTGTTTAACCCGCATAACAACAAACAATTCTTATCAATTGAATTCAAAATATCCAATTCCGTGCATGTTCTACATAATGCCCATGAACGTGTCAGTGTCGGCGTTCGACTTTGGGTTATAGTGAGTTAAGTGTTCAAGGAATCTAAATTTTACTTATCAATAGCCTTTGTTACTACATATAACTTAGAAGGTTTTATGACAATCTTTAAGCTTTTAAAGATACGTAATCGTTAGGGTACCGGTACACCAAGTCGAATAAGCTGCCGTATTGCTTCAATTTCAGAAAGACAAGAAATGGACATTTTCAAGGAATTATACGGTGTTAATAATAGCCTTGACTTTTGACTTTTCGAAATCATTCAAGATAATGTTTTGCAGATTTCTTTAAGCTGGGGTTTAGAGAAATCTGAAATTTCTAAGAAGGTTTTCGAGAATTTGAAATTCGCCCCGTGATTAACAACACGAAACGCCATATTGTTTTACATTTTGATCGCTCCCTAAGGCGCAAAGCATAATGGGTAAGCGAAAGTAAAAACGTTTTTTTCACAGGTTTTTTACAACCCATAAAGCATTTCGATCGATTTGCTCATTTCCATCAAATTTGAGGTGCACTTTGCATAAATTCAATGGTTTTCATGTGCTGTGAAGGATAACAAGCTTTCGGAGTTAATATATGAAGGGCCCCTTAAAGTCGACCGAGAAAAAGAAACTAGTCAATAGAGGCTTTGCCCCATCACGTACCGGCGCCTATAATACAGATTGGACTGTCTGTGGCTAGATGGCAGAACAATAAAATCCCTTTGCTCTCGGGAATTTGATTATTTCTCATGTAAAACGATAAATCGTAGTGTTCCTGCCCTCTAACATGGCTGCCAAAAAGCCTCTATACAACGATTTCGCATTCATTGTTGTACCTCCCTAGTTACTGTTGCTACATCGGACAAGCAACAGTTTTTGATATACAGCAGCATGGAATAGACAACAGACACTGATTGCGGAAAATCATTCTAAAGGCATGATTAGAAAAGAAGATAAAAAATATAACTGCTAGAAAAATATCATGGATTTTAGTTTTTTAGTCGAACATTCTGTATTTCATTTGGAAAACCACACATTGATTGCGTGAAGTAAAAAAAAGGTTCGTGCTGTAAACTAGACATAACTAGTCAGATAGAATTATGGAGTCAACTCAATTCTTCAATGATTGCTGCCCAGAGTTCCTTTCGGTCCGGTCGCGTAGTCTTGAGTTGGTCGACGACAACAATTTTTGAACTGACTATATAATCGAAAACGATCGCAAACGATCGCAGGATCTTGGAGCTTGCACTGAAGCGCAGGATCGCAAACGATCGAAAAACGACCGTTTCCATATGATCGAAAAAGGTCATGCAAGGCGAGTCTGCATTATACAGCATCCCTTCCAGAACCTGATGGAAGATCTTTCCTTCGTTTCAAGAAGCGTCAATACGCTGTTCGGACATTCAGGAATTTTATTTCGGCTTGAGACGGCTGATAGTTCGTAAACAAGCAAACCGTGGTTATGGCATTACAGTTTAAAAAGCATTGCATCTCGTGACAAATGATATATTATAATGGTAGACATTTCGATCGTACGATCAAAAAAGTGCTTCCATAGGATTGCAAGCGATCGAAACGGATCGAGACGGATCGCAAAATTAGAACCCGGTTCGTACGATCGAAAAACTTTGTTTCCATATAATCGCGAACGATTCGATGAAAAAAAATTTTGTCGATCGTTTTCGATTATATGGAAAGCAGGCTTAAGCGGAGACACACCATCCAGTATACACCATCGACTGAAGAAGCTAGCCCTAGCAGTTTGCAGTCGAAACGTCGCGGTTTTCTACAAATGACTCAATCTTAAGACAAATGAATAAATATCATTTAAAAGTGATCCTTTTCTTATAGTTAGCGGGCAATAATTGCATTGAATATTGCAGAACGATCCCTCGCACGTCAGCGACGTCAAAGTTGTCTTCTAACAGCCGTATTATAGCCCCTGTTATGAGTTTGATAGATGTAATAAAGGGTATACTAACTTTCAGTTGCGTAACCAAGGATCTTGCAGGGGAGGTGCACAGGCAATAATTTGCAGAACCAAAAAAAAAAAAACGTAACCAAAAATAAAACCAGAACCAAAAAAATAAAATAAATAAAGATAAAATTTAAAAAAAGAAGGTAGAAAAAGATAAACAAAATGAAAAACCAAAAGAAAAAGAGAAAAGAAAAAAAAGTAAATAACGGGTGAGTGATTCTTAAAAATGCTACAATATGCAGCTGGAAAGTGGTTTCTTTATTCAAAAAACATTTAATACATGCAATTTTAAAGCAAAGGAGATAGATGAGCGGACCTTAAGCTTTTATGGGGTTGCACGTGCACCTTGTGCTCCCCCTGGTTACGGCCCTGTTTACTTTTACAAGCTGATTGAACAAGTAGACTCTACGGTGGCCCACAAGGGACATCTGTTCCGTACAAATATTGAGCTTTTCCTTACAAATGTTGAGCTTTTCCCTACGATTGTTGAGCTTTTTCCTACAATTGTTGAGCTTTTCCCTACAATAGTTGAGCTTTTCCCTACAAATAGAGTTCCTCTATGAAAACATGAAGCTTTATCGTACAATCATCGAACTCTTCCGTACCAATACCGAACTCTTCCGTACAAATCTTGAGCTCTTCCTTAAAAAGCATCAAGTCTTTCTATATCTAACATCAACCTTTTCCGTAAAATCATCGAACTCTTCCGTATAAATCTTGAGCTGTTCCGTAGAAAGTTTCAAACCAATGCGCGCGCATGGGACTGCGAGGGACTGGGCAACCAACAAGCATCACGTGATATATTACCGCATGGGTATCTTAGATCTTTAGAATATTCGTTTGCTTGCACGGTGTTTTTTATATATTTTGAGAATTTAAAAAGATAATATGGTATTCTGTCAGGGTTGTGGCTCAAAGCTTCTTCAAATTGGAAATTTTTCCCATAACTGTGGGTTGGATCTTGCACAAACAGGTAAGAATGGGGTAAAAACATACGCTAATTTTAAGCAATTATACAAGGTCTGAAAGTATAAGATGAATTTTACTTTTCAATCTTAATATTCAGGAATCTTCAGGAAGCTTCTGTCCGTTTGCTTTTCCTATTTTGCATTATGACCAAATGTTGTAGATAAGAACGATAAAACAAAATGAAATACTTATGTGCACATGTGTTTATATCCAAAGTTCGTTTTTTTAATTTCAATAGCACCAGGAGGCCCTCCATGTAAGAGACCTTCATCTGCCTTATCCTTTGGTGATTTTAAAAAGAAAAAGGAAGCTGACAGGTCCTCAAAAATCGAGAAGAAAAAACGACAAAAAGAGAGCACAGCCAAGTCAAAAGAAAGAAGTAGCCAAGGTCCAAGTCGGTCTTGTTTGTGACAAAAGTGAAACAGGTGACATGACAAAAGTAAAGGGAAGAACAATTCCAATCCTTTTAAATGCCAATGCTGATGCTGCCTCCCTCCTTAGCACATCCGTTGAAAAGCATTCCAGACATTTCAAACAGTTTAATCCATATCAGGATTATGTAATATTGTATTCAGATTTGTCTGTGGTAAAGTATCTGCCTGGGACCAATACACCATTCACCCTGGAAAAGTGCAAAGAAGATTTGCTCAAGCCATATTCCAAGATTTATTTTTGGCTATGTGAGAAAAAGCATTTTGAGAATGCCAACGATGATACTGGTTCAAATGAGGATGAAGAGTTGGAAAAACCATCCATTGATATTGGTTGTTCAGGATCTACAACAAAAACAACTGCCCCTACCAGGTCAAGGTCAACAGGAAAAGTTGTCAGCTGGTCATCAACTGCCACCATTTCTTCTCCATCCATTACTGTTCCAGGAAATGTTGTAGGAGATGTAGACACAGCAAAACCATCAGGCTTGCATCGATGTCCTACTTGCCTTTCTCATTTCCCTTACATGGAAATAGAGGAACATGCTGATGCATGTGCAGAATCCTGGGTTGACCCCATAGGTGCTATGCCATTAAGTATTGAAATACCAAGTGAAAATTGAAGAAAATGAGAATAAGAAAGAGCCTAATGAGAGAGAAGAGCAAGAAACCAATATGGAGGGCATAAAGAATGCAGTTGACAATTTAAAAACTGTCTTGGGGAGCACAGTTTCAAACAGGGTGTCCATAAGAAGGTCTTCTGCATTCCAAGATTACTTGGTTGCCAGAAGAAAGAAATGGTTTAAACCCAAAGCCATTCTTAAGGTTACCTTTATTGGGGAGCCTGCAGTAGATGATGGTGGGCCCAAAAGGGAATTTTTACTGGTATGTATTTTGAGGTTGAAAATTATGAATACAAATGGAAAAACCCCACGATGAAATGGGAATAAAGATTAGGTTTCAAGAAAAATAATTAATAATCAGAGTGATTTTCATAAACCTGTGAAACAGTTACTTGTAATTACATTTAACACCGTAGTTTAAATAGAAACTGACATTGACTCCGACGAAGGACTAACGTCCGAAACGTCAGTTTCCAGTTTCTATTTAAACTACGGTGTTAAACTTACAATTCTACGATATCTTGTTTCATTAGAAACACCGACGCAGTCCATGCTAGTGTTCACTAGCCATCATCTACATGTGATTACATTAGTAGACCCTAATTCGTTTGTCTTCTTTTGTTCTCATTTAACTATTATGCCTTAACTACTGCTAATTATTTCATATGTTTATGAAAACCACTCTAAAAGGCAATTTTGAGAGGCATTTTTTTGTTATTTAATAATATTATTAATAGTAATATAACAAAAGCTTTAACACGTTATAATTTTGAAATGCCATTTCCTTTCATTTTTGTCCACTTTTTCAGAGACTTTGAATCATGTGAGGTGCACTCTTATTGATGATGATGGGATTCCCTATCCTGATATGCGAGCTCTTTCCAATGATGAGTTTAAGGCTGCTGGAGAACTGATTGCTGCCTCTATCATACAAGGAGGGCCAGCCCCAAGTTTTTTTAGCTGATATTGTCTATGAATATATAGTTGATGGCATGGCAAGTATAGAGACAAAGAATTGGGTGTCACTTGTTAAAGATAGCACTCTGAAAGAGTCAATTGAAAAGGTAAGTTTGTCCATCTTAATATCACACCCACAGTACTTGTTTCTGATTGGTTTATGAACTATAAATATTTTCTTAATACTGACTGTGCAATTAATTACCTGCACACATCCGGGGAATTTCAAATTTCAAATTCTCAAATCTCAAATCAATACCACCCCTGCTATGCACTCATGGTATTAATACACTTTCATTGTTCGATTAATTAGTGCTTTTTAATTTTGTAGATAACTGACTGCACCACTGATAAGCAACTAAGAGAGCTACTTAATGAAGATACAATGCTAGAAAAGCTGCAGATAGTGGGGTATCGTGGTGTGCCGTCCAAGGAAACATTGCAATCGTCTTTAGATATAACAAAGTAAGTCATGTAATATAAATTGAGAATGAAGGTTTAATCACAGGTAGACCAAGCTTGGTTTCTGTGGTGTCCTGTTATAAGGAAATGTATGGGGATTCATCACAAAATTTCAATAAAATCATTGAAACGTAAAATAAAGCCCCAAAATTTTACTCGATCATTGAGAAATAACACTTCTTTGGCTCTGTGTTGTGATTTTTTGAATTTAGCCCGTTTTAAGGATTTTTCCCCCACCAGTAAGAAATGTTATTTCCAATCGTATAAGAAGACTAAAATTTGAGAGAGAACTTCCTCATCTACAAATAAGAATGAATAAATATTTAAAATGGCCAAAATTATTGGTGGAAGGGGCTACAGATTCAGTCCCTGAGCTATCCTATGCATTTGCTGGTATTGTTCCTATGCCTAATTCTTATTCACAAAGTACTCTTTCATGTTGTATATCATGAATAAAAAACATGATAAAGAGAAGCTTATTACTTTGTTTTTTAAAATTTTCAGGTCACTGGTCATTGCTGGAATTTCAAAGACTTTGTCAGCAATTGATCAAATGGTTGCAGGTCTTGCTTTTTGTGGAGGATTATTCTTAGAGTATGTCAAAACCCACCAAAAACTCATGAAACCCCTGTTCACCATTAAAGGAGCAGCAAAATTCCAGCCAACCTCAGATTTGTTGCTAGACGATATGAAGGTTGATTATAGTGAGGATGGTAGTAATTCCAAAAATGCTGAAATCAATGTATATAAATATTTTTCAGACTATGTGATAGATCTCAGTGTATCACAGGGTATGTATCATTTCCTTTGGTGTTATTCCTTTATTTAGTGGAAATGCTTGAAAAGATGCATTTCTATTCCTGGAAATATCAAACAAATAAGTATCATTCAAAGGAAAAACACTTGGTCTGAAATGGGAAAAGATTATGGCTTAGAGTGGAAACTCAATGTACAAAACTGTCATTACACTGTATTTATTTAATTTCTATTAAAATATTCCTATGTAGATGGACTCCCAAAACTCTACAAATTCATTACTGGTAGTGACCGTATTACACCTCTTGGAATGGAGAAGACGATAACCATGAGATTTAAGCATGGGTGCCAAGCAGCCTGCAAATGCAGACCAACAGCATCAACATGTGACCCAAGTATCACACTGCCAGCTCATTATCAAGATGCTGCACAATTTGAGGAAGCAATGAATTCTGCCTTAGATGAGGGATTTGGCTTTGGCCTTCTTTGAGTTGAAGAAGAAAAAAAGCTTTTCATTTTATGCACCTTATATACACTGTATTTTACAGTAAAAGTTTTAAAATTAGAGTTGCACTTTTCTTGCTGTTTACTGAACTGGAGTTGGATTTATTCAAGGGAATATGAACTAAGAGAAGGAATCCTAGCTATATAGCCTTCTAACCATAATGTGCACAGTTTGATGCTATTTTTAGCTTGGAGATATTTTGAGGAAAGAACCTGATTGGTTGATTTATGAAGGTAGGTTGCTTCCAGTCTTGCAGTAAACAAAAGGCTGTGTTTTTGTCAAGGACGTATGAAAAATTGAGGCGCTTTTCGTGTCCTAAAACAAGGATTAAAGGAGAGTATGATTATCAAGTGGGTATGGTAACGAGTTAAAAATAGCTTCAATGATTCTAAAAATAGCATCAAAGTGTGCACATAATGGAGCACAGGGATTCCTTCTCTTAGTTCATGTTCTCTTGATTTATTTCATTCATACTTTAGCCTGAGTTCTTTTTTGCATTCAATCCCTTCTTATGTGAAACTGATTGCTTATTTTCATGTTGATTTATAATTTTTGTAGTTGATTTGTAAATCTGATGATTACCGTTAATATGTTTTAACAAACTTGATTTATTGAATTATTATATTTGATCCTTCCTTAGGAAATGTTGCTTGTGTAAGGGAACAATATTGCTAATGGAATACCATAATATAGTTTGTAATACCAAAACGTATGCAAATTTTGCAAAAAATAAATATAACTAAAGCATCTAGCAAATGGTTAAATTTATAACCAAAGAAAGACATTTTGATAATGATATGGATAACATTTAAGAAGAATTGATGAGATGATGAAATAAATGTAAACCTTCACTGTGGTTGGATGGATAATGAAGCTCTTCTTTATCCATAACATAATGAAAATATTCCTGATAAACATTGTCCTCCAGTTCATTATTACACCTCTCTTCCATCTCCAAAAGCTTTTCTTTACATACTGTGATGCCACAATCAAAGGCACCTGACTGTTCTGGTAAATGGAATAAAATATTAGGCACTCCCCCAACTGTTTCATGACGTGAAGGTCTTATGTAATGTGAATTCCAGTATTGTTTCATTTCATCAAGTTCTTGTTGAATAATGCCATGAAAACAGAACCACAGACACTCTTTGTGAATTTCATTTGCAATGTCCACTTCACCACTATCAACCAAGTCTTTGAAAAACTGAATCCACCAATTAGAGCATGACTTCCTAAAATGAGACCAGAAGTTTTCAATCCTTTGATTTCTAGTTGATGTTCCATAGACATGGGCATCCTCACCAGAAAAGGGTGCATCATCATCAGCACGAAAGTAGCACTGCATAGCAGCTGTTATTCCATTTTCAGTACCATAATCAGTCCTGGTTTGTAATGGACAGATTTTGTGCTGCTTTACAGATTCCAAGTAAAAGTTTGCAGTTATTTCAGGGTCATTGTTGGATCGTGCCAGCTCCAGCCAGAGAACCTTTCTGCTAAAGCCATCCACCCCTGAGTGGATAGGAAACCCATATGGTTTCAGCTTGTCATAACCTTGAAAAGAGCACATAGATACATAAATATAATGAATGTATATTTTACACCGTAATGCAAGAGAGTTATTGCTGGGTCTCTCCCTTAACCTTAAAGAATTTTTAAGATAATCATAGTCATAGTAAATGACACACTCCATACTCACCACTACTACTACTACATTGGATATTCTAAGCATAAAATGCTTAACTCACATAACGAACTGCTCAAATTTAACTCTATGAACTATGAAAAAAAATGGGCGGTACATATGTGATTATGCCCCACATTCTTCCACCCTGTCCTGGGGTTGGGGTTGGGGTACCCTTTGATTAGTGCACAACTTACATAAGAGCTTAAATAGTTTGTAAACACACTTAACTTACCATCTATGTGCCAACATTGATTGGGCCCATGGGAGAGGTACTGTCTTCGCTTCAGTTTTTTTCTTTTTCTCAAACTACTTGCCTCAGGATCTAAATCTTTCAGTACTCTTGCAACCAAGCTTCGTGGAACATGTATGTGATGCTTCATTCTTAATACATGCCACATTTTCCTATAACCTGATAGGCCACCAGATCCTTGCATTTCTTCTTTTATTATGTTTTTTAGCTCTTCTTCATCTGTTTTATTGTTCTTTTTTGATAACTTGTATTTTGAAAGTCTCCGTTTCAATGTTCGCAGATTCATGGATATGTTATGCTTGTTTTTCATCAAATTTATTATAGCATCATATTTGTATCCTAGGTGGAAATATTGCTCTATTATATCCCTTTCCGGATCTATAAAAAAAATTATAATGCTGAACAAACTCGTTCTGCAATATATGAAACAAACAATTTACAATGTCTCTGAAAACCATTATATTACGTATTTACCATTGATTCTCAGCCCACAATTGGTACAGAACTTCCAATCACTCGATACTAACACTGGACAGCCGTCACAAACACCAGGTCTAGACGCCATTTTGATCTTTGCTTGTTGGTTGCCCAGTCCCTCGCAGTCCCATGCGCGCGCATTGGTTTGAAACTTTCTACGGAACAGTTCAAGATTTATACGGAAGAGTTCGATGATTTTACGGAAAAGGTTGATGTTAGATATAGAAAGACTTGATGCTTTTTAAGGAAGAGCTCAAGATTTGTACGGAAGAGTTCGGTATTGGTACGGAAGAGTTCGATGATTGTACGGATAAGCTTCATGTTTTCATAGAGGAACTCTATTTGTAGGGAAAAGCTCAACTATTGTAGGGAAAAGCTCAACAATTGTAGGAAAAAGCTCAACAATCGTAGGGAAAAGCTCAACAATTGTAGGGAAAAGCTCAACATTTGTACGGAACAGATGTCCCTTGTGGGCCACCGTAAGACTCCGAGGACTGAGCCTGGGAACTCAGTATTTGAAATTTGATATTTTGAACGTGGCTTTTAAGGGAAATAATAATGGCTGTGAGTCGATGCATATGTTGCCTCCCCCGCGAAAAAGTCATAAGAGGCTAACGTAACACCGATCTATATTCTTATTGGATGATAAAAAAACAAATAACATTATTATAGGAAACATGTTTTCAAATGTAAAATAACAGACATGGTTTTCGATATTTAATCTGTCCAGGTGCAAACTTCCATGATCACGGAAAATCTGGGTTTTTTTTAAACTTTCATTGAGCAAACAAAAAAAATAAGACGAAGGAAAAGTTTTTCTAAGTTTTTCTTTTTTTTTAACTTTAAGATCCGTCTTTTTCACGCGTCACCAAGGCATTTAAGAGATCGTGTTCTACTTCTATCCTTCCCCACGACAAAACCATCTTTCTTATTGAAGAGATAACTTGCTAAAAACTAGTGTGAGCTTCGTCGGTGTTAATAAAAAAAAGTTAGATAAAAGTTAATTATACACAGTGAAAAAGATGAAAAAACTAACTGACGTTTCGGAGCTAGTCCTTCGTCGGAGTAAAAGAGAAAGAGGTGGTAGAAAGGAGTGTCATATGATAAGAATGCGTTTCTCTTTGGTTCTTTTGTTTTATTCTCATTGTATAAACACTCCTTTCTAACACCTCTTTCTCTTTTACTCCGACGAAGGACTAGCGTCCGAAACGCCACGGTGTACAATTTACCCTTTTATCACTATGATAACGTCTTACTAATGGTTAATGACATCATCAAATGGCGCTTATTAAGTCAGTCGAAAGGCACGTAAAAAGTAAAATCCCAATACGCCAATTTAAGTAAGCAAGTTTAGTAGTACGTTCAAGAAGTAAAATCCCAATTGACGTCAGATTATGTAAGTATAGTGGTCCAAGCCGTTATAAAGCATGCGAAAGGCTAAACATTAAGCTTCATCGGACTAGAAGTCAATATCTTTAGTTCGTTCGATATAGCGGGAGCGGCGCTGAAATAGAGGTAAGTGAAGAAGTATGAAAGCCTAATTAATTAAGAGGAAATGTTTTTCAGTAATGAGCAATAATGGCAAAAAGCGCCAAAAACTAGACATTCGAGTTTTGATCACAATTTTCGTTTTAGGTTAACACTCAAAACCTTTATTGATCAGTTAGAAACTGATGTACTATGATAAAATGCCTGCTGAAGCGATATTTTCAATAGTACAAAGATGTTTTGTTGCATTTGTGTTAGAATGTTGCTTTGTCAGGCTTTTTTTTATAGAAAATATATAGGAAATGAGCAAATGAAGGCCTAAACCTCATTTTCGAATAAAATGTTTGCTTTGGGTTAACACTTTGATTCCACTTTCATCGGTCATCTCCACTTCCAAACAAGTTAAACTTTCTGAATAACAAAATTTTGGCCTTGTACAACATCCTTCCTTCAAGACAATAGTTTTTAGCGCTAACTGCTTGAATACGAAAAGAATTCTCTCTTAAGCTATATCCGTAGCCTTAGGGGTGAATAAGTTAAGTATTGTCTTGCAAAAAATAAATAATTTACAAATTGAGAACAAGACGGAAAACAAGAAACACCAATTCCGGTTTAACAGTGTGAATTTTTTGAACGGGTTTATTATTGATGCTTTTAGTAAATTAAGCTTAAAGAACAACTCTGAAAGAGAATATTTTTAATTTTATAAACTTTAACTTATTACGGTCAAACCAGCTCATGCGTTCCTATCGAGGTTCAAAGATTCATTTTATTATTCGAAGTTTGATTTTCATCTCGCTTTGAAGCTTGCATAAATGAAAACGAACGTTGTAAATTTCCGTAGTCCCGGCCGTTTACCTCAAAACATTACTTTTGAACATTTGAAAATGTTCACACCACAAAGATCAGTTTAAAATGGTGGCTACAACTCTAGAAATAATTTTGACTTTGCACGAACATAGTTCACGAATCAGTGAAGAACTCAATAAACTTGTAATCCGATCCCAAATTTCAAATGTACAACTTTCGTTCATTGCACCTATTTTCAAAATTACGCGATCAATCAAATATGAAAACGTTTGTAATTCTGAAACGAGTTACTTTTCAAGTAATTTTCAAACGGTTGAAACTTTAAGATCATCTGTTTTGAATGAAAACAAATCGTCCGAAGTTTGATTGACGGCAGCCAAAACACAATAAATACTTTAATACTTTGCCAACTACACAGGCCACGAGTTATGAAAATAGGTATAATGCTAGTTTCAAAGCAAGATGGAAATGAAACTTTGAATAACAAACAAAATGTTTGAACCCCGATAGGAACGCATAAGCTGGTTTGACTGTAAATAAACTTAATTAAAGTATGTAATACCTTTCAATTTTGCGATACCAAATTTGGTAGTTTTTATTTTATTTTATTTTCACCGACCGCTCTCGGTATGAGCTTCGGGATCTTTATTCTACTCTCTGTTTTGAACTAAATACATGAGTTATAATAATTCTATGACGGGTGTCATTCTATAATCAATGTGATAATATCGTTGAATCATGATTGGCCAAAGGAATAAGCAAAGTGTGATATGTTATCAAAGAGTAATACGAGTGAAAATCTTGGAATTAAACATAGCTTAAACTAAAGTTAACATATGGATATATTGTTAATGTATAGGAAAGACTACGAAAAAATTTTCTGTCATAAGATTAAAAAGAATAGTGCTAAGATAACTAAGCAAAAGAGCAAAAGATAGGGGAGTGCCACAGGGTACGATTTTAGGGCCCGTATTGTTCGTTCTCAGTAATGGTTAACGATATTAAGCCTATTGATCATACTTGTGTAGTATGCCGATGTTTTGACCCTTAGTACTTTAGTTAACCAGGAGCATGATCATTCTTGTCAGGAAGTTAATAATATTTTGAAATGGGCAAATAATAGCAATATAAAGATTAATTTGACTAAAAACTTAAGAGATCATTGTAAAAGGCAAGGTAGAAACACCTTTGCCTGTTGCTATTTGTGACATTGAACAAGTTAAATGTATTAAGTTGTTGAGCCTTTATTTCCATGGTTACCCTACAAACTGGGATTTCCAATTTGATCGGCATCTATTAGCCAAGCTGGTAAACGAATGTATATTTGCGTATTTGCAAAAGTTACGGTTATTCTTTAGATCATCTTCATCATCTTTTTTATGTTTTGATCATGTCCTTTTTAGATATGGTATCTCAGCAGTATGGGGTCAGTCAGCGAGTTATCATAAATATATGAGTCTTATCGATAGATTTATATTGACATATAAAACCTGTTACTCCGGCACAAAATCTTTTACATGATTCTGATATGCAGCTCTAGCTGGAACGTTGTTGTTACTTCAGAAAGTCCTTTGAGTGATTTATTACCGCTTAGGAAAACTAGGGCTTTAAGAGACAGGGAGCATCCCTTACATTTTACTGCATATTAGAACTGAGCGTTTTAAAAAGAAGTTTTATTGATAGATGTCGTTTTAATAGTTATTGATTTGTTTCTGTTAGTATTATTTTATCTTTATTATTTTATCTATTGTAATCATCGATGTTCTTTGAAAATAAAGTTTTCTATTCTATTCTAAGAGGAAATGTTGTGAATTCAAAGAATAACATTACTCTAAACTTGTGCGTGATGGTAGCTATGCTGAAATCTTATATCGATACTTTTAAATAGCTAATTGATCATTCTCTTATCGTGTTTTCATAAGATAAGCAATTATAATTTGAAAACTGATGTCTTGCTTAGTTATTAGTCTGTAGAAACAATCATTTTCTCTCTCATAACAGTGCGACAAGTCACAACGTCCTATATCTGGTTATGGTATTTAAATCCCTTAACGCCTTTGCTTCGCCTTTTTTAAGTACTAAATTAAACCCATAAAACCTTTTGATATATACACTCGCGCAACTAGGCACAAGGATGCCTTTTGACTCACGGGTACTCCGTACTGCTATCACTTGGCTTTGCGCGCTGTGCCATGAAACCAGATAAACCTGTTTAAAAGTCATGTGCATTAAAAAAAACAAAAAAACAACAACAACAAACAGATAATCCAGACATAGAGGAGTTCCTAGTTTGTTATGGAAGTGCGTCATTGCCTTTGTTCTAAACAGGTTGTCTTAGAGTGCACTCCATAAAGGCTGATGTGCATTGTTTTGGTACTGGTTTTCAAGAATCTGTTAAACCGGTTTTTGTGTTAATGTATCTTCAAACGAAGTAGTCTCGTTTCTAAGGCCCGTGCTGTTTTTAGCCATGGGAACAGCTATCTCTTATTGGTTAATAACTTGAACTACGCTCTTCCAATGATGTCAACACAACAAATTGGCTGTTGCGCTTATAAGAAAGATCTAAATGATCAATTAACTCTGAATGCATTTCCTCACTAGCTTTTAAAACTCTCCCTTTCTCAACTTTAATTTATTACTTCCTTGGCACAGATAGGTCTCGATCCCATTACTGATCATAATGACTGATAAGCATGACTAGTTTTACTATTAGCTTAATTTTCATATTCTTGTAAATTGTTAGTATAAATTTGATCTGAAAAGCCCGCTTGGGAGCATCAAATATGGATATTGTATTGTTTATCGTAAGTTACTACTTACGGGTTTGTGCGAGAGTATATAATAAGACCAGTGAGCTAGTAGTCTATAGTCAGTCATCATATAGTTTGGTGGGAGCAATCAATTTATCAAGGTAAAAGCGTAAACTAGACTAGAATTAGAGACTGGTAAAGCTCTCTAGTCTAAACTCGTACCTGTAAGAATATATACGAGGTCACGGCGGCATTGCAGTGTATTCAGTGACTGTTTCTTCCAAGATGGCGTCTATTTTGTCATCTAAAACGGTACTCCCCCAACAATGCAGACAATGCACTGCAATGTCAACTCGACCCAGCTTTTCATCTTCAAAGGAGTGGTTAATGAGCACAGTTTGAATACAACACGAACAACCAACTGATATGAGAAATAATTGTTAGGCAATCAAATTTCAGATAATTGGCAATACTGCCTGAAGTATCATTTTAGTTCAGCCTTTTTTATTTAGGTACTATTAACTTTCTTATTGTAAAGCGCTATTGATCTATTGTAATAGGACTATATAAGTAATAAATTATTATTATTATTATTATTATTATTATTATTATTCACTAACGTAATCCGCATTATTCCCTGTCAAAACTAAATGGCTTATGGTCATCGGCACAATCCAACCTTCCTAAGAACATCTACAACTTCACCGTATGCTACATAAATAACACTCTCCCAACCAGGAAAACCTTGTAAGATGGGGTATCTCGCAATCACAAGATTGTTCATTTTGTCTTTCATCCGAATCCCGCTCTTTTACATATAGTAAGTGTGGATGTCAACACTATCTCGATCGCTTCGCCTGGCGCCATAATTCCGTCCTCAACTTTATCACCTCATCACTCAAAACCATTGACAATTCTACTCTCTATGCTGACCTTGATAATTATCACAGTCCTTCAATTATAATTGGCGATAGTTATCGCCCTGACTCAATTTTAAAAACATCTAGCACACTCTATTTATTGGAACTTACAGTTGGCTTTGAATCAAGCCTTAATTAAGAATAATGCTGATCGTAAGAAGAAAAAATAGGAAAAACTTTTTAGTGATTTAGATAGTGATTATAGCCATGTAAAGTTTGTTAATCTTTCAATAAGTTCCCTCGGAGTATTTTCTAATGATTGTGCAACATTTATTGAAATGTTAGAAAATGTAGGTTTCGACAAAAACCAACGTAAATATGTAATAAGGAAAATTATAAACATTGCTATTCGAACAACCTATTATATATTTTGCTGTAGAAACAAAATCTGGGATATCCCTGACTTGATGAAGTTTTAACTTTGGCGCTACAACTAAATGTGAAAAAAAAAAGAAAAAAATAGTATGATTAATGTTTTTAGTATCTTTCATGTACTTAAATGTAATAGATTCAAGAAGCTTATCGTAAATTGCCTATATATAGCGAGGTTTACGATGGAATTTGGCAAACATAATAAAGTTTACATTATTATTATTATCCAGTCATAACTTTCCAGGCCACGAAATACAAATATTTATTTTTTTCCGGTCCGGTATCCTAAAAAATTGTGCGTTCTGATTGGCTGTTTGAGCGGGCGGAATTTTGTAAGTATCTGCCCGCTCGCGCGGTCCGGTATCATTTGCCGCTAAACGAAAACACAAACCGATTACAAAAACAAGTTAAAACAATACGGGGAAAAAATAAATAAGTTATTTACCGTCCTATAGTCGGTCCGGATAGAGAAAAACTGTGCCCTCGGTCTTGAAAACAGACCTCGGCCTAACGGCCTCGGTCCGTATATTTAAGACCTCGGGCACAGTTTTTCCCTATCCGGACCTCCTGGCCGGTAAATAACACATATATATAGCGTTTATATTAAGTGCTTGATAATAACATCGAAGCAATAATCAATAAATTATTTTTTATTGCTATAACGGGTATGTTTTATTTCCTTTTACTGGTCAAATTTTTCAGAATCATGACGCCTCAGTTTTACAGTGACGTCATTATTTCATATCAGCTGATAGATCAAGCTGCATGCAGCTCTATATGTTAACAAAATCTAAGATTTAGTCTAACAGTGACCAGGAGAACTTTCAACATCTATAAAGCAAGCAAACCACGCAGTGAGAGGCTAAAGGTGGTGGTGATATATCTTCAGTGGCTATCAATATTTTTAAACCTTTGGCTATATGACTTGAAAAGGTCGTGGTAGTTTAGGTAAGAAACGTCAGAGTCTACTTAACACATTATTAGCATAACCATGTCGTTTCTAGCCTGCAGCCGACTAGGACGTCGCTTTCTTGGCAATTCTACCCATAAGAACCGACCAAAAGTTTTTCAGTGTGTTCGTTTTCAATTAAATCTCCCTGCACATTGCCCTCGTTATTTTTCAACTAGCAGGTTGGTCAGAACTTTCAATTGCAATTTCCGACTTTTTTAAACACAATTACAAATAACCTTTTTGTTCATGGTTCTTTACAACAGGATTTTCAGAAACAATCCACAATAAAATGATCTCACAGTGCGACTTTATTAACCAAGGCCATCCAAACAAATAACCTTTTTGTTCATGATTCTTTAGAACAAGATTTTCAGAAACAATCCACAATAAAATGATCTCACAGTGCGACTTTATTAACCAAGGCCATCCAAACGAATAACCTTTTAGTTCATGATTCTTTAGAACAGGATTTTCAAAAACAATCCACAATAAAATGATCTCACAGTGCGACTTTATTAACCAAGGCCATCCAAACAAATGTTAAACCACATTTATAAACCACATTTTAGGCTGCATAACCGATGATATTAATTGATTAATTGTGTTTCCTGTTCGCTCCTGATCATAAACACACACGCATAAAATAAAATATATGATTCTAAAGGGAAAAAATTCTATAGATTCCATTTTTAAAATACTCATTCGTGATTGGCTAATTTGTATGAAAATTTGACCGAGGTGCGTTAGTTGGTGTAGATGATAAAATAAATGTTTGAACGAGGACAAATAAATGAGACGTATTAGCTACTATAATAATATACAATGATATGTGCGGAGTATCTAAATAATCGATCTAAAGACTACTATTAGATTCATTTATGTTCCTAATGTCGCTAGGCAACGAGTTCCAAAAATGATTAGATTTCATTAGCATAAAGAATTCTGTCCAATGGCTGTACGACATTTAGATACCTGTAGCTTACCATTATTTTGTGTAGGTCTACAACATTGTAAATGTAAGATATCTTGACAATTATCAAAAAGTCAAAATCAAAATCAAATATCAAAAATCAAAAGTATAGATCCAAGAGGAATAGTTCTTGCCGGGGCAAAAAAACAGTGTTTTTTGTTTTCTTGTTTGTTTTTTGTTCGTTTTGTTTTTGTTTTGATAAGAAAAGATGGTCTATTGTTTTGATCCCCTAGAACGATTCCTCAATGCAAGGGGCCAATATTGAAGGTATAAACATATAAATGCAGAAGAGTGGCCATTTTGGGAATCGCGTCGGCAGGAGTTTGATTTTAGAAAAATAACATTAGCATCAGTTTTATTTTGTTATTGTTTGTTTGTTTGTTTATTTATTTTTGGAAGCGATAAATTAGATATTTTGTTTCTTAAAGGTCAAGTCTAACAAACAATAACTAAACTCCCAAGAGACATGTAGACATGTTATAGAGATTCTCCTACCAAGATGCAAACCTTTGGAACTTCTCGGATTTCTCCGAAATATTGTAATTCGACCTTGGTCTTTTATCTTCAGGGTCGGAGTCTGCTTCCCACGCTGAGATACAAATTATTAGGCAAGAGGCTTAATAGATTTTTAAAGTAAAAGTTAATGCTCAGAATCGAGGTCAAAAGCCATATAAGGAGTAACCCGAGGGTGTGTTAATAAAAGCAAACAGTAGCCTTATTTCAATCAAAATAATCTCAAGTTTGTCTTGACATTGTAGATATTCCATATTCTCATAAAATTCTTGCGTGCGACGCTTGTGAGATGATTATCGATAACGTATTCGATTTGTCGGAAAAGGATTTTACTATCCAATTTTTCACATCGATAATAGATGCTATGCCTTTTATTTCCATATACATTTCTTTGCAAAAATGCTTCTCTTTTTCCTTTTTTCGCTATAGTATCTCTTGTAGTATCTCCTATTTCTACCCCTCCACGAGAGAAATTAAAATCATGTATCGTTTTAAAAGCCAATCATGCTGCGCGATTTTAATTTTTTAGTTTATCCGGATGTCACGTTTAGCTTTTCCAATTTCATATCTTTTGGTTTTTGGAGTCAATCGGTCAAATTTCCAAATGTATGAGTGAGTAACGGTTTGATTGAAGGAAGTCAACTGCAGACGCCATCTTGGCTGTCAGTTGGTCTAACTCGTAATGATGAAATGCTTAAGATCCAAGGTACCCTTAATGCCATTTGGCAATCATCGTTAATTGCTATTAGTCAATCCAATCCAACCAGTGGTCTATAATTAATGTTCGGTCTCCATGGGCTATTAAAGCCCATTCTGGCTCGAGGACTAGTTGCTGTTAGACTGACGTATTCTTTTTAAATTTCCCCCACAAACTCTACTTTGATTTACTAGTTCTTTTACATATACTATCATGATACTTTTTGTCGAGTGTGTGCTAGCTTCTGAATAGAAGGCGCTAAATAAATCCCCGTTTCGACGAGATTAGGTTTTTGTGGACGACACTCAAAGTATTTCTATGGCATTCCATAGCAAGTGCCCTTGAAAACTTTGTGTTTTACAACACATTTTTATGAAAACGGTACTTTGATTGACGTTTACAAAATAGTAACAAATCCGTATTAAGTACGTGCGTCGGTAAATTGTATGATTTCGCGGGTAATGCCATTTGCAACGAACAGTCACGTGCTGATATATCACTTTGATAACGAATCATTTCAGCCAAAGGTCTCTTGGGTAAGGCTCTGCTGGATAGCAAACAAAATATGCTTTGTCTTTCGGGAAACATTTATTGAAATGAATTCCGAATGTTTTGCCATCCAGTAAGAGTCATGAGATTATTTCCTGTAGATGGCATATTGAGAAGCATAATTGTACAGGCACTGAGTACTAGTTGGAAGACATCCTCAGTTGTTATATTTGCATGCGTCATTTCACTACCACTACCAAAATGCCTTCGCGAGATTCTTTTTTATCCATAAAAATAGGAAAATTGGAATTGTAACAAAAGAAAGTGTGCAAGGAATTCTGGTAGTTGTAGTTATGATGCCATAAAATTTGTATTTCCTAATAGGAATTGTTGCACAAGAAAGTGTGCAAGGAATTCTGGTAGTTGTAGTTGTGATGCCATATATAATTCAAATGTCCTATTCGCCTCTTTTTCGTGTACCACAGAGCAGGAATGAACTCCAAGCCCTTGTCTCCAACCGGTTACGCCGTCGTGACGTGCTACCTAGGAATCTTACTTGTCGCGGGAGTAATAAGTCAAATCATCACCATCAAAGTTCTTCTTGCCAAAGATACCCGCAACAAGCACCTCACACCTTATCTCCTTAACATCGTGGCCTCTAACGCTATAGTCATTCTTGGGAGTTTCCCAACGACATTCCTATCATCTTTGAACAACGGATGGTACTTCAGCGATGCTGCTTGTCGTCTTGATTGCTTGCTTACAGGCATGGGATTTATAGCAATGATTGCAACTATGACTTATGTCACAACCAAAATATATTAATTGCCAAGAACCAATACCTTGTGATAAATACAGAGACGCCAGTGCAATGTGGTCGACCCTACATCAAATCCTGATTGCAATCTGGTTCTACTCTATTATTGCTATTATGCCCCCAGTTGTCGGACTCACCGACATGGCGCTAGAGGCGGCAAAAACTAATTGTGTTCCAGACTGGGCTCCCAAACGCGTTCCTGATAAAATCTACATTGTAGGACTCACACTCATGGCATATGTTTTGCCCGTGTCCGTTTCGTTTGTGTACCTCTGGAAAACTCGCCTCCTTATTTCGTTGCACATCAACTTGATGAATGAACGCTCCATGAACTTAAAACTTGGGAACTTGAAGAACATTTACAGGATGTCCGCCCTTGCTGTATTCTTCTTTGCTATTACTTGGTTACCTTATGGACTGTATGTCTTTATATCTGTTATATCAGGAAAAGAGGATTTTGGTGTGGAAGCTACGTTGGTGCCCGCATTAACTGCAAAATCAAGTGTGGTTGTCAACCCATTCATTTATGCCGTCGTTTTAACCAAAGTAGATATACACCTAAGTCCAAAATGGCGCACGGCCGGTGGAAAACGAGACATCCAGGGCTCAATTTACAGTATGTTCTTATTTGATGCTGCAAATTGATGCTGCAAAATTGCTCTGTTCCTGAATGTAAGAAGAAAAGAAAGACAGAACAAGTGACTTGCATTGGCACCATATTATTTCTCTGCATTTGGCCCTGCATGTCTTGTTTTCATATAACACAATCTGCCGTGCGCCATTTTGGACTCAGGTGTATAGGTCTAGTACTGATTGCAAGGAATTTGCTTGTTTGCGCTCCTTAGACGTTCCATAATATAATTAATACCTTTCCATATAACGTGGCCTCCGTATCGTCGAAGTAGTTCATTCGACCGCGAGACTCGAGACCCCGAGATCACTCCCTGCGTGGTCGAAGTAAAATAACTTAATAACTCTTATAACCGAGCGCGAGGTCCTGACTTGCCTTTCTACTGTATTCATAAACCATATATATATGGCGCAAATCAAAACAATAATAAATGAAATGACTGACTCAAAATTTGCTCTCATTTTTCAGATTTCGGCATTCGATCTTGAAAATACTTGGAATACGACGACGAAGTGGTGGATCGACTTCTATGAAAAGTTTTGTTCATGAACATGTGACAAAAATGGAAACCCTTAATAGTGCGGGTGTCACAGGCGCGAATTCAAGGGGTCGTGGAAAATGTGTGTAAATGTGGGAATGTGTTTTGAATAGAGTGATACCGTGAAATAGATAGCTAGAGTGCAAACAATATAGCCGTTTGCACGTGCTCGATAAGAAAAACTATCCGTCAAAGGGAATAGGCACTAGCGTGCATCTGGGCAGATCAAGAAATTTTCGGATACGATTCGAATACGCAGCGTGTGGACGCGAACATTTTCGTATCCGCAAAAACAATTTGCGGATACTTATGGACGGGACCTTAATAAGGCGCTGAAATACGAGACACAAAGCGTCCAACTTGTCGCTCAACATTGTTGCGGTGCAAGTTCGAAAACAATGTTGCTCGTTTTACATCCTATATATCCAACTTGTCACGCAACAAAATCTTTTGTCGCAAGTTGGTAAAATTTAGATCAACTTTATGCAACAAATTTGCGATTTGTTGCTCGTTTTTCATCACTCGTCCAATTTGTCACGCAACATTTTATGCGCAGAAGCGGCCGCCAGCTAAATTATGTAGCTTGTAGCCAATCAGCATGAAGAATATCACCGTGATAGTCCCAACTTGTAACATTAGATTTTGTTTTTGGCTACTTGAGTTTCTTCCCTCAACATAACGTAAACTAATTCTATAAAAAAGCATGTATTTCTTCAGTTTTGTTTTGCTTTTCTGCTGAAGAGGGGCTTCAGCCCCCTTGTCCCCCTCCCCCATGTATCATATGCAGTAAGAAACAAGTCAGCATACGCCGAAGAATATGCGGGGAAATTACCTTGAGAATCGTTGCCGTTATGATTCAACAAGAAACCAGGGAAACGCCGGCAAATACACGCATTACTGGTGCTGGTAAAGTGAGAAAACACTGAGAGACTGCCGATTTAAAAGTGCGCAAAACAAGAGAGAGTGCGTTATTTAGTTTAATTCAACTTAATTTTTTTTGAGTATAATCAAAGTTAGGTTAGATGTATTTTAACAAATCTAAATTCTATAGTAAGGTTAAAGTGCTACTACGACGAAAATCGCTCAAAACTTGGATTCAGCTGAAACTTCCTAAAAAATACTCTTTAAAGGTCCAATAATCACTGTATGAAGTGTTTCTCGATATTCAGGACGAAAGTATGATAATTTACGATTATTTTTTGGAGTCTGTGACGTCATACACTCACATCAAACATTGCTACATATATTTCTTTGTATATAAATCCTTAATTTATTTTATTCCTGTGAAGCTCAAAGGGTAGCTAATGTGCTTATTTCACATTACTTGTGACTATAATTTATATTTTGGGGTGTTTGGGTATTTCTTTCTCCCTTTACTACTGATATTTTGATCATAAACTACAAAGAAATGTATGGAGCGATGTTCGATATTGAGTGTATGACGTCACAGACTCCAAAAAAATAATCGTGAAAATATCATACTTCGTCCTGAATATCGAGAAAACACTTCATACAGTGATTATTGGACCTTTAAAGAGTATTCTTAGGAAGTTTCAGTTGAATTCAAGTTTGAGCGATTTTCGTCGTAGTAGCACTTTAAGAACCCCTTAAGTAGAAGGATTTAGCATTCAGAAGAATATTATATTTCATCTATATTTATCTTAGTTACAGTAGGAATTTAGACTGGCGAAATAAATAGTAAAGTCATAAAGTCTCCTTTATCTGTATTGAGCAACCAAACGCGACAGCTAGATATAAACAACAGTCCTTCTAGTGCTGCACTGCCCTTAACATGCTGCTATTGATCGATTACATCATAGACCCCTTGCTAAAATGGCGACCGAAAATCGAAATGCGCTAAATTAAATTAAAAATCGATAAAGCACTGACATAATGAATCTTCTTGGAGTTACTAAAGAAAAGGTGCTCTTTCCAGTGTTGGTATTGTTTTTTCTCTTAGTTTAAATTAACTCAATCAAATTCTTGGCCGCCATTTTGGCAAAGGGTCTATTTTCCATGCTTTAGTGATAACATAAGGCTGCTGCTATTACTAGTCCTTTTCCTGCCCCTTGCATTGTTTTCTCATTGAATTGCTCAGTCGTCTGCGTATAGCCAATTATGTAATTAGTTATGTACTTCGGCAAAGCAAATGAAATAAAACAAATAAAACTAGACTGTATTACCTCTAATAGAAGTTGAATAAGATGCGAAATTTTGTGACTACATAATAATATTTCAACTGTACTTACATTGAGGGACTCTCCAACTGTGAACAATGCCCAATTTCACTATGACGTCACTGCTTGTTTATGTGGGAGGAATTCAACCAAAATTTGCTCCTAGCGAAACAGTTTAATCTAAAATGACCTGGTTTTCAGATATAATATGTGTTAATATGTACTAAAAAAAATATTCTGAGCGTTTACTGGCTATTCTACTTCTCTTCGTGGATTGATACGGGTTTTAGAACAATCTTTGGTGAATTCGCGTTAAACTGAACATTAAAAACAACTGACCAAACTTTATTCTAGGACGTTTGATAAGTGCGTAATTATTCGTGAATGGAACAAAATAGACGTTGTTTTTTTTTTTTTTTTTCCTTTTGCTGCAATAAATCTAACATTGCGTTGCCATCAGACCTTATATTAATGATAAGGCGGCCATCTTGAATCATGGGATATCAAGCGGGCAATTAAAGAGCATAGAGAACCGGGGTTATGTTTTAATTTTCAAATAATTTGAAGTCTGTGTTTCACATATTGTTCCAACTACGGGCCGCTAGAGCAAATTAATTTGCTTTTCACAAGTGCTTATGTGGAAAGCGTAAAATCATATAAATACTAAAGACTAATCCTGACAGCTGCACCGCGCACTGTCAATAAATTTTCCAGCATTTTTCTCGGCATCATATATTATCTCTTATACTATAGTACTCGTTGGTTAAATGCTCTATTGAAAGAGCTAATCCCAAGCCGTTACCAAAGATTTGTCCGAATCGACAGCTAGAAGGATCGTCAGTGTTCCATACGTTTGCGTGCGAGATTTGCTTGACACGGGTTGAATTAAAGTGTCCGTGATTGTATTTCGAGTTGACTGAGTTGAGATGCACCTGTTCTAGTCCTAGAATATATTCGTAGTCCTAGTCAATGTCATTTACAAATAAATAGATTTTTTAATTCCATATTCATTCTCGAGTGCTTCTTTTTCCTGCTATGTCAAAATCAATCACACTTTCATTGAATGTCAAGGCTTTCGTTATTAGTTTTAGCCACTTTCCGGTTTACATTGATACTGATCATGAGCCAACTTAAATCGTTGAACTCTATATATTTATTTAACATCCAGCGATATTCCTAGTCGAAAAAATACTATTTCTGCTGGCAAATCTTCTGCCTAAGATCACATTAGTCATTTTGAAAGCTCTAAAAACGATCTACGCACTGAGAAGTCGTCACGTTTCGTGCGAGCATCATCATCTATTATTCATATTTTCTTCTTCATCACGAGCAATCATGAACAAAACGCCGCTACAGATTTCACCAACAGCCACTCTCCAAACTTGTCTCTATAAGAGCCAGCGCGATCAAGACACCGTTGACTTCTACGGTGAACGATTTCGGATTCTGGCAATAATTGTTAGCGTTTTGGCCGGGTTCTTATCACCTGCCATAGTCGTAGGTAACGGTTTGGTTATCATTGCCTTGTTGAGAAAAAGATGGCTTCGAACTCCGACCAACATATTAATTTGTGTTCTCGCGACGGCTGACTTCTTTATTGGATTCCTCTTCCTTCCTATGTTTTTAGGATGGATTTTAAACTCTTCACTCAATAAATCCTGTTTCTTCCAAGGGTTGCTGTTTTCCGTTGGATGGGTCGGTTGTGGGCCTCGTTTCTTGGAATGGTCGCAGTAAGCGTAGAACGATACATGGCCTTATTTTTACACCTTAAATACAATTCAATAGTGACACCTTTGAAAGTAACTTTGACCGGAACACTAGCCTGGTTAGTACCAAATTGCAGTGGCCGCCCTTAATATGGCGAGTTATTTAAAGAAGCCTGTTGAGTAACAGTCATTCTCCTGATTCCTGGACTAATCGTCCATCATTGCAGTGTACCTATAAGATCTTCAGGCTGGTCAAACGCCACCAAATCATATACAAGCACGGTCTATTGGCATCACAATAATACTGCTAGACAGCGAAAACTAGCCATGATGATGGCCTATGTTGTTGAGTATCGCTACTATGTTATCTGCCAATGTGTCCTTCGCTGGAGTCGTTGCGGTCGCCCTCAACTTCTCGGTGCAGTCAAAGGAAGCCTTAGGATTTTCAAACGTTTTATTCACATCAGTTCGCTTTGTAACCCTGTTATTTATTGTCGCAAAAAACGCAGAGATAAGACAAGCAGTACTGTCTTGTTTCTCTGATTTTAAGTCTACTTTGTTCAGTGAATGAGAATAGTTTCTCTTATGTAAGAGGGAAAATATTAAACGGATTCGAATAAGAAAAAAAGATACTCAAATTAACATTTAAATAATTCGAACTTATTTTTCATTTATTTAATTTATGAAAACCTAACCCTAACCCTTAAGGTCATAAGTCCCTCCCCCACACCTCACGTATTAAGCCAAAAAATAGTTTCTGTTATGAGTTTATTATTAAAACGTTTATAAGACTTTAATGCAATCAGCTTTGACATTACTTTTTAATACAATGAATATGTTTGATTTGCCCCTCCGTTGGGTTCTCTTATCTTCAAATCGACAAAGCAAAGATATATTTTAAAATGATGGCGCCTGTTTCCCTTAATAACTGACTGCATTTCTTGTTGCTTAAGGTAACTCCATAGAGTTAATTTTTACCGCGAGGGATCAAATCTACGTCGTTACGTAATTCAATTCCATAACAATTTTATTGATAAATTTGTACGATAA
>WHPX01001351.1:0-145016 GCA_011057435.1 Actinia equina
TAATACTAACTTGTTTTCATAATTTATGGAATTTAGAAGATTGCTGCTATTTTTTTTCTCAACTGAGTAAGTAAGAAAAAATGCCTTCAAGTAATATTTTACTTAGCTTGTGAAATAAATTATGCTTGAATATAGTAGAACGAGATGGAAAACGTCTTGTTGCTAGAGTATTGACAGAAGTTAGAATTTTAACTTCATTAATTTAAATTAATTAAACTAATATATTCAAAACACAAGTTAAGCTTAATTAAATTGGGGGAAAAAATGGCATTCAGTTGTCTACAAACCTCAAAGTACAAAATTTACAATATGAAATATTTTCTTAGACTATTGATTTAACTAATGATTATAACCACTTTCTTTGGAATTCGGGATGGTCGAACTACAACAACTAGTAATAAGCTTTAAATAAGCTTACTATTTTGTGGGGGAAATAGCTTCAGAAATATCGTAATAATCTTAAAACAAGACGTTTCAAGTCGAGTAAGAAAGAATTAAGATTAACTTACAAATTCTCGACAACAGCTCAACCTGTTGCAATATTTTCATTTCAAACACAGACGAAAATGTCAAAAATGACAGACCTGGGGTTATCAATAGGCTTTAAACAATAACTTACCGCGTAGTTTTGCAGGTAACTTTCGTTCTCTTGGCATTTTTTCACGACATGAAGGTCAACAAAGTTTTAGAAAAACCATTTGAAAAGACGCCAAGCATCCAAGATGGCGGCTGTTTTCTTTTGGGGGATCACCACTGGACACATACCGCAGGCTCAAGCTCTTTCAAATTTAGCATTTCATCCGTTCTAAATAGACTAACTTAAAAATTGTCAGCCTATTTTCCTTGGATAAATAGTTATTTCACTGATTTTTTCTAAATATCTCTTTATTTCTATATTTATGTTAATATTTATTAGTCTATCGGAAGATTTTTTTTGGGCTTCCTGTGGTTTTATTCTGTCGTATTACCCGAGAAGGGGGGGGGGGGAATCCGAGAAAAAAGTACCGGGTATGCTCGTCGTATCTCTTAGGGGTAAAAATTCGCGATTTGGTATCTTTCAAGGTGTTAAATGCGATATTTTCTGGTATCTCTTAGGGTGTCGGAAAAGGAGAGAAGCGCGCATCGATATGGCTTACCCTAGAAGGCGCTTTTATTGTATTTATCATTTAAAAGGTGTACACTGTAACTCCAGTCGATTGGGTTTTCGGCTTCCGTCATTCAAATTCCCAAAGGTCTGAGCTAGTAATTTTTTTTTGACCGACGGACCGAAAGTCAAAAACTCAGATCTAGAGTTTTGTTTGGACTGAAAATGAGTTACGGTTCAATGATCCAGAAAGTCCAGGGGCGCCACACATCACGACATTTCATCGTAGAGGTTTATAATGTGCGCTTTAGGCCACAACAAATTTTCAATTGGAACTCTGTGCATTCGTCGGTACTGATGTGTCCTCGTTATCTTATGTCCCTTATTTGAATAAAATAATGCATTTTACACTTAGAACATATGTTCTAATTAGTAGTTTTGAGGTTGTGGAAAAGGCTGGGTGGAGTTGGCACTCTGCAGTGCATTGTGCGACTGTTTTAGGGAAATGTTTACAAGATGGCGTCTGATTCGTCCCCTAAAACAGCCCCAAAATACTACTGCAGATAATGTTCGACCCATTCTCCTTACTCGACCTCGGTATGGCCAATACTACATCTCCAGGGACATTGGCCGACTAACATTTGGAAAACTCTGAACCTGCAGAAACCTACAGCACTTCACCCCCACCCCACCCCCCACTAATTCATTCATTCGATTGGTGCTTGCATTCTGCCTTTCCTTTGATTAGTTTACGCTTAAACTTACTTATACTTTATTTCACCGTGAACTATCACTCCCCGTACGGGCAGCTGCTGTTCCGTGAAGTTCCCTCCAAATTCGCTACACTACATTCTATATTTACAATAAACAACACTCAAGTCACATATTGATTTTTACGGAGGGAGGAAACCGGGGAACCCGGAGAAAACCCTCATGAGAACAACATATCAAATAAACTCAGGTTACAAATGATCCGGTCTGAGCCGGGGCAGACCACAGCGGTGAGAGGCAAGCGATGACCAATACGCCACTCATGCCAAACTTGCCAGTTCTGAACTATAGATTCAAATATCTTTTGAAAGTTCATGGCTTAAGTCGCAATATTTCTCTAGCTGTCTTTATGACCGTACATCGTAACTCAGCAATCCTGAGGCAGCAAACGACTGGGTTCAGGCAAGACCCTGCCATTGTCATGGTAACGATAAACCGTACCCACTATAGGGATGTTCTTGGATGATTTCCTTTCTGCAGTTGCTCCAACGTAGAGTAGCAAGCAAAGAAGAGGAGTGTAGCAGACGAGGTATAAAAGCCAGATAAGGAGCATTGTATTGACCGAACGCTTGTACTTGGGGAAACTGAGTTTGTCTTCCATTTGGTACGTGATTTTCAGGGCGAGGTTAATTTGCTTTCGATGTCTGGCGATGATTCTTAGAATCTTTAGATAGCAAACTGATGTTACGAGCAAACATGTGGCTACTACCACGATAGCAACAACGCAAAACATATTTATAGAATGCCCTTTGAATCTCAATACACCAAGCCCAATATTTAGAATCCAGACAAAAGCGAGAGTCATTTTAGTTTGCTTCATGTTGATAAGACTGTTGTACCGAAGATGGAAATACAGAACTAGGAACTGGTTCACTGCAATGCAAGTCAACGTAAAGAACGACACTCCGGCTATTACAAAGAATAGGCTTTCTGCCAGAGAGCCAACAAAACAGACAGCATCCAATTCTTACTTAGCTGAAAGGACTTTGAGACGATAAACGAAGGCAGTACAAATAGACCAATCCCAAGGTCGGACAACGCTAAGTTGGCGAGAAGTATATGAGAAGGAGAATGAAGAGAAACTGTCTTCCAAATGGATATTAGGATAAGTGCATTCATACATGTTGTTATCGGAGACAGTACGACGTTTATTGCTATGAAGAACTTGTTTGAGACTGGAAAGAAATCCTCATTTAATTGCTGCTGTATTTCCTTAGTTAGGTAGGGAATCCTTCACAAATATTTACAGTTGAGGCGGTTAAAGTCCCTGTTGATTGTTTGCGACCATTTCTCCGCCAAATTAAAAGCGTTTTACAGCAACTAAAACTTCAAAAAAGTTCAATCCTTCATTCGCATAAATTTCTATTCATTCTGGGCTCTTCTGTCTGTCGGAGAAATATATGACAAATACTGTATAGTTCAGGATGTAGCTGAGTCAAATCGTTTGTACCACAGTGTAGTTAAACTTGTAAAATGCTCATTGAAGACAATTTTCACTGGACTCAGTATACCTTTCACATGTGATACAAAATAAAAACTTTTGCGCTCTCAATTTACAGACCTTAGCTGTGATGAAGTGAGATATAATGAACACAATTAATCTAGATAGATATGGAAATCGATTCTAAAAGGCCAGATGTTTCACACATAAATAATTCATTGTTTTCGATAGATTGATCAGTCACCTGGGTAAATGTCATACGCTGATTGGATGAAGTAGTATGGTTGTCATGTCTTACTTCGTAGATATAAAAAACGGCTTTAAAAAGGTTTAAAAAGTTGAACATCTTCCAAATTAAAATCCAGTCCGAAATTAATCAAGCCATCATATTTTAATCTAAAGTTGTGCCAATTAATTAAACCATGCGCATTATTGATGGTTGGAATTATTCCCAAGAGAGTCCAAAAAAACAACATTTCGGCCATTTTGGTGCCGTTCACAGAGGATGCTAATAAGAAATATTTTGTTAAATAGCACAAACGCTCCCCCGAGAGTCGACAGCGATGACGTAACGCGCAATCGAAGAACACGGCGTATACGTATACCCCTTTTCACGATATGCGGTTGACTGACGTCCACTACAATTTAATATTCAGTTTGTGTTTAACTTCGGGTTCGTTCATATCTTGATGATCGCATGTGATAAGAACCGCATTGTGTAAGCAACGAGACATGGGGCCCTTGGCTATAGACAGCTTTCATACAACCGTTTTAAATGATGCATGCATTTTGGTAGTAATATCTGGCACTCTAAGACTTTAAATTAAAAAACGTATTGAAGGACAATTATAAATGAAATGTTTACGATGTTAGATCAGCTGTCGCTAGACTGATTGTAATTATACTTGGAATCCACTCGAAAAACTAATTTCCCAGTTTTAATAGGATTCTCTCCTGCCGACTCACACTGCCAAAATAAGATCATTTGCATTGCTAGCTTAATGAATAAACAAAGTCGGTACATTGCTCATGAGGGACTATAGGGACCATAGTAATAATCCCCATAGCTGTCTGTGCCGCCATCTTGAAAAAATAACCGTATCTTGCCTGCACATCAAATTGAGAACAGTAGTACACTTTACAGTGCGAATCGAAAAACCGTGGGCACCTAGAAATATTCTAGGAATATTCTATTCTTCTTTGGCCAATTAGAATTGACTTTCTAATCACAAGATAACGGAAAGATAACAATAACGCTTCTGATTGGCTATTGAACATTCTTAAAAACTTTCTAAGTGCGCACGGTTTTTCGATTCGCACTGTAAATGGTAAAAACTGTGGATGATTGTCCAAGGTACAAAAAAGGGTCTCGTATCGTTTAAGAACAATTTCTTGTTGTCAGATGTCAAGTTGATCAAGCTAAATGTGACTGTTATAACACAAGAAATGGAAGCAAGTTTCGTTTGCCAAGTGTTACAACAAGTTGGGGAAAACAAAGGACATATCATCAAGCCATGAAAGAATTAAACAATCTAATAAGTGATGTTAACAAACGATGCTTTAAGATTTCTCTGTTTAAATCCAATTTCTTTGAGGTTTTCCAAGACATATAATAATTGTATGCGTTTATCAATTTGTAGTTCGTCTCATCAATTTTTTCATAACTCAATTTTGTTACATATGATTAGTTAATTATTGGTTTTTATAGGACCTCCTTGAAAATCACTATAGTGAAGAAGCATATCCTGTTTAAAGTATTATTGTGAATAAATAAAATAAATAAATTGGTATCATTGCAAGCTCAACGTTGGTCTCGCTTTGATACACAGGCACGGTTACCTTTCAAGATGGCGCAGGGAGCACTGAAGGGGACTATTAATATAGTAATGATAATAATATATTATTTATGTAGCGCACAAGTCCAAGATTCGAAGCGCTTGACACAAAAATAACAATAACACAACTATGATACATACTGATAAGACTAATTAAGAGAAAATAAACCCATTTCTCTTTGAATAATATTCGAAAAAACGCTTCATTAAAAAATAGTATGCGAAAGTATATGCGGAAGGATTTGGGAAAAGTCTTTAGTAAGTGGGTGGGTGGGTTGGTGGGTTGGTGGGTTGGTGGGTTGGTGGGTTGGTGGGTTGGTGGTTGGTGGGTTGGTGGTTGGTGGGTTGGTGGGTTGGTGGGTTGGTGGGTTGGTGGGTTGGTTTGAAGGTTGATCGCGGTGGGTTGTGTCGTAAGTTAGTTATATATTTTTTCTATTATGCTTTCATTTGTCATAAAACATGTTTCACAGTTTGCAAACTGCTGCACCAGTTAATTGCCACTACTTTCTATCAATTTTGATTTATATTCTGCTCATGACAGTAAACTTTATATATTCTTACAAACCACACAATTTTCTAAACTGAATTATTTGGGTTAATTTTTATCCCTTGTTTTTTTTTTTCTTTTTTTTCAGCCACCCTGATCTGATATAATCATGGTTATAGTCTGTTTAACGCGAATTCCTATGCAACAATATAATCTGCTCTGCTGTCAGAGCTATTCATCCTCATCTGTGTTATATTTAATCTATATCCACCTCTCGCGAGATATAATTCTGATACCCAAAGCTATTTGTACAACAACGCTATTATAGGGGACTGACTATACGGTGTATGTCTTCAAAATAAGATATGACCTAAGGGCCTGCAAAATACTCCTTTAGCTGGGTGGGATTTTTTTTCTCATTTCAGACCACAGGTCATTCCCTAGAGTATCATTTCTTTGTTTAACGGATGTGCATGATAAGACAGTCACATGAAAATGGACACAACTCACACGAAGAAAGATATTGACACGTGGTCTGAAATGCAAAAAATACGTACGCCAAGGGCAAAGGCCTATACTGAATTTGGTTGTGCTATTGTGGAAGCCAATCAAAAAGATTATCCAACGGTGCGTCCGCGAACACAACCACAGAATGGACTACAACAGACATACCTATTGTCCATTTGAATAGAATGTTCAAGACTTTGGAAGCAAACCTCCACTCATCCTTCAAAAGTTCCTCAATTCTTCCATTGTTTTGCTGGTTAAAAGAAACTTTTCAAACCTTTTAGACGAGTGAGGAATGTCTTTTCCAGGAAGGATTTTGTGCGAGATATTTTCTGCTGTTGTACTTGCACTGTTAGCATCTCCATTAGGGGTCCAAGTTACTTCGCTGTATTTTGAAGGTAAAGCTAATTCTACTGCGTTGCTCAAGTTTTCTTCGTGAATAATTTTCTCGTTGTTTAGTTCTAATAGTCGTCTCTTCTCCTGCAGTTGTTTCCATTCTTCTTGATGCCTCACGAGCCAAGCTCCCCACTCACACAATACCTTCCTGAGCCAACCCGAGAGCGGCTCTCCATCAGAATGATAAATCTTTAGCACAATACACGTGAAAACCAACGACAGAAACACATTGAACATTGTCAATCCATAATACCTGACTATAAGTGGTACTTCTTCGTTCGGAGGCAAAGAATCTGATAACATCAGCTGGACGATACTCAAGGACAATAACACAGTTATCCCAACACCCATTCGCTCACCAGACTCAGACGGCAAATAAAAACCAAGTAACGTCAAACCAATCATGATTAAACACGGCGTGAAGCAGTTAATAAGGTAATACAAGGATCTTCTACGGATATGGATGTAGTAAAGCACGTAGACATATGAATTCGGACAGCACCTGAATTTGGTTTCGTGTCTCTTTGCAGGCATACTCTGTAGGATCCATTCACCGTTGAGTATGAAGGAGTTGACGTCACCATCTCCGACATTTGTGAGGTTGACGTCATAGATGTCGTAGGACCAGGATCCGAATTTTAGAATACAGGTCTGCGAAATAAACAACATTCTATTAAGTAAAAAAAAAAGCTATAAATAAAAATTTACACGTGATTTTCCCGCCTTTGTTTCACTACAGTGCACGTGACACTGTTGGCATCAGTATCAAGCAATGTGATTGGCTGTTTTTATCTCGCTTCGTGATTAGTTTAGAGTCTTGGTACGTACGTCTGTTTGATTACTCTTGCGGAATCCGCTTTCCTATAGCTAGCTTGTTTGCATACAATCATTCTCAAGTTGAAATAGGTCATGCAATGGCAAATATTTTTCAAGGTGATCTATCATTTATGCTTTGCGCATCTTTACTGCGCATGACAAACCCTAGTAAAATGTAAAATGTGTGCCAGTGTGCATCAAAGTAGTCGGTGTGTTTCGATTTCTTAAGCCAGCGATATCCTGCACGGACGATTGAGTTAAATTAATTAAGTTCGTACACACTAAATTCAAAAAACGTTGTCGTCGGCGGAGATCAGACATCTGGGACCGAAATGAATTGTGGGATATAAGCTGTGGATTTTCTTTTGTGATTTGATCTAGTAGTTTGCAACAAGTTAATATTCTAAGTATGCCAAGCTTGAGCGATGACCTCCGCTGGCGGATTATCTGGCTAATTGGATTTTGGATTTTTAACCAAAAAGCGCGCACTCCCCTACGATCTCACTCGATCTCAGACATCTGATTTCAGGCTATACGTTCTTTTGAATTAGGTGTGTATTTAGAAGTCTGATTTAAATGTAACTGCACATGACAAGGACACACGTAATGTCGTCTTACCTGATCATCAAATGGAAAGTGTCTAACGTTCATCTTGCACGAGCTCTTGTAGATTGTTGGGAAGAAGCGAGAAATCTCGCCGTCTGATGATATAGACAAACTATGACCAGTTTCCTTCTCCATCTTGTAGTCATCTCGAGCGCTAAGATGTAAGAACTCATTATTATAATTGTCAAGTTTCGATATTTTGGTCAAGCACAAAACAATACAAAACAACCGCAGACCACCACCTATAGCAACAAGCCCTCAATCAAACGCAGAGCTCCTAGCAACACACCCTCGCAGCCAATCTCAAACAACCTCAGACCACCTAGCAACGCACCCTCAATCAAACGCAGAGCTTCTAGCAATGCAGCCAATCTCAAACAACCTCAGACCACCTAGCAACGCACCCTCAATCAAACGCAGAGCTTCTAGCAATGCAGCCAATCTCAAACAACCTCAGACCAACTAGCAACGCACCCTCACAAAAACAGCAAACTACCTAGCAACAAACCCTAAAAAGACACCAAAGCTCCTAGCAACGCATCCTCAATCAAACGCAGAGCTCCTAGTAACGCACCGCCAATCAAACGCAGAGCTCCTAGCAACGCAGACACAAACAAAACCATAGAGCACCTAGCAACTCAGCCATTAGAAATCAGAAAGTAAACTGGATTCTCTGGTGAGGATACTTACTTGTTGTAAAGAGTAATATCTGGTAACCATATCCGCGATGCCTCGGTTACAATAGTGCTGATATTCTGGTATTCAGCAGCGTTCCACTGCAGTCGAGAGTCTTTCCAATACTGGAGAATGAAGAGTATTTAGAATAGAGTCGTGGAGGTTGTTTCAGGGTTCGATCTGTGAGTTAGCCGTGCCCTGACTTAGATCAGCACAGAGGTTGTTTCAGGGTTCAATCTGTGGGTTAGCCGTGCCCTGACTTAGATCAGCCCAGAGGTTGTTTCAGGGTTTGATCTGTGAGTTAGCCGTGCCCTGACGTAGATCAGCCCAGAGGTTGTTTCAGGGTTTGATCTGTGAGTTAGCCGTGCCTTGACTTAGCAGCCAAGAGTTTGTTTCAGGGTTCAATTTTTGAATTAAGGGTATCGATAAACATTCAAGTTTTGACTATGTAAACTAAGCAAACAACTATATATAGATACGGTCTTGGTTCCTTACTCGTTTCTAAAGTAACTTGTAAGGTAAGTGGTAGCTGTGACTAGATATGTGAAGCTGCTTTTCGAGGTTTATAATTATCCATAATTACCTGCCGAATCCAGACAACTGCCTTCATGGTCTGTGCTCTTTTATTCTATAAAGTAACGAAAAACATCGCAGAATTAATCTTAATGTGGTCGGGACATCATTCGATCCTTTCCTATAGAGCTTTTGAATATCACGTTTATTTATTCCGGGTACATAAGAGAAACAAAAAACCAGTTAATTAAAGTAACAATTTTCTTATAATTTTCTTCATTTAGCATTTGCCAGTAATTGAGGAAAGTCCTGTTTGTTACATGTCAAAGAAAGAAGTATCTTCTCTAGAGAAAAAAGACTATAGTAGTGCCTCCTGTCATGATTGCCATCACGTGGTGGTACATAGTCTCTATAGCACAAAGACATTTTCGACAAATTTGCTTCGAGCTTCGAGCATGCGCACTCATTTTTTATTAATATCCAGCACAGTTTTATTAAAGCTGTTTCTTTCGTTTTCTTCAATTGAAAAATATTACACACTCTTACCACATCTATAATCTGATTTAAGGCCAAGTCAAGTTTAACTTTAACACCCTGTTCCAAGGTTTCTTTCGGCAGTACATCACGGTTGTAACTCTCAAACAGCACGTCCTCCAACTTCTGCACTATTTCAGACTGACTGATGATATCTGTGGAGAGAATTCCAAGTGATATCAAAGATTGAATAAGTATCGCACCTTTTTTCTGAAGACAATAATGCAGCTCTTTGTTGCTTATGGTGTCGCAGTCGACAAATCATAGAAATGAATTGAACTGCCCTTCCTGAAAAAGTCTTTTTATTTTACGTCATGATAGGGGGAATCGTTGCCGAGTCTTCCTAGCCAGAGGCTAAAGTGTGAGTATGGACATACTGCACACTCACGACCACTACATTAGTAATGGTTTAAGCACACAACTCTCAACTCACATGTTGATTTTTGAGGATGGAGGAATACTGGACAACCAGAAAATAAATTCTCGTGGCAAGGAGAGAACAACACATCAAACAAACTCTTTTCACATGTGGCGACCGCAGGATTGGAACCAGCGACGCATCCTGTAAAGGTGATGACACACGGTGCAACATTGCACGCAACATTGCAAGCAACAAATTTGAACCGGGGTGACACACATTGTAACAACAAAATCATGCCCCATCGCTTGTGTCAGCCTGCTATGTTAAGACATTTGGTCAGCAGTCATAAATTTGGTGCAAGCTAATTGGTTGGAAGTTTCAAAATGTTACAGGTAATGTTGCAGCTATGTTCACATGATGAAATTTGTTGCGCGCAATGTTGCAAGAGTAGATCGCGATTCAACTTCAGATTTGTTGCATGCAACGTTGCGTGCAACAAGTTTGGGGTAGACACACGCTGCAACAGTCCGGTTTCGTGCAATGTTGCATGCAATGTTGCACCGTGTGTCAGCACCTTAAGACTCACTGTGGGGAAATTAATAAAGGCCAACTATTTACTGCTACGCCTCCCTTGCCACTCGGATTAATTATTATTTCTTAGTATTGTTGTATTGTCCAGCCTAACATGTACACGGGCGGTCAGGTCTCGATATTTCGCAGTTTCCTTAGCAATTCTCTGTCCAAGAAAAATGATAACAAGCCTTCTGTTGTTTTCCGCCATGTTGCTTAATTTTAATGAAACCATTTTGTTTTCATAAACTTGGTGGCAAGCGTTTAGCTTTTATTTTATTAGAATTCTAAGCGGTCGCAAAAACTTTTGTTGTTGTTGTTTAACCTTCTTTATTCTTCTTTTTGAATGTTCTTCTTCTCGTTCATCTGTCACCTTTAACGGCGGCCAAAAAATGAATTTGCAGTTTTGTTTTCGCCAGAAGTTACTCGCCATTTTTGAATAAATTAAAGTCTCTGATGACCTTAGTCAATAAAAATAAGTTATGAAAAACCCGTTTTATATATATATATATATGTGGGAAGCATTTGAAATCGCTGTTTGCGGACCTGTTGTTTTAATTGTTTGCTTATCAAAATATTGGGAAAATAATGATAATAACAATAATAATAATAGTTTTTAAAAAGTATAAGACAGAAATCTGGAACACAGAAAATTTAAAAAAAAATTTCTTGATATTTTATATATTCGAAGGCTTTTAAAGTTTTTACTTTTTTTGTTAAGAATTTATAAACTTTTAAGCTAGTAGAAGATCGATGGATTATTTTTAAGCTTATCTAGTAGTACAAATTGATGGCAATTATTATTTCAATAAGTTTAAAAAGCCTGTAGTTATTCCGATAACTAAAATAATTTAGCTCCATGATAACCGTTCGATAAGACTCCCAAGGTTAACGTTTAGTGAACTTCAAATTTCACAGATATTTATCACCATTTACGGTACGTTGTCCACAAGATTTGAGGTTATGGTTGTGTCAAAATATAACCGTATTCGCTACCAACAACCTGCTGTTAAATGTTTGAAAGCAAAGTTTTTATATTTGGTAGACACTATAGGGAGAAGAACGCTGTGACTTTGAATCTCAAATGCTTATATTAGTATTCTTGGGTCTAAAAAGATAGTAAATTGTCAAGATCATTTTTCAATTCGCCCAGTTGTAATTTGAATATTTTTCCATCATTCTTTTGTTCAGTCTAGAGGTGGTATTATATATTACTAGTTGTAGAGCTAGATTAATGTTATGAATATCACTATCGCTAAGCAAAATCTCTCTCCGAAACTCGGCTTGACTTTTCGTACGAGGATTAAAATGGCTTAACAAATTTGTACAACATAAAGTTTATATTATATCTTTTATATAAACAAATAATTGTTAAAAGCTACAAAATATTCAAACAAAAATCACTTTTAAAGCGGTATTGTTTTAGAAAATTACCTAATTTTAGATTCTAGCTCAAACACTGAAAAACTTTATCACAGCCTTGTGTTATTCGGTAAAAAAAATGGCTCAGCTCTAGCTTAAAACATTCAATTAAATCTTTCTTCTTTAAAGAAAAGAAAAATCATGTTTTATTATCCAATTTTATGATAAATGAGAAAATGCTGATTTTTCTTCTTCTTCTCACTTTTATTTGATAATAAAATGTAGAGCCATAAGTAAAGTAAATATATTCTGAATAATTAAATGAAATTCAGCGACAAATATCGATGTTTTTGACTATAAATTATTTCTGTTAAAACCCCTCTTGTGGAAAAGAGTTTTTTTAAAGCTAACGTAATAACATAGCAAACATAACTTCTGCTCCAAAATCAGAGGGTAGATATCAAGCAATCAGTGATTGTGAAAAAAAGAATTTACGTTAATACATAAGTGCTTATTTTTTAAAGCTTTTTCTTTAGCACTGTTTTGTAAACATTGGTATAATTTCGAATTTCGAAAATATGAATTTGGAATGTGGTTGTAGTTTTTTAACGTAAAAAAAATATCCCAAAGTAACGGAAAACGCTATATGGTTGCCACATAGTTTATAAACCTACCTTCACCAAAGATCCCCCAAAACGAGATAGAGAAGCAAAAGAGAATAATCCAATGTACTGAGAGGCAATTCATCGTCTGAACTTGGCGGTGTTTCTTGTTATTTCATCGCGGAGACGAAACGGCTAGAGACGTTTAAATGAAGATTATACTAAAGATTTCTCAACCGATACACGAATATATCTCTAAAGAAACACTCCAAATATCCAAACTGGAAGCCATGACTAATTATAATACAATTTTACGCTAAAATTGCTTCAATAAGTGTGATTTAAACTTCTAGTTTCTTCCACAAAAACCGTCTTTCAAAGGAGCTTGTCTATGAAATGCTGTTAATATTCAGCAGGTGTTTCTGGCCTTAGAATTGAGTTATATTATTAGCTGAATAGTTTAAAGAATTATCGGTTTTCCCGCCAAAAACCATTGAAGTTAATAATAACAAAGCCTCTACGAGGTTTTTGGAATAGCCGTTACCCAAAAATCAAGAATCAAAATTAGGGCTTATTTCATTGTTTGTAGACTGTGTTTTATCCTAATAATGCTAAAATATGCATTGTTCGGTTTTTTGTTTTTAAAACTGGTCATTTCTTTTTAATGCTTCTTGCGTGGTAAGCTAGGGGTTTTTCATTGGCTAATTCATTAACTTGCTTATGAAAATTAAGAAGGATGGGGAGTTAGCGAAGATAAGAGATGATTTTCACTGGGGAGACTTCTCTACAATTTGACTAAGATTTTTTAATTTTTTTTCTTTTGCATTGCATGAGTTGGCATTGGCTTTGCAGCTGAGAGTAAACGGGAAAACATTTGAAAAAAAAAAAAAAAAACTTAGTCTGTACTTATATTTTTCATATTTTGTTTTGTTTTATTTTATTTTTTGAAGTGGCTTCTTAATCAGCATGTGTGACCTCAAATTAGGACAGGGCCCCTTTTTTGTCTTTGTAAACAACGATATCATTCAAAACTACGATCCATTAAAAACTAAGAATTAATAATGAACAACTATGGTACAGATAAGCTACCATGCATTGTTGTCCTCATTACAAGAATTAGTAAAGATAATTCAAGGTAAAAGAAAACGAGTTGGACTAAATATTCCCCCATGGAGACATGAATACGGTATATCACTGTCTTAATAATTGGTATTTAGCAAAAGTAGTACCACTTGCGCGATGTTTAGATAATTCTCGATTAAGACAAATTACTAGGAACGGTGTTATGAATAATTGAACTGAGGAAAATGGATTTTTTGGGGATATTTTTATCCTTATGACTTGAGGTATGTCAAAATTTTGAACATCTGAGATAACTTTATTGCTCAAAAGAGTAAGATATTCATACAGAAATTTTGGCAATTTCAGAACAAAAAAAAATTCAGAATACAATAATAGAATAAAACATTCTAGCAATCCGTTACTCACCTTAATTGCGGTATCCTTTCAACCAATCACGATAGCAAAGGATGTCCACTCAATCAAAATAATGAGTGGAACAAGCTAGTTGCACGTGAATGAAGAACATCATCACGTTGGCTGGTGAATGGTTTTCGTGCATAAGAACTTCGTCTTGAACGACAACCTTGGAATGCAACCAGATGACTCAAAATCTCAAAATATAAATAACAATGAATTGAAACAGCCGAAAGGTTGTTTGATTTAACAAGAGAAGCTAATGAGGAATGCTTTGTGTTGCTGTCAACCAAAAAGGCGTCTATGACGTTACCGATGATACACCCCAAGAATAGACAGTTTTCTCTCATTAACCTCGCATTCGAGCAAAAAAAATACGGCCAACATAGAGGCTTTGCACTATCACGTGATGGCAGCCATAACGGTAGGCACAACAATAGAGTCGTTTTCCCCTGGGAAACTGAATTCTTTCTCATGTAAATCACATTAGACCAGATACGATTGCTCCTGCCTCCTGTCATGGCTGCCATCACGTGATGGTGCAAAGCCTATAATATATAAGCTACAATACTACTCCATTTTCAAATCCTCTGTTCTACAGGGTTAGCCTCGATTTGGTATGGAACTAATTTGAATATTCATGCGTCTAACGCGGAAAAAAAAGAAAAGAGCGGGAACAGTATATTATCCAAATCGCGAGTTTTCAGGAACTTTCCGATCGGAATAATAGAGTACCATTTGTATTTGTATGAATGTGGATACAGCTCAAACAAAGCAGCTTATTCTCAATGGAATGACACGTGGTCTGAAATGGGAAAACATTACCCCAAGCCAAAGAGGTCTATTATGATGAGGATTTCATTCTAATGATGCCCATAAAGGATTGCGTGACTAAGTAGTTGGAGGGGCGCTTTGGTAATATATCCATATTTACTACCACAATTTGTTATAAGTTCTCATTTGAACTTATGAAAGCGCGGGTATTAGGACGTTTGCATAATGTCATCATTTGACTCCCACTACCAAGATGCTTCTTTCTTATATAAATCTGAATTCCCTCATGAGAATGGTTAGACAATTAGTAATAATTAACTAACAGTGAACAACAAAAAGTTTGCAAGGAGTCTGGTAGAGGTCAATGACGCAATCATGCAACCGTCCTATTAAAACTTTATTTACTTATGTTTAATTTCCTGCTTCAATACAATGACTTTTTTTTTTATTTCTCCGGATTTTTACCAGAAATGATTTTTCAGTTTATCTGGCAATTATGACGTCAGTCATGTATGAAGACATACAAAAAAGTAATGAAGAAGTATTGAACAGCTTCGAACTTAATTTTATAACGGAAAATTCTATGAAAAATATAATGGATTAACTATAATAATTGCCCTCTTTGAAAACTTCGATGTAGTGTTTTCCATTTTAGACCACGTCATTCCATCGAGAATGATATTGTGATATTGAGTTGTTCCTATATTTATATTTTATCGCATGCACAACGGTTTAAACAAGAAAGAAATGATACTCCAGGGAATGACGCGTGGTCTGATATGGGAAAACCTTGCGCTCAACGCAAGGATACATATTGCGACATAAAGAAGCAAAATAGTGCTTCTGTAGTGCATTTACATCTTTACTGCTCTCAATAGATTCTTTTATTTTAGGTATGTCTTTTTCTGTGTGTATTCCAACCTACTTGGGATAGCATTCATTGCCTGAGTAGACCCTTTGCAGGTGACGTCAAAGCAGCTTAATTTGAAGGACAAAACAAAATATTTTGAATCTCCTGTAAATTGGAAACCTATCGTCATACCCTCCAAATTGAGCTGCATTTTGACGTGCTGTAAGGGGTCTGTTGTATGAAAATTAATCATACTTAAAGTAATGACGCATTTCAAAAGTTTGACCCTAAGAAACACCATTACCACTGACTCTTTCAGCGAATAAAAAAGCTTTTAAAAAAGCAGGCTGTTCCCATTCGATAGCCGATACTCATTTGTATAAGTTTTGCCTCGTCAATCATATTCACAAATACCATTAGAAGTCAGTGGATTCCAAAACATTGGTATGTATTGTCCAACTTGCCCATATTTACATAACAGTTGACTTTTTGAAAAAATGTTTTGCCCTTAAACGAGGCTAAGCCTGTGTAAATGATTCTGCTGACATGTATCTCAGCGGTATTCACCGAAGAAGAAAAGGGACAAATGAATTTCCAATTCATGGCTTGACTATTATTTTCTAGTTAAATTAAGCCTTTGATTTCGCTTTAAAACAAATGTTGCAAAATCATGTGCCGTACGTTGATACATATTACGAGCCTTCTGATTGGACGACCAGTAGTTCGTAGTACGATAGCTGTGATTGTTCTAATGCTGTAGTCTGTTGTGGCCCTTCCATGAACGCGCATTTTCATTATTTTCTACTTTTGTTCTTTAGCTTTCAATATAGTAAGTCATATCTATTTCTACAAATTTGATATTTTATTTCACATTAAGACAGTTTCACATGAAACTATCTCACATGAGAGCGCGTTCGTTATGAGTCTGCTCAGTTCAATAAAGCTTAGATTGAATTTGTAATGTTAAAGATTCTAACAGTTGCTGCTGTCAGCTAGCAATTTAGTTCGAGTTGAAGAATTTTCCATCTCCTTTTTTTATAAGGGTTTATTTGTCCTTTGGTTATCGTCTTTCGTCCAGTTATGAACTCCATCAGTCTTACACTGATTTTCAAAATCCTTGAAAACAATTTGCTGTTGATAGAGACAGAAGTTTTGCACCGTGGATAATTTTCGGCGTTTTATTGGTACTGAATGAACTCAAATCAAAGAGATTCTCGAGAATGGAGCAAATGCAGTCAAAAACTTTCTTAAGTTTTCGGTTGTCTTCGAGGTCGCTGAGGTAATAATGGTTATGTCCAGAATCCAGGCACGACCGTGCTTGGCACACGACGATTTTTCTTAACTGTGATTGTAGCGTCCTCCGTGTAATCTTTACACCTCACTCACCTTTTTATATTTTAAGTTCCGAGATTAGCCGAAGGTGCTGTAATTATCACGACAAAACAATTGAACACGACAAGTGTCAACACAATCCACATGAAAAAGTGATTCAACACACGAGCTGCAAACCTCCATTCTTCTCTGTATTGTTCTTTCTCTTCGTCTTGTTTAGCTCGATAAACGAGTGCGTCTAGCCCATTCGTGGGCAAACTGCTCTGCGCTATCCTTCTCCGCAGAGCAGCTCGTCTTTCCTCTGAGGAAATACAAGTTCTTTTGAGAGGGAAACTGACTCTGCATACATCATTTTCGTTTATTGAATTCCCCACATCGTTTGCATGGGAGTTTTCACAGTTTTCTTCGTTACAAAGATGGTCTTCGGCCTCACTAAGAGAGTAATTGCTTCTTTTATGACTTTTTTCGCGTTTGTGGGACTTTTTGGCCGACTTTTTGATCCGGAGCACACGTGCACACCATGTACAAATAACCAAACGAACCCATGCAGGAAGTGGAGTGGGGGCATGATGATGAAACGTCAGCACGACACACGTAAAAACGATCGATATGAAAACGTTGACCATCGTGATTGTGTAGTAACGAGATATCAACGGGACCACTTCGGAAGTTGCCGGAAGCTCTTCGGCCAGCAGAAGAAGTATCACAGTCAACGAAAGAAGAACTGTGACTCCAACGTTCATTCTCTCGCCAGATTCCACTGGAAGAAAGAAACCTAGAATAGTCAGCGCAGACATCAAGACGCACGGCGTCAAGAAGTTAAGTATGTAATACATGGTTCTTCTACGAATAATGATGTCGTAGGTCAGGTAAGGATATGGTTCAGGGCAGCAACGGTACTTAGTGACATGTTTCGTTGCAGGCATATTGACCAGGACGAACTCTCCATTGTCAATGAATGACTTGGTATCTCCTGGACCACTGTGGTAGATGTCTAGGCAAAGGCCATGATATGACCACGAACCAAACTTGAGGGTACAATTCTGGAATGGGAATAAAATGTGTTAAAAAGAAAAAAATGGAAGCATATATTTGAATGCATTTATCTATAGGACACCTTTGTGTGTCAACAAACAATATGAAAAACTATTTAAAAGTATTACGTGTAGGTAGAGAGGGTTTTCACAGCCAGGGTTTTATTAGGTCCTAGTGGTTCTTTTAGTCCCTCCGATATTGGTTAATTATGATGAGTGTGGAGAGACGGGACCGCCATTTAAAGTGGTCATCCGAGCCACTTGAAAGTCTAACCATTTGTAGAAGTTAGAGAAATTTTCGTATGAGTGTGAAAAGCTGACGGAAATGAACACGGTCGTTACAGGGCAAGAGATACGCCAGACCAATCAATTTTTTTTGAGAATTTACTCTTTACCAAATCAAATACTTGAGAAACACGGCATAAACTACGCGCGGACACGGTCACGCCAAGGTCATGGCACTGTCAGAGCAATAACATTGAGCGCGAAAAAAAATCAGCCAATTAAATCCAGTTTCGAGTTCTATGTTGCTCAGGATTAGCCTCTATTTTGTGCAGAATATTCATGTGTTCCAGTGAAGGTCCGTGGAATTTCAAAGTGTTTGTATTGTGGAAGTTGTGCATTCTTTACTTTACCGTTGATATTTGTAAGTGTTTAGACACTGATACGAGACTACGTCTGAGTAAATGAGTTATAGTAATGATCAATTACCAATTGCTCCAACCGGGTGTCGGGTGTCGATTGTCGGGTGTTGCTGTTAACTCACCTGATCGTCGAAAGGGAAGTATGTAACGTCTATGGTACAAGAGCTCTTGAAGATGGTGGGGTAAAACCAGCCGATTTTACCATCATCATTCACTGTTAGACCATAATATTCTTCTTTGTCTTTGTCATAGTTATCATTAGCACTGAAATCGATATGACGTCATAATCAATTGATTAGGATTTACTTGGATTCTAGTACAAATAGTCCCCTTTACAGTTCCCTGCGCCATCTTGAAAGGTAGCCGTGCCTTTGCATCGAAGCGAGACGAACGGTGAGCTTGCAATGATAGAGACATGTGAATAGTTGTCCAAGGTGTTAAAAAAAGGTCTCTATCATTGCAAGCTCACCGTTCGTCTCGCTTCGATGCAAAGGCACAGCTACCTTTCAATATGGCACTGGGATTTGTGACGGGGACTATTGACTGAATTTTAAACGGAACAGCCGTTCGTGCTTATTTTGGGAGTATTTTTTTTCCTTTTCCGACCCATGTCATTCCCTACAATATAATTTCTTTGCTTAACGGTTGCCAATATGAAGATCATTGAATATGGATACAACTCATCTTATTTTTCATTAGAATGACATATAGTCTGAAATGGAAAAACATTACGCCCAATTTGCAAGCTAGCTTACTTGTTATATAAGGTAATATCTGGTAACCATAGTTTCCTTGATGACGTCACAAATGATTTAATACCTCCATATTTGGTGCTATTCCACTGGAGTCGAAAATCTGACCAGTACTGAAACAAATTAAATTATCCATCAAGTTTCCTTCATTTATGACATCTGTATACAGCTTATAATAGTCAGTGTTCGTTTGGCTTGTTTGCTCGTTTGGCTCGTTTGGCTCGTTTGGCTCGTTTGGCTCGTTTGGCTCGTTTGGCTCGTTTGGCTCGTTTGGCTCGTTTGGCTCGTTTGGCTCGTTTGGCTCGTTTGGCTCGTTTGGCTCGTTTGGCTCGTTTGTTTGTTTGTTTGCTTATAGTAATCTAAGTTTATTTTTAAATAAAATCGTTGATATTATCCCCTTACCAATCTCACCCACACTATCGTTGATATTGTCTGAAGTCTTTCGTCCTGCACGAAAAGGAAAAAAAAGTAATTAACAATTATTAGCCGAAGACGAAGTGAATATCGGGGAATAATAACCGAAACAAAGTTGGGGTTATTATTCCCGATATTCACTGAGCCTGAGGTGAATAATTGTTTTAGTATAAATACACAGGGGATTCTTTCAAAAAAAGAAGATAAAAGACACATTTTTTCCCGATAACAGCAACAAAGCGGCTGGCCGCCATTTTGGATTATCGCTGGAGGTGATTATCGTGTGATAATCTGAGTTTCTCTACCAATCAGCGCGCGCGATTTTAAATAATCACCTTTGTGTATTTATACTAATACTGAATAATTTATACTATATACTATATATTTATATTTATATGATATAGTACATCGGACAAAAAAACGAGATTGGGCTGCCTGTGGCAATAATATTACAATGCAATTCTCTGGCAAAAAAAATCTTAAAATTGTCTCGGGCAGCGATGGAGAAAAAATAAATTCAGCCAGCGACAAAAAGTAAAGCAATTTGCACCGTTCCACGATGCCAAAGCCTCCCTGTTTTCCAACACTAGAAAAGGCTATATTTTTGGAAATTTCGCTTAGAGTGATAATAAAATCAGAATAAAATTTAGATTTGCTATCTGTTTTAATCATTTTTCCTTTGTTGGCTCAGATTGAATTTAGGATAACTCTCAGCAAGACGTATAAAGCACAATCGCCACTCATTTTTGCCAGTTTCAATTGCCGTATATAATTATTTTCTTGCATAAATAATGATATAACATTCTAAATACAACATAGTGAATTTTGTGAAAATGTTAGTACAAACCACGAATTATAGAAAGTGCTAAATTTCGTACATATTAAGAGAAAAAAGATAAGTTGATTTGATTACGAAAGCTTATCTAAGAATCGAAGTCAATTCCTTTTAAGTTTTCGAAGAAAATACTATTGGATCCACTCACTTATTAGTTTTTGTATTCAATCCAATAGTAATGTCATTGGTTCATATAAGCCGGCCAATAATTGCTTGACATATACACGAGGGCAAAGAATTGTTGCCTTAAGAAAACTTCAGGATAAAAGTATTTGCAGAAGAACTATTATTTATGCTTACGTCTGTTACATGGAAGATTTTTGAATTTAAAAACCAAGTTGTTTTCCCAGCATTAAATATGAACTGAACGATGATGAAATATTTATTAATTTGTCGCGAATGTAGCAATTCACAAAGTCAGGAAAATGCCAAAGAAAGAGCTTTAAACAACGAGGGATCGGTTATTAAACAGACAAAGAAAACGAAAACAATTGAGTACGCCAAGCTTAGAAGACAATAATTAAAAAGAAAATGTGAGAAAAGTCTACAGTGAGCCAGTGTATATTGGGCGGAATTTTCATAAAAGAAATAATTTTGTATTTTTACGAGAATACGAAAACCTTTGGCAGCCGTTCTCAGCGGGCAACGAAAAATTAAGTTTTCCTCGTTCATTATATTAATTTCCAGTTCAAAATACTACATCCAAGAAAAGAAAAACAATATATTGACTTAAGAAAAATGGGAAAACTTTATAAATGCACAAGTTAATGAAGTTTGTGATATCTAAAAAAATAGTTAAGACGCGGGAAAAACAGCATTTCAAGGATATAAAACCTTTGTAGAATGCCGATTTATTTACCACATTTTTTGTCAAGAAAGCACCCTAGGGCGAGGAAATTTTAAAGCGAGTTATTGATGCGACATGACACTGTATGTCTATGACATTTGAATGGGCTGTCGGCAAAACCAAGCCAGACTCAAGAAGAGTTTTATGGGAACAATATTCATTATTTGTCGAGTTTAGCATCAATTTTTCACTAAGAATTCATTTGCTGACAAACTTTTAGTTATCTTGTCTTAACGCGGGAAGAAAATCAAAATTAATGAAGATATAATGTGTTTCAAAAACTGAGAGGCAACAGCGTCCACGCTGAGCAAAGCTTTTCAAAACACTGAAGGATTTCAGTTGAAAGAAGTTTCCCAGTCGAACTCGTAAAACAGTCATCTCCTTTTGCAACTAAGCTTGTCATGAACAAAAAAGGCGAAGTAAAAGCAAGATAAAGATAGTTAAGACAGTTTTCAAACGTTACTTTCGGCTATGACTGAGTTGACAAAATTTTTCTCAATCTAAACATATAAATTATTCAATGTATACAAACTGGAAAGCTGTCTAAGACGTCGACTGACATACTTTATTTTCTATTCAAAGGGGACACAAAGGGTTTTCCTTCATTTAAATATAACATTATCATATAGCCATTATATACGTGTTGAACAACGGCGGAGTTTCCGTCGACATTTAAATTCCCAAGCAAAATGAAAAATGTGAAAACTAGCATTTGTTCACCGCAAAGCAAAATAAGATAACCAAATATAACGTCTCTAATTATAGCATAATTTCTAGCCATGCGCTACAATGATAAGCCTTAGCTTATCTTACTCAAATGCAGTTGGCGTATAATTATTATAAATATCGATGAATTTTATGATCCGCCCACAAGGGGTTTCTCCTAAAGCGAGAATACGACTGTATATACCTTGGGAACATAATTGCACTAAAGGAAAAAGAATTCCAAAAGTACTTACCAAGTCAATAATTTGATTTAAAGCTATATCGAACTTGATTTTTATAGGAATATCCTTTTTTTTCTGTGGAATTATATGCTTACTGTAGTTGGAAAAGAGATCGTTTTGGAGACTCTCGAGATGGTTGAAGTGAGTAACCTCTGTGGAGAAAAACCATAAGTGATTTTCTCAATATTAAGAAATCCAAAAATTCTCTTTCAATGCTATCAAAAATTAAAAACTAAGCTCGAAAAAAGGCTTGAAAATAATCTCGAGAATAAAAAAGCTCGAAAAAAGCGTAGGAAAAATCTTACCATCATCAGGAAAAGAGGAATAAAAATACCTTAGCAAAGCAACATAGCAAAGCTTTTTCTACCAAATTATACTGTACGTTTTCTCAATTATTTTTATTCAATTATAACTGAAGCACATACGAGAATTTTGATAACTGACGGCGCCGTTTGCCTCAATAATTTAAGAGCCACGGTAGAAGTTCTTTAAATTGATGGAGCTTTTGAAACAGTTAAAATGATCGAAGTCATTGACAGTTAAAAATAGATTGTTAGTAACATATATAAAGTTCAGCCATATATAACAATAAAGTTTTCGTCAAATATTCCCCGCGCTAAAATAAAAGCTTACCTTCTGTTGACACAGAGTTATAGCAGAAGGCCAACAAGATTACTACATAGATGAAGAATCCTTTCATGACTTGGCAATAAAAAGTATGAACTAAATCTTGCAACACAATTGATAATCCGTGAAGTAAGAACTCCGCTCAAATTCTGCAAGTGGGTCGCCAACCAAAAAACAGCTGCCCAGGATATCTTCACAAAGCAATTCTTTTGATACAATGTAATATTTCAGTACATAACTTAAGTGTCAACAAGAAATAAATATGTTGATTGAGCGTGATATTCCATGTGTTTCGTCCTCAAAAAGACATCGATCGGGCAGTAGAAGCCCACGGCCACCCTTCGTTTTTTGTTCTTGCGGTCGGATGAGCTTCATTGAAAAACGATGAATCATTTATAAGGTGAAAATTGAGGACTATAAGCGAAATATTTCTCGTTAGTTAAGGAGTAAAATACATTTTAGATGAGACAACAAACAAAACAAACGTGAAAATAACCAAAATTTAGATCATTACAAATTCCAGTAAAATATACCACTAATATTGGAAACTTAATTTAAATTTTTTTTTTCTTTTTTCTTTTGTATTTTCTTTTCTAGAAATGGCATTATTCAAAATTCTTAAAAACAAATTGACTGACCGCTATTTCTGAAATAGCTTTTCTATGCCGCTCAACGTCGTTCCTTTAGTGTTTTGATATCGTTTAAATATTTTGTTTTTTGGTAACTGGTTGTAAACCACATCACATTTTTTCTACTTCTTCAAATGAGATTCGTCCGTCGCTCGCTGTTGTTGCACAATGTATTGTAATACAGATACTAAACTTTATATCGTTGATTACTTCTTATCTAATCTAAAACAAATTTAACACATATTTTTCGAAATATGTATCTTGGCACCTCTAATTACCTCGGTCCATAGCAAATCTAAATGTCGAACCTTTCTTCAATGCAATTTGCATTCTACTCAATTTAATAAGTACAAAATGAAACAAAGAATCCTGAATTAAACCTACATAAAACTTACATAATCAACTTCTCAAACAACATTTTAGCTGTGTTTTTGTTACGAGATGGCTAAAAAAAGAAAAAAAGAAAAGAATTTCAGACCTACAGGAACCAAACGATAATAATTTAATAACGAATCCCTCTGCGAGATGGAAGATTTCAGATTGAGAAAACAAGTTTCATCTATCTCATTATTTTCGCCGATCAGTCGAGGTTTTGTTGATGTAACGGTTTGATTTAGAAGTCGTTTTTCATTGAATATACGATAGAAACGCTTTTATATATCAACAAACTCCAATAAAAGAAACAACATATCTTGTCATGTAAAACCAAGGTCATCTTCACCAGTTATGAATAATTGTATAGTGCTAGTACGTTATGTAATTGGTGTTTTTTTGCTGGAATATACAAATAATGAGTAACGGATATAAGTGTTTTATTTGGGTCATTGTTTAGATCGACGATGTCTACATCTTCGTTTTTCTAAATATCATTTGAAAAAGCTCATGTATTACAAACATTTTTTATTTTTCTGCATAAAAAAGTTTTTAGAAATAAAAACTGCTTGGTCAGTTTCAAAAATATAAGCAGTGTCCAAGTTATCATGAACATTTGTCAACACTTTATTAGGTAGTAAATTTGTAAAAGTATTTATAAACCTATCGATAAAATGATAAAGTCTAACGGGTATTATGTCTACATGGTTTAGCAAGATAGTCAAAATTCAACATAGTTATGATAAGGAAAAACAGAGATTATAATTTTTACAAATTTCCTTATCAATATTAACGGGTTCACTTGGCAAACGCGTCTGGTTTTTTCCCGCCACTTTATGAGCATGCGCAGAAGTGCCTCTCACTGAACCCCAAAATAGCATCGCTTTTATTTTTTGCTGCTCCTAGAAGTGTCCAATCTTTACCGTTTTGTCTTTAAAAAAGTTTCTTTCTTAATCAGAAGTTATGTACAATATATTATTAACACCAAACTAAACTTTTTCCACGTGACTCACAGTCTATGAAAAATTTTTTTTTTACTATTAATGGTTATATTAATGAACCAGCTTATGATTAATACTATATGTTGTTGAGACGCTACGACTGTGAATGACAGAAAACGATTTTAAAGTATATAATGTATTTTGTTAGTAGTAAATTAGTAACTGTAGATTTACTGCAAATCCCTACGATTCTGCTGGACTAATCTGAATTCATGGTGCTTTTAAGATCCATGCTGGATTTAATCCAAACTTGGCTAATCCTAACAACAAGAAAAACGTCCTAAAACATATAATACGACCATATTTTGTGACATGGCATTGAATATTTTTCTTTTTTAGTGTTTGAGAGTTTTCTTTTGCTAATATCTATTTTCGTGTGAGCTATATGTCTTGGTTGGGAGAGTGTTTTAGACTTTGCGTGTTGGTGTTATTATCTTAATGTGACCAGGTGACCTGAAAAAGACAGCACTAGTAGCTGCCGCAGAGCTTTGTTTACGTCTTGCTGTCCAATTATTTCAGATAATCAATAATCCAGTTTATTCTCTTTGTTCAGTCTTAGTCTCGGTTGTGCGATATAATATTCAGCTATTTCACGGGTTGAAATAAAATTCCTCTAACGAAGTTTGGTTAGCCTACAAATATATTGTTATAAAAAAAAAAGATCCGAGGATGCTACAGTAGTGAGGTGAACACGACCCTGCGTTTCTAACGAGAGATTATGGATAGACTATATTTACTAAGTATAAACTCATATAAGTTATTGAAATTAGGTGTTAGAATAAGTCGGTGTCCATTACTCTAATTTCAAGTTCGCATTTGCTTAGTCTTAGCCTCGATCGATTTTAGTCTTCTACGCCCGCTTTTAGAGTCATCTCAACTTTCTATCCGTAGATATACATGTATGTTATCATGCGCAACCGTTTGCAAAGAAATTATACTCTAGGGAATGACATGTGTCTGGCTGAATAATGTCTTATCTTAGCGTCCAGCTTAGGAGGTCTTCAAGCACTTATTTTAGCCATCGAAGTTTGAATACTCGCTGAAGGATTCCACGTAATCCATGACCACCTGAAAACAGAACTGGTATTGTGTCTATAAAGAAGACGAAAAAAGAAAAAAATTCCTTGAAATGTCACGATATTGAAAACCAATAAATTTTGCCATCATCCAGGGGATCTGAGGGTAAGGTCAGGAAAGTTTATAATTTTATGTATACACGTTCTTATCCCTTACGGATATGTGCAAAGGCTTTTTATAATGAGTTATGAATAAGAGGTGGTTAATATGAAGTGTAGGCAACGAGGTTGGTCACTGCTAGGGGTTCTTTACGCCCTCAGTGTTTTTTTTACGTCCCTCCGATATTGGTTAGGAATGAGAAAGTGCAGTGTGGATAGGCGAGACCGCCATTTGAAGCGGTCATCTGAGCCAAACTTGACAGTCTAACACTTATTAGATGTGTTTACAAAGACAGCACTTTCTCTAGTTATTTTAAGACACTGAGTGTTAAAAAATGTTATGACGATAAACCCACCGCAGTTTCCACGGCTCCAGGTCTCGATATTCTCAGTGCTTTCACAGTCTGGAAGACATCGACCATTTGTTCGGTTTTGACACGGTCGAGTAGAGACAGGATTGTGCACAACGTACCACTACGACCAACACCATCACTGTATCAAAAACAAGATTATAATATAATCATAGTATAATAATTATAATAGTTATTATTAAAGGATGACACGTGAAAGTTGTAGCTTAGCACTAACAAACTTATGGCCCTCTAACATCTTTGACGTCATTGCATGAGACGGGACCGTCATTTTACCTGGTGAAGGTCTACGTGGTACTTCGGCAGCCACATACGCCTTTTCAAACATTATTTACACTTGTGAATAACTCTTTATTTTGTATATTTACATTTGTAACATTTCTTGAGGTGCAAGTTACGTCATAGCCGCCATGTTGGTTGAAAGTATTCCTCATTAGTTTCTTTTGTTAGATCAACCAACATGGCTGCTGTCTTATTGTTATTTACATCTCAAGGGATTTTGAGCCATGTGGATGCACCCCAGTAGTTAGATAAAGTCTGTAAAAAGTCTATATCTATGGCCGATGCTTAACCAACCGAACCAAGCAGGGGACGGTTTTCGTATGTGACCTTATAAGTTAGAAGACTGAGGATTAGAGATTGAGAGGTGAGGCGGGGGGGGGGGGGAGTATCACACGGTAAAGGAAAAGAAATGAATGAAAAGAAAATAACGGGGTAGACAAGAAAAGAAAAACAAGACAAGGAAAGAAAAACAACAAGGCGAGACAAGACAAGACAAGCCGAGATATATAAGACAACAAGGGACTGAAAAGAGATAAAGAAAAAAGAAAACAATAAAAACGAAAAGGGCAAGGGAAGGGAAGAGATAAGGCTTTGCATACCTGCATTGAACAACGATAGATTTATTGCCTGACTGCTGTTGTGACCATTGCAACATTTCAATAAGATCCAACACAGTTCTAACATTACTTGGCACAGACCCATCACTCCAATCTGTGTGCTGATAGTGTCTTACTTCATGGACACCGTCAGAACCACACTGTAAAATATATATATATATATATTATAAACCATATTTAAATGGCAAACTGAGGGTTTCCAATAAAATATTCCAAGGATTCCAGATGAGCCGTGAACGCGGCGCGCAAAGCATGAGTGGACAAAATGACCGGCCGTAAACATTTTTGGAGCTTGAACGGAACGAAGCAAGCATGGCGGTAAAGTTTAATTGCTTTTTTTAATTTTTCCTTTCCATCTTGCTTTTTGTAGTCACATATATTATATTTTAGTCAAAAGAAAACAGGAAAATACACCAAAGTTGGGTTACAATAGCCTGGGAATTAAGGCCTGCGGCAAAACATCTAAACGCACTGTGATTGGCTGAAACAAAATTCACCGCTGAGCTGGTTGGTTTTGGTTGCAGAGTGAGTGAACGAGATATGTTAACTTTTTTTTCTTCCTTCGACCGGACTTACCGATTCACTTGTCAAGGTAAATGTGCGCAAAGTTACAGAAGTCTTTTCTTCTTCTTTTATGGTATCAACTATGATGTCACCATACTGTTGTGATACTTCTTGGGGCCAATACTTTGGGTAGTTCTGAGACAAATTAGACGGTTTTAGTTTTCGTGTAAAACCTACATCTAAAATTAAAAGCTCAAGTCTTGTTTTATTTGGATATCTTCGATGGAAATATTGAATATTCAGCTGCTAAAATCGACCAAATTTATTTTGACTGATTGAAGGAAAGGTTTGCATCCTTCCCCTTTATCAAATTACGCGACCGGCTGACAGAAGTCTTGGATTCTCTTTTGTGTTAACTAATGATTTATACTCAAGTCAAACGTGGGACTTCACATGAGCCGAACCCAATTACATCAAAGAAGAAAGACCATTGTCATTAATTATTTTAATTAGGTTCGGCTCATGTGAAATTCGACGTTTGACCTGAGCCTTAGTGTTGTAAATTTGTTGGACAAAAGCCTAGACCCCAAACATCTTGCATCAAAACTTCATATGAGCCAAACCCAATTACATCAAAGAAGAATGACCATCGTTATCCATCATTTCAATTAGGTTCGGCTCATGTAAAATTCGATGTTTGACCTGAGCCTTAGAGTGCTGTAAATTTGATGGACAAAAGCCTAGACCCCAAACATCTTGTATCAAAACTACTTATTATGAAAGTAAGTATAAACAAACGGTATACTGAACTACAGTACGAAGTAGTGGTACGACATGCTGTGGTCATTCAGTTATTCATCCAATCACAACGCGTAGTTACGGTAACAGTAACGTAGACGGTTACAGCTACAGCTCGACTACGAACTTTCAGTATCGTTTCCCACTCAGAAAAACCACTTCAGTATACAAACTTAGTGCTATGCTGATAGCACTAAGGGTGAGTTTATAGTAATGCATATATAACACAAATTATATACCACATTCCCCTCTTGTAAGTTATTCAGCATAACAATAGTTCCAAGTTTATTGTCGTAGATCATTCTCCAAAAATCAGCGATGGTGGTGTCGAGAGGAGCCTGGGTCAAAATGTAAGCGTTCTTATGTCTGTATCCCTGAAATGTTAAAGAGTCTTTGATTAGTGTATTGTTATAGCATAAGACTCAAGACAATGGCTTGTAATCGCAAATTACTAGAGAACTTTTATCGAAACCCTGAAACAACCTCTGGGCTGATCTAAGTCAGGGCACGGCTAACTCACAGATCCAACCCTGAAACAACTTCTGGGCTGATCTAAGTTAGGGCACGGCTAACTCACAGATCAAACCCTGAAACAACCTCTGGGCTGATCTAAGTCAGGGCACGGCTAACTCACAGATCGAACCCTGAAACAACCTCTGGGCTGATCTAAGTCAGGGCAAGGCTAACTCACAGATTGAACCCTGAAACAACCTCTGGGCTGATCTAAGTCAGGGCATGGCTAACTCACAGATAGAACCCTGAAACAACCTCTGGGCTGATCTAAGTCATGGCATGGCTAACTCACAGATAGAACCCTGAAACAACCTCTGGGCTGACCTAAGTCTGGGCAAGGCTAAGTAAGAGTTAATTACCTCGAACGGAGGCAATAAGCCATATACATCCTGTAAGATATGGTCAGCGGTAACATAGTTCGCCATGCGCAAGAACGTAACAAGAACGTAACAAGAACGTAACAAGAACGTAACAAGAACGTAGCAAGGACGTTAGAGGATCTAAAGTCATTATTGTAGGCCAAACTTGAGGTAAATTCCGGTTTTCTTACGTTCAGATTTGTAAGTCTTATGTTAAGAATATAACTTTCTCGTTGTAGAACCGTACAATAGCGTATAAACCATACAAAGGTCATAAACTGTACAAAGTCTTCAATGACGAGATGTAATGAGAGTCGTTACGAATTAAATGAAAACTGAGTTACGCGTGTCTAAGTCTGGTCCCTACATCAAGTTCTCAAGTCGTCCAAAGTTAAGGTAAAAGGCAAATGGAAAACTAGTGATAAAGAGCTGAAAATTGTTACGTTACGACGAATGGAAATTACTGAGTTGACATGTCAACTGAAACAAACGAAGATGAGTCTGAAAACCCGATAAGCGAAGTATGTGGAAATGTTAACGCTAGCATATCAAAAATTAATGTCAATGTTTATGGTTCGCCGACTACAACTGGAATTTCAGGAAGTTATGAATTCCCTGCTATGGCAATTTCAACATGTAATGTTCCTGTTAATGGTTTGTCAAGAGCCGAAGGTCGACCGCTTAATGTTTATGTTAGTTCAGAGACCACAGGAACTCCATCTAGCGAATTTCACCCGCCGACCACAGGAATACCGCCAACCGATGTTCATTGGTGTACCACAGGAATCCCATCACACAGTTTCTACGAATCAACAGGAAATTCATGGAACAATCTTCATGGGCCGTTGAACACAGGGATTCCAATTAATGTTCATGATATTTATGGATTATCAAAGACACTTATGCTACCACCAAGACTGAGGACTACGAACATACCGTATGACGACGTGGAAGGAGTACTTTCAGAGAAACTGACAAGCTTCAAAAGATCCTATAGTAGTTACAAAGGACACTTGACAAGAATTTATAACGAAATCGACCGAGCAATTAAACTATCAGACAAACACTTAGTTGAAGAAAAGAGGAACACAATGGAATCTACCTTCAAAGAACTGACAAGGATTTATGACAAAATGATGCAGCTAATGGATTTGCACGAAAGAGAGACCTTCACCAAAGAACACACCAACGAGATTCAACGGAGAGGTGCGTGTTTACTGAAGTGTGGACAATGGCTGACGACTGTTAATGACCAAGCTTCGAAAGCTACCGTGCCAGCCGCGACAAGAGATTTAACAACGACGACGGTAGTGCCATCACCTCACATGTTTAAACACTTCGCTTCCGTCAATTTAACCGAAGAAGGCGACAGATGGAGCCGCAAGTCTTACAGTAGAATGTCGTCAAAGTCCAGTCGATCTTCAACACGCAGTCGCGCATCTACAAAGGCTAAGTTGGAGAAGGCACGTCTACGATTGCAGCGGCTGGATGAGAGGAAGGAGCTAGAGAAGAAACTAGAAGAACACCGACTTCGAACAGAAATCGAAGAGGCTGAGATAGAGATGCGGGTGGTGGACGAAATAGATAGTGATGGATCGCAAAACGAATTTCTCGACCTACCAATACAAAGTGACGGTGAGAAAATAGTCAAAATACTCGATTATCTCGAAGAATGTTCTCAGTCATCTAAAGTTCAACATACGGATGTGAGCCCTGACGTAAAACACGTAGATGTAAGGCTCGAAGTTGAGCATATGGACGTAAAGCCCGAAGTTAAGCACGTGGATGTAAGCCCCAAAGTTAAGTACGCGGATGTAAAGCGCGAGGTTGAGCACGTGAATGTAAACCCCGAAGTTAAGTACGTGGATGTGAAACCCGTAGTTAAGCACGTAGACGTAAAGACCGAAGTTAAGTTCGGGGATGTAAGCCCCGAAGTTAAGCACGAGGATGTAAACCCCGAAGTTAAGCACGTGGATGTGAACCCCGAAGGTAAGCACGTGGATGTAAAGCCTAAAGTTCAACACGCGAATGTAAAGTCTGAAGCTAAGTACGTTGACGTAAACCCTGAAATTAAGCGCGTAGATGTGAAACCTGAGGTAAAGCACGTGGAAGTGAAGCCTGAAGCTAAACACGTTGATGTAAACCCCAAAGTTAAGTTAGAAGATGTAGAGCGAGAAGTTAATGAGTCGCACGTGTATAGCGAAGACGGCGATCAATCCTTTAGATCAGATGAGAGTCACAAAGGCCAAGTGTTCAGCAATGAAACTGATTATGATTTTCTTCAAGATCGAACAGACGGCGACATTCGGTCGGCACACACCACGAACACTTCTACAGTTTTTAACGTTTTACGAAAACAACAAGAGACAATGGATGAAGTTGTCAGGACATTGAGCATGCCCAAGAGAGGATACATGTCATTCGATGGAGATCCACTGATGTTCCCATTGTTCATCAAAAACTTTGAGATAAACATCGAAGGAAGAGAGACACATGACAGTGATCGACTAAGCTACTTAATTCAATTCTGCAAGGGCAAAGCTAGAGAATCGATTGAACATTGTGTGATGATGCCACCAAGTGAAGGTTACTGTAAAGCAAAGGATATCTTAAAGAAGAACTTTGGTCGAACTCATGTTGTATCGAAAGCATTTCTAGACAAAGTCGTTAAAGGATCATGCATCAAAATAACGGAAAGTGAAAGGTTATCACAGCTCTCTCGCGATATGGAGACCTGTCTACTGGGATCGAGTGAGCTCGGACTTGAATCAAGCTTGAATTCTTTGGACACTCTAGGAAAGGTCGTAAATCGTCTACCAATTACGTTGAAGGCAAAGTGGGCTGAAAGGGCCAGTCAAATTTATGATCAAGGACTAACTCCCACGTTTTTACATCTAGCGAAGTTCATCGAGCAACGAGCTACCGTAGCAAACACTTACTTTGGTCAATTGATTCAAGATAACAGAGCTGACAGAGACGTGAAGATAAAAACTAGAGCCTATGGTGGTCCAGCTGCTAAGGTGACTACGCTCGCTACGACGTCAAACAAGAATCACTCCGAAGAAAAGGCCTCACAAATCAAAACCTGGCGACCCCACTGTCCTCTATGCGGCAAGGAACATTATCTCGATCAGTGTGAAAGTTTTCGTGAAAAGACGGGAAAGCAACGTATGGACGTGACGTCGGAACGGGAACTCTGTCGGAAGTGTCTTAAAGGGGGTCACGTGGCGAAGAACTGCAGAAAAACGAGAGCATGCAACGAAGGAGGATGTAAAGGTAACCATCACCCTTTACTTCACACAGCTCTGGTGAATGAACAACGACCACGTAGGCAACCAAGCCTTTCTAGTGATAAAATAGTACCACGTGAAGAAACAAAGAGTGAGACGGACAACAGTTCTGCAACAACCAAGTCACCAAGCACGGTTCACTCTAGGACTGCGAATGTAGCCCACAATAACGCATTAAGGACTGACTCACGTCTGGTGAGTTTGAAGGTTATCCCTGTTAAAGTAAAGGCTCCCAACGGCGATCGAGAGGTAGAAACGTATGCTTTCTTGGACGACGGATCCGATACGTCAATGTGCCTGCAAAGTCTTGCTGATGATCTTGGAATAAAAGGAGAGCCGGTGCGGTTCATTCTGTCTACTATGACGGGTGATCAAGAAAACAACGGAAGACAGCTAAGTTTAGACGTCACTGGAGTGTCAACTGAAAAGGGTGTACGAATAACGAACGTCTGGACGACCAACCGACTGCCTATCACTGAAGAGAACGTTGTTGTCAAACAGGATGTCAGTGAGATGAATCACATGAAGGACATTGACTTGCCAGAGTTAATAGACAAGAAGATAACATTGCTAATCGGTAGTGACGTGCCCGAAGCGTTATGTCCTTTGGAAGTTAGAAGTGGAAAGAAGGGAGAGCCCTTTGCACTGCGAACGTTATTAGGATGGACGGTGACTGGACCATTGAGAAAGGGAAGCAGGCAAAGAGCAAGTATGAACTACATCCATGTTGATCAATCGATAGGATGTAATGAATCGGAACCAGTCTTAACGAACATACACGACGACTTTGTGCGCATGTATAATTCCGAGTTCTCTGAATGCACTGCGGAAGTTCGAGAGTGCCTCTCAGTAGAAGACCAACGTGCCAAGAAGATAATGGACAAAACGGTAGAATTCGTTAATGGACACTACCAAATAGGATTGCCGTGGAAGTACGAGCGACCACAGTTATCAGACAACAAGTCAATGGCAGAAACACGACTCATGTTACTAAAGAAACGTCTTTTAAAAGACCACAAGCTGTTAACGAAATATACGGAAACCATGGAACAGTATATATCGCGAGGTCACGCAGAGAAAGTGCAAGCAAGCGATCACAAGGAACAAAGTAACCGAACAAGTCCCCGGTGGTACCTACCTCACCATCCCGTGATGCACCAACAAAAGCCCGAAAAGGTCAGAGTTGTCTATGATTGTGCGGCATCTTACAACGGAACATCGTTAAACGAGCAGCTGCTGCAAGGTCCGGATAATACGAACTCGTTGGTTGGAGTGTTACTACGTTTCCGAAAGGAACGTGTGGCATTCTTATCAGACGTCGAGCAGATGTTTCATCAAGTTTATGTACAACCAAGTGACCGGAACGCGTTGCGTTTCTTATGGTGGCCAAATGGAGATCTTCAAGGCGAGCCTGAGGAGTATAACATGAACGTTCACTTGTTTGGGGCGACGTCGTCACCAAGCGTCTGCTCTTACGCACTCCACAAGGCAGCGGAAGATAGTAGAGAAGAATACAGTGTCCAGACGATCGAAACAATCAACAACAGCTTTTACGTGGATGACTGCCTCAAATCGGTTGCAAATGTAAATGAAGCAATTTCACTTGTCAAAGAACTTACCTCTTTACTAGCAAAACGAGGTTTTAGGCTCACCAAGTGGGTTTCCAATGAAAGAGAAGTTCTATCAGCAGTACCGTCTATGGAAAGAGCAAGGTCAGTCAGTCTCGATATGGAAAAGTTGCCTGTCGAAAGAGCTTTAGGCGTTCAATGGGACGTTGAAAGAGACATGCTAGGATTCCGTCAAGGAAAGGAAACGAGCAGCACAAGAAGAGGTATCTTGTCATTCGTCGCATCTATTTACGACCCGCTAGGTTTAGCGGCACCATTTGTTCTCCCCGCGAAGATGATGTTACAACAGCTGTGTCGCCTCAATCACGACTGGGATGCAAGCCTATCAGAAGGATGTCTTAAGAAGTGGGCAGAAATCAAGAAAACGGTCGAGAAACTGATGGAAGTACAAATTCCACGCTGTTACAAGTCACCAACCTTGAAAGAGATACGACGTGCAGAACTACATCACTTTGCCGACGCTTCTGCAGAAGGTTATGGCACAGCGTCGTATATCCGCTTGGTCGACATCGAAGACAATGTTCATTGTACCCTGATCATGGGAAAGTCAAGAGTGGCTCCCTTAAAAACAATAACTATACCAAGACTAGAATTGTCAGCGGCGACCCTGGCAGTAAAGGTCAACAAGCAGATACGCCAAGAGCTACAAATGCCAATACACCGTGTTGTATTTTGGACAGACTCTGTTATCGTTATCGGATATATTCGAAATGTATCCAAGCGTTTTCATACATTTGTAGCTAACAGGCTACAAATAATCCACGATGCATCTTCTCCAGAACAATGGCGTCATGTACCGACGGAAAGTAACCCTGCTGATCTCTCTTCAAGAGGCATTAAAGTCAACGACGAAAAGGAGATGTGCAAATGGTTCAATGGTCCAGAGTTTTTACAAAGGGAAGAAGATTACTGGCCGTCATCACCAGACAACGAGCAAGAGATAGGAGACGAGGATGCTGAAGTAAAGGGAAGCAAAGCACAAATGTACGCTCAAGTCAAAGCGAATGTTGATGTCAAGAATGTTACCACTTCCTTAGATGAGCTTCTGCATCGTTGGTCAAGTTGGTACCGACTATGTAAAATGGTTGCATGGCTCCTACGCTACAAGCGATATCTAATGTGGCACTTCAACAAGACAAAACATCCTGCAGTATCTTCAGAACCATTAAAGGTGAATGAAATGTCGGAAGCAGAAGTTGAGGTGATCAAGCTAGTGCAGAAAGAGGCCTTTCCATCAACACCAACCAAGATGCGTACTAAACATGGAGCAAAGATCGTACATGATCGTCTTCAAAACCTGAGCCCGATTACAGAGAATGGAGTCTTACGAGTAGGTGGTCGTTTGACAAACGCTCCACTAGACGAAACCCACAAGCACCAAGCTATATTACCCTCCAGTCATCATGTGACGAGTATGATTATCAGACATTACCACAAGCATAATGGCCATACTGGTCGTAACCAAACGTTGGCGGCGATACGGAAGAAGTTTTGGATAATAAAGGGACCATCTACTGTCCGGCGAGTTTTGAACTCATGTGTACCGTGCCGTCGTCAAAGTCAGCAAACTCCAACACAGATAATGGCACCGTTGCCGAAAGCTCGAGTGACCCCTGGTAGACCGCCATTTACATCAACCGGTGTAGATTACTTCGGTCCATTACACGTCAAATACAGACGCGGGACTGCTAAGCGGTATGGATGTATCTTTACCTGTTTGAGTGTACGCGCTGTGCACATAGAAGTTTCCTCCGATCTGACGTCGGACTCATTCATCCAAGCAGTATGCAGATTTGTTAGCAGACGAGGCGCACCTATTGAACTGTACAGTGACAACGGGAGCAACTTCCGAGGAGCCGAGTCGGAGATCAAAGAAGCCCTGAAACAATGGAACCAAGAGAAGATACGCGAAAGATTGAGAGAGAAAGAAATCCAATGGTATTTCAACGCACCATCCGCTAGTCATACTGGAGGCGTTTGGGAACGGATGATCCGTTCAACCAGAAGAATTCTTAGAGCCACAGTCGGAAATCAACTACTTGATGACGAAACGCTGTCGACGACACTGTGTGAAGTCGAGAAGATCATAAACGATCGCCCGCTAACAGCCGTCTCAAATGACCCTAGGGACATGGAGGTATTGACGCCAAACAGCCTTTTGCTTCTCAGACCGAACTCATGTGCTACGCCATGCCCGAACGACGATAACATTGCGGCAAGGGAAAGATGGAAGCTGGCCCAAAGTTTAGCAGATTCGTTTTGGAAGCGCTGGGTAGCCGAATACCTTCCAACGCTGCAGGAAAGGCAGAAATGGCTCAAGAAACAGAAGAACGTGTTGAAAGGTGATCTGGTAATGATCAAAGACGACAGCCTTCAACGAGGACAATGGCCCCTAGGACGCATTATGGAGACATATCCTGATAACCTAGGAGTAGTACGAAGAGTTTTGGTGCGTACCGCCAAAGGAAGCTACGAAAGAGATATCAGGAAGCTGAGCCTATTGGAACAACAGGAGGATTCTGATGATACCCCATGAAATAACAAGCGTGAATACACGTACTAGGAAAAAAGAAAAAATTAAGATAGTTAAGTTACTGTTATATAAGTATCATAAGTACCGTTTTTTTTGGTAAGGTAAAAAGGGTCAATGCCCTTTTGGGGGGCGGTGTAAGATATGGTCAGCGGTAACATAGTTCGCCATGCGCAAGAACGTAACAAGAACGTAACAAGAACGTAACAAGAACGTAACAAGAACGTAGCAAGGACGTTAGAGGATCTAAAGTCATTATTGTAGGCCAAACTTGAGGTAAATTCCGGTTTTCTTACGTTCAGATTTGTAAGTCTTATGTTAAGAATATAACTTTCTCGTTGTAGAACCGTACAATAGCGTATAAACCATACAAAGGTCATAAACTGTACAAAGTCTTCAATGACGAGATGTAATGAGAGTCGTTACGAATTAAATGAAAACTGAGTTACGCGTGTCTAAGTCTGGTCCCTACACATCCCGAGGGCCGCAGGCCCTAGGGATTCATAGGCTTATTGCCGACGTTCGAGGTAATTAAGTATTTATTTATAAATTGAGAAGGATTTCTATCAAATGTTGCTCATTATAAATGCGAACGGTCTATATATAGTTATTAACCGGGTTAATAACTATATATTGACCTCGCATTTATAATGAGGGTTATAACAAAAATAAAGCCTTGTGAATAACAAAGAAAACCGTGTCATTTGATAAATAACTCACAGATAGAACCCTGAAACAACCTCTGGGCTGATCTAAGTCAGGGCAAGGCTAACTCACAGATTGAATCCTGAAACAACCTCTGGGCTGATCTAAGTCAGGGCAAGGCTAACTCACAGATAGAACCCTGAAACAACCTCTGGGCTGATCTAAGTCTGGGCAAGGCTAACTCACAGATAGAACCCTGAAACAACCTCTGGGCTGATCTAAGTCAGGGCACGGCTAACTTACAAATTGAATCCTGAAACAACCTCTGGGCTGACCAATCCAAAATTTGTTCAAAAAAAAAGTGATGTTGCTTTGGTATGGGCATAGATGCAACTTTTGTTACTTACATTTGCATAAGAAGCATTGATGTAATTGGCTCCTTCCTCATCAGTGTAAACCTGTACGAATACCCTTGCTTTATCCACTGCATAAGGCATAATTTGAAAATAAAATGTCTTAACGAGTCAAGTATTTTAGAAAACGCTCTTGGTATTCGATGCAAAAGACAGGGTTTACTTACATGGCAAGATGTTTGAAAACCTGTTTTTCCTGTTATTACAAGGTTTGTTTCCATCTGTCATTTCATCGTCTTGGACAAGAGGGCACACATGCGAAAGGTGCTGCAAATGGAATTAATACATTCCTCCCATACATTAAATTATTATGGGTGGTATGGGAGGCATACGCTGGGTTCAACTCTGGGTTCAATTCCCGAGTGAGCCTCATAAGTAATAAGTTTAATTTAAATCAAATAGATGTTTGTAAGTTGTACACGGTCATCTTCAGGGTAACATAAAGAAGCTCGTAACAACCGTATAATATAAGAATAACTTTGCCTCAAGACAATGAGCGTGTCATCATGTCTATCAGATCCTGCAAAAAGCGATATTATGGTAGACTTTAAGCGAGAATAATAACTTCTGTTGGAAATCAAGTTGAAATCAAGCTGCTAAATTTATTGCAATAACAATAGAAACCTTTTTTTTTTTACTCACATAAACTCATCCTGAAGCATTGAATGCGAGGCTACATGTGGCTATAGAATCTATTGTTTCTAGATTTGGCAATATATATATATGCAGAATATGCAGCTGCTAGAGTCTACCCGCGTTTGCAAAGTAGTAATAACAATAGTAACAGAATAAGAACCTTGAATTCCATCTCGTATCCAGAAAGGTTTTCCTTTTCGTCAATTTTGGCAAGTTTTTCCATTTCTTCTCTCAGTTGCAATGCTTCTATTTCTGTGATTCCACATGTTAGAAACTCGTGAATTGCAGTGTGTACAAAAATGTACTGTTCCTGTTAAATTTGAAAGGATTTCAATATATTTACTTTATTAATTGATGTAACGTTAACTATCCTAATATTTTTTACCAGCAACTTGTTTAGACATTCTATATGACCTATAGTCCATGAAGCTGTCCTTTAAGAGAATTGATTTTTTCCTTCTTTCCATCCTTCCCTCCTTCCCTCCTTCCTTCATTCCTTTTTCTTTCTTTCTTCATTTGCATATTCCCTAAGGATTTCAAGCGTCCTCTATTCTTACCGTTGTTTGCACCATATATGGTCTATTTTCTCTCATCGTTTTAACGTAGTTGAAAATATCCAAGGTTTTCTTTTCTTCTGCTTGTCTTAACATGGCGTCAACAGCAAGAAAAGTTCCAGTTCGTCCAACCCCGGCACTGAAAAAGAACCCAAATGCTTATATAAAAGTACTTTCAAATAAAAAAGATGCAGCCATGACTTAGCCCAGGCTAGAGGGTGATGGTTGTTTTTAGCGGTCAAACTTTGAGTTAGCCATACCCTGACTTATGGCAGCCCAAAGGTCGTTCAGTTTAGGGTTCGAACAGTGAGTTAGCCGTGAACCGAATTTGAACCGCCCAGAGCTGAGTTGTTGCAGGGTTCGCACGATCTGTGAATTAGCCATGCCCTGACTTTGATCAGCTCAGAGGTTAATTCAGGGTTTTATTTTCGAGTTAGCCGAGTCCTGACTTAGATCAGCCCAGAGGTTGTTTCAGGGCTCGATATTCTTAAGGTCCAAAATATGGTTGATATTATACTCGCTATCCTTTTCTTACTGCTCTAAGGGCAACAGCCATTACACTATACCTGCAGTGAACAACCCAAGGAGACACCATGGCTGTGTCTGACACGAGACGCCTTCTGAAGGCCAATAGTTGTGTTGCATAATGAGGGACATCCTTATCAGGCCATGCAGTGAAATGATATTGGAAAACACAACGCTGCTCAGTTGATCTGGTCTGTGGAAAACAAAGTTTCATAATTAGTTATTTTTTCGATCAAATATTGCATCTATACCTATTTTTAAAAAAAGGTTGTAGGTTGTCATGGCCATGAATAGGCGATAGCAAAAATCTATAACAGATAGGTCATTCCAAGGCAAGAATAGCTGGATGGACCTTAATGTCGAGACTGATTCAATGTTATGTGTATTCAACCAAACCATTTCCTTTTCGGATGACCTATCGCCTTAGCGGTGACAACTTTTTTTTTGGAAATCGGTGTATACAAAAGTTTAAGAGAATCGATCATGATGAATCACGGCAATGAACTTGAAGTTAGCTTGTTTCAGACCATTTAATCTAGGCTCCAGAGGTACTTTTTATTTCTCTTTTGGGGCTTTTAATATTAATATTACTTCAAAATTATGGCAAACTTTGAATCGAGAATCAATAATCTACACCCCAGGGTACGTTCTATTTCCTTCATGACGATATTTATTTGCTAGTAAGATTATAGTTACAACTCAATGAAACTTATAAAAGTAAGTCGTAGGTGTCAAGTTTGACGTTCCTTTTGTAGGAAAAACGTACCTTTGTCAAGTAGAAAGAACGAATCGAGTAATCAGCAAATATTTCAGTCTTTTGCAGTTGAACAGATATGTCGAGGTATTTTTCACAATCTTCTGGCCAATATTTCTTACATTTGGTCTATTAAAAAATGACAAAATAAACTGTACATCATATTTAATTTTTAATTTCTATTTTTTTGTAATTGCACATAATTACCATTATTCGTTAAAATTGAATATTTCAAAATTGATCTTACTCTGAGATTAAAATCCAAACTTATTTCTTTTCGCCCCTAGTGTTTTCAGTGTTTTTATACGTCAATTTTGAAATCACAATCTGATGAATTGGAGAATCGAAATTACATGGTTCATTGAAAACTCTGCACCATAAATATTACCTTACTTCCTTCTATTAGATCTGTTAACATGACGATCACTGATGTCTTTTCTTGCCAAATCATGCGCCAAAAATCTACCACACTCCGTTCAACAGGACCTAAATACATTAATTTCATTCTAAAACGAATATAGCTCCTATAGGTTGATCTTTGCACTGCTAATCTTTTACACATTTGAATTGAATATAGCGTGTTAGGAATTTGCGGAGGCAGGACGACACTGGAAAAGTGGAAAAACCCAGAGAGAACCCAGAGGCCCCACTTTCCAATTAATGGAGAGACCCAGGATACTTTACTCGCATGTGATATGGAGTCCAAAAGAATACAACCCGAGACTCCAATTAGCTGGTACACTAATGGTATACTACCCTTCATTTACTAAAAACCAAAAAGCCCTGACAAGTTTAGCCCACATTTCACCCACCATTTAGCTAACATCTGACCAAACATGTGACCAAACATTAGACCTAACATTTGACCCAAAATTTGACCCAAAATTTGACCCAACTTTTGGCCCAACAGCCGGTTGAACCAACATTTCAACCAACATTAACCCAACATTTAGTCAGCATTTGCCACAATATTTGACCCAACGTTTGACCTATCTTTAACCAACGTTTGACCAAAAATTTGACCCAACATTTAGCCAACCAGTTTACGAGCATTTGTCCGAACAAGTCAATAGTGGGACCATTTTTCATGGTTAGAAAACAATGTTCGGTTGTCATCTTTCATGTTCCATGAATGTTGGGCTCGGTTTGTCGTACCAGTTTTCCACGAAACTATTACGTACCATTTAACGCTCTGCCAGTAAAAATTGGCCAATTGTCGCTTCATTCAAATGGAGCGGCGTTTTGTCAGGACTTTTAGCCATCATTTTGACCTTACATTGTTGGCATACCACCATGACATACGGTCAAAGCATTTGGCCCATACTAGCTTCATGTTTAGACAAATATTTGGACCGTTTGTCTAACGAGCAAGTTCAAATTTGAAATGTGACTTTGATCAGCCTAGAAGCCGTTTCAGACGTGAGTAGCAATAAAAATATAAAGGTTGAAGCTAAGATAATGAACTAGTGAAAATTACCATTGATTACTTACCTTGAGAAGCAATGTAAGAAATATGTCTTCCTTCATATCCCTGCAAACAAAGGCCCATTAAACGATAGCCCCCTTCACAGTTCCCGTTGCCATCTTGAAAAGTAGCCGTGCCGTTTGCATCGAATAGAGACGAACGGTGAGCTTGTAATGATATAGAGTCCTTATTTAACAAATTGGACAATTATTCCCATGTCTCCATCATTGCAAGCTCACCGTTCGTCTTGCTTCAATGCAAAGGAGCGGCTACCTTTAAAAATGGCGAACGGAACTGTGACTAAAAGGACTATTCAGACAATATCATTTTTCCTTAGCATCCACAATTGCAATGCAACAGCTAAATAGAACTAAACAAAAGAGATGGGATTACCCGGATGTAGCTGGCATTAATGTAATCCGAGTCTTCATCTTCTTCAACTTTCTCCAGAACCACTCGAGAGTTGTCGTCTGATGATTAATATAAGAAACAATACTCATAAAAATGATATATTGTAAATAACAGCTTATTGTAGAACTTGGGGGAAGCAAGAGAAACACTGTGCAAAAGAGTTCACGAGTTTCGTCGATTTTAGACTTTACTCACAAGGTACAATGTTGCCATATCGATTTTTAGTCTTGTTAGCTGCTTTCCTAGCAACGAGCGAAGGAAACTGCAGACCATTCCCCATGTTCTAAAGTAAAAGAGAAGTTTCAGGAGCAGGTTTTAAATCAATGTAGAAAAACGTCCCAGAAAACTTCAAATATGCAAGCCATATTTCAATGAGAATTAGGCCTGTTGTAATAAATAAAGTTGGGTGTGCTGCCATGCGTTTGAGTTTGGACCTCGAACATTTGCCGATTACGTTTAAAAACTTGTGTTTCTATGGGGCGTTTGAGACGATAAAAATGATGAACTTTCAAAACAGGGCAAAATTACCCAAACAACGATAAGCTAGATTACACTCCGATATCAAGCCATGTAATCGAGCCTATCACGGTTGACTAGACTGCGAGCTAAGTCCCTCTATTTCCCTTGGTCACTGTCCGTCTGTCTGTCCGTGTCGATTGGTCGAGGAAGATTGATTACGACCAATCGACACGGACAGACAGACGGACAGTGACCAAGGGAAATAGAGGGACTTAGCTTGCAGTCTAACGGTTGATTGGCTAGCTAGATTTGCTCTGTTTTGACCAGACACCGTCTCTTATTCTATAAAGTTTCATATTTTTTATTCGTATATTTTCGAGTCTTACTGGAATAAGAGGAAAAGGATAACATGCAAGAAAAGGACAATTATTAATTTAATGAGAAAAGAGTCGGTTATATACCCTATTGATAAAATAGTTATTTTATTCTATTGTACCTGAAATTCTTTCGTCAGTATCTGTTTTTTCTCCTTTGGAACTTTCCGCATGCACTCTATGAACTGGTTGACAGTGAAAGAGCGATTTGTTAACGTTGCTTCGTGACTCAACGAGTTGCCATATTTAACACCAGATGATGTGGCATCTTCAATCTCCTCTTTGTTATTTTCACTTTGCTCATCTAAAGAAAAAATAAAGCTCTTCTAACAATAAAAAATGTATAATTGGAATGTCTGGAAAGCAGCTTTTAGCTAAGCACTTTTGACCTCGTTATTTATAACGATAATGATATTAACAGAGGTTCGACAGAGTGGTAGTCTCCTTTGAAGCTATCATTAGTTTCGGTCCCAGATCCACCACTTATAACGACTGCACATTCTTTATGGGGCTAGAGTTGCCATTACATCGGCGTTCGTTAAATAAAGCCTTGTATTAAAGCCCATGGACCCGATTCATTGCGTGGAAGTTTTTGTTCCAGTTCAAATGTCGTGTCATTGTCAGTGAAAATAGGAATATTTGTTTCATGTGTCTTCTCTCCTGATGTGTATCCATTAAATAAAGAAATGATACTGTAGGGAATGACATGTGGTTGGAAATGGCAAAAGAGTGGATTAGATTCATTCTGTAAATTGCATAGTTGTTGTCTTGCCCTTTTTTCACTGTAGTCCAGATTCGATCCTTGTACTCACAATCAATTCATAGCTCAGTTTCTTATTCATCACTATTTCAACTATCTCCTTTTTCCTGTTGTTTTTCCCTCTTCACAAAATCATAATCAAGTTCCGAGGATCACAGGTTTGCAGTGGAGGCCTGGGTCTACATGGAAGCGTTACGTGGGCCATGTCACCCTAGTCTCCCCCACAGCCGCTTTCAGTGTCATCACGCAACGCTTTCTCCCCTGAGTCGTTGCGTGATGACACTGAAAGCGGCTGTAGGGGAGACTAATGTCACCCCCTTTCAAGGTTATAAATCCACCACTAGTTTATCCACAGCTGCTTCGTATTCGATTACGTTCTACTTTTGTAAAACCAGATCGACAAGTTTATTTAAACTTGCTTATGTACTTTGAACGAATTTTTTTCCCCTTTCCAAAACTTCGTCTGACAAACTTAAGCGGTCTGTCTATAGTCAAAACTCAAACGAGTATTATATGATCTAAAATTATACATGGAAATTGATATCTATAAGAGTAAAAAAATTAGTACACCAACCAACTGATTTCTCTTAAACTGTCTTTTATATACTGTAAGAAATATTGATCTTCAAACCTTTTTCTTCGTTATCCTCAATCATCGATACTTGAGCGTTGAGTTGCGAAGCACGGGCTGCATAATGCACTCGCTTCACCTTTGGATTTTTATGCCTGAAAATGTTAAGTAAATAGTCTTCCGCTAGACTTCTTTTTACCTTGAAATTGGAATCATCAACTCCAAGTATTACTTCATAGAGAATCGAATAGGCCTAATTCTTCATGGTGCGATGATTTCCCATCAGTTCGGATCACATGCTATACTCTTGAGAATAAGATTTGTATAAATTGTATCCATATTCATGTGTCTTCTCACGTGCACTATTATAAACAAAGAAATGATACTCTAGGGAATAACATGTGTTCGTCTGGAATGGGAAAATATCACATCAAGACAAATTTGTCTAACCCAAAGAATTTCACTCAATGCCACGATTCGAGCGATATAAAGTTTTGAGTAAAGTTCTATGTGGAATATCCTTGGTCAGCCACTAAATTTGCCTATTACAATCCATTCGCAGTAGTCTCCCTCGCAGCCGTGTTTAGTCTAGCTCCATTCCCCTACGGTGCGAGAATAACAACAGCTACGAGGGAGACTGCAATCGCAGTGCACTGCAAATATTTAAAAAAATATGTATGAAATTTTAAATAAAGTAAGGATTTTATCAAAATGACTAACCTTTTTATCAAAACTATGACTATCGATGCTACCATTATTATGATGACAGCTGCGACTACGCTAGCACCAACGGTAATGATCAACAGAAATGATACTGGTCCATCCTTTAAGTTAGTACCCGTCCCTTCAAAAAAAGAGATAAGAAACCTATGAAAGAAAAATCTCAAAAGCTGCAAATTGTAGCTATTGTATCACTGGAAAACATTTAGAAAAGATTGTGCCGTGCCATGACCGTAATGTTTTGAAAATTATGGAAAGAATCAGGAGCAAAAAAACTGAGTTTTGCGAATCCACTTCAAGTTAAGCTAGGATATACGACAATGCATGCATGCATGCATGCATGCATATGATTATATAGCTATTCCTGGAATGAGGAAAAAAACTTGGTCGTGTTGGTATTGCAATACATGGTTGGAAAGTTTTAGCGTACATATTTCCAAGAATGCGTCTATTTCGTCCCACAATGAACTGAAATGCCAACTCGACTAAGTTTTTTTGGCAACCTCGGAATTGTTAATATGCTGGCATTTACAATTAGGCAGCATTTATATGAAACGTACATTCTAGCTTGATATGAAAATCTCATCGATATAGCCAAGGACTAATTAATGGACTGTGCACTGCCTTGCTTGTCACAGACAAAGGTTTCGATGCGAGGCGTCGCGCATAATGCCGCAGTGATTCATGAAAGAAAAAAATAATTATTAATTTCGCACGTAGGTTCGTGTATTAAAACCTTTGTTTGTGATAATTAAGAAGATAGCATTATAGCATGCTATGAATGGTTTGAAACGTTCAGCTAATGACGTGCATCGATTCCGTGCCTTGGCCTTGTCAGGCTTTTTTTCTTTCTTGTTTTAATAAAATAAGCACCGATAAAAATCATTAAACAATGTCCTTTACCTCTATTGCCTCTTATAGTTATTGGTATGCTAAATGGGCCTGGACCAGCCACTGTGTACCCTCGAATACTGACGCTATACGTCACATGATACGTCAGGTTGTCCAACACATGGGGAGATTTGGTAGCATTATTTGCTTGCGAAGATGTTAACGAAGATCGCTTGCGTCGCAACTTCACAGGCTTCCATTTGACCTCGTAGGCCACTATTTTTCCATTAGCATCATCTTGAGGTATTTCATTCCAAAATATATTAAACTTGCCACTTGCAATCTCTGTAGCTGTTACGTTTTCTGGGGCAGCCGATGGTTCTGTATAATCGAGTTTTTTTTAACTTTCAATTTCCATCGAGCATCAGGAAAAACGTTTTGTCTCATGAACATTGTTATTTTTTATCTTGACTTATTCATGCCAAGAGAATTTGAAATGATCCACAGTAACAATTTTAGTTTTATAACATGCATTTAATATTTGAGTTTTATTTAATTGAAGTACTACATGGTACGCAAAAATCATTTATTGGAATAAAACAGCATACATATAATTATGAAGATACGTCATTACACCAACCTGCTTGTAGTGTTGTAAACGTCACTGCCCTGCTCCATTTACTTTTCCCAAACTGACTTGAAACCATTACCCTTACTGTATAGTTAGTATAGGGTTTCAAGTCTGTTAGGTGATAAGTACTTAGGTTTGTTAGGTATCTCTTGTGCCAATCGAGGTCAATTGAATACTTTGTGATATTCCCTTGGTCTGCGGTTATATTAGGTATTATCATTACAAAGGCTGCTGAGCGTGAAGATGGTTTTATTTGGACGATAGGTGGATTGAGAACACCTGCATCAAGAAAACAACAAATAACCATACGAACTGCAAATTATTTAACAATTATTCGCCGAAGGCGAAGTGATTATCGGGGAATATTTACCGAGACGCGCAACGCAACAAAGCGGCTGGCCGCCATTTTGGATTTTTGCTCGAGGTGATTATCTTGTGATAGTGTGAGTTTCTTGACCAATCAGCGCGCGAGATTTTTCATAATCACCTGCGTGTTTTTACTAAGTATTGATATATTTTTTTTAAATCACTGCACTCTCAGGATACTATTTAATATGAACTATATACAGTACTTTACAATCACACCTGAAATATCGTACAATTTTCCGTTACGATAGAATAGCGTATTGGTGGTCTTTGAACGAAGTGTTTCTATGACTGCTATGACATTTGTAGGTAAACACAAAGTTTTCAACGGCAAGTGCCTATATACCATGGAATGTCGTGGATACGCGGAGCACGGAGCACGGTGCACGGTGCACGGAGCACGGAGCACGGAGCACGGAGCACGGAGCACGGAGCACGGAGCACGGAGCACGGAGCACGGAGCACGGAGCACGGAGCACGGAGCACGGAGCACGGAGCACGGAGCACGGAGCACGGAGCACGGAGCACGGAGCACGGAGCACGGAGCACGGAGCACGGAAGTGTTGAGTGTTCTAAATAATGAATGTAGTAGTAGTGCGTGTGGAGCGAACCTCTCGGAAGAGAACCCTTGTTATAGGGAAAGAGAGAGAGTTTATAAAATAACTGTTCTAAATCTCGGGTACTGATTGCTTGGGAGCGTAATAAGACATTAACATACCTAATACAACTGTTGTGACACTTCGACGTGCTTGTAGATTTCTGTACGAGCCATAATCAACTTGACATATATATTCCAGGCTGCTACAAATCTTTTTTCGGTCAAAAGCTTTTCCACAAGAGTAGTTTTCAAGAACATCATCAGCCGATGTGTAGTTTACACGTAGTGTTGATATGAGTATTGATCCTGTCCTTACTGTACCGATGGAGTAACTTGTAATGTCTGTATCGTTATGATACCATTTGATATTCAGTCCTCCATCAGCTCTACACACCAAGTCTATATGTGTTTCAAATCTTGGATCAAGCTGTCTGTCGTAGGTAAGACTAGGCGTCTGTGGACCTATGTATGTAAAAAGACATATATTGAAATTTCATGATATAAAATGTAATAAAATAATCTGACCGTCTAGAGCTCCATCGTTCTGGCAGTTTTATTATCGTTAAAAATTGTCAAGCCATCCAAATCGTATAAAATATTTTACATGTAAGCTATTTATGAAACATTGCATAAATTAAACTAAAATTGAACTGTCTATCTCGAGCAATTTTTTTTCTTAGTCAGACCACGTGTCATCTTGAGAATAATATTTATTCTTTGTTTGAGTTGTATCCATTTTGTTCATGCCTCTTCTCGTGTGCAACTGATAAACGAAGAAATGATACTCTAGGAAATTACACGTGGTCTGAACTCGGAAAATATTCGTCTAGTACGTTGGACCTATAGCTTGTGAAGCGGATTGGGTACGAAGGGGTGAAGAAGGGAGGAACTATATAAGGGACTGGGGAGTCTAACTCTCTTAGGCTATAAGCTACACGTTAATTTATAAAAACGGTTCCAAAAAAGAGCTTATCTTTAAGAAACTCGCGGTTTTAAATCCTGAGTTAAAAAACATACGCACAATCGTCATACCTTGTATGTTTACACCATAGATTTCTACTCTAAGGGCGTTTGCCTTGTTTTTCTCGACAGGATAGAACCGTATCATCTTGGCCTTAAGAGGTGAAGTGAAGGTATGCTTGATGATGCTAATACTATCTCTATTACCTGTAAATATCTTGATAAAAGATAGCACAAACTGGGTTTAAAATATGCAACGCTTTTAACTTCTAGAGGTTCTGTGTTACACACTACGATTTCTCGTGCCACTTGCCTCGGGGAAAAAAATTGCTAAAGCCGCAGACATATTTGCAACAATTAAAGAATAAAAGTACTGGGTCAATGTAATGGCAGAGAAAACATATCAGAAAAAGACGGGCCTTGATATTTTTATTATTTTGTATTTGGAAGAAGTACCGAAACAATTTCATTCTCCTTTTCCGATTGGTTACAACGTTTGTTGGTGTGCTATTGACAAATTGCACGTTCTGATGCCACAATAATTTTTTAAAGAAAAATTTAATAGAAAGTAAAAGATAGTTCTTCTCTTCTGCAACATAAGTTTGAAAAATACAAAGCGAGCGTATGACACACATGTATCGTATCGTATAACCTGCAGCATTTTGTTCTCGAGAGAAGTTATATTAGACGAGAGAATGTAAAGTGCAACAGGGCGTTTGGTATGATGGGGTCATTTGACTACCACTAAACTAATGCTTCGCGAATTTTCTTTCTTATTTAAATTTGTAATCCTTCTTGAGTATTGTAAGACAATTAATTAATTTCTGTCTTTTAATTTCACTTTCCTACACTAAAAAGAATTATCATTTGAAATGCAGAAGAAGAAGAGCAACTCTGTGTAATCACTTTTATCAATTCTTCTACTTTTTATAGTTATATTTTACATACCATTATAGCTTTCGAAGTTTTGTTTTTCAAAAACTGCCATGTACCATTTAAGCTCCAGCTTATTTTGTATTTTCTTGTCCTCTCGTCACCGTTCGGGTCACCTTGTGTAGCTACAGCACACACGTAATAAATCTTGCCAAGGTCTACTTGTAACCATGGGTTGGCATCTCTGTCACTTGGTCTCCAGGAGCTGTTACCAAGAAGTCTGGCTTTGTGTGCAGACCTTGTTGTGCTATGAATAGAACTTGCTGTTAACTTGTTGTCAGGTATGGTTTGATTGTTCGAGATACCAACACCCTGTCTTGCGCAGACCGGAGCTGTAGAGTTAAGATTCATGTTATTAAATCTGTTGTGATGACCTACCGACCGATCGACAGATACGATTGGAAATAATAAGCAATTATCAGGCGAGGTTACAATCTCGTACCCATAGCTTGCGTTTCTTCTGGCCTGCGGCAAAGAACGAGGGCTCTGTCATAATCCATTTTTGGCGCATGCGCAGTTTTCCGGAAGTGAAACATAATCAATGAAAATCATGCTTGCAAAGAGAGTTCTGTGTTTACTTCCGATCAAAATAAGAATTAGAAATCTGGAAAAAAAAAAATTATTTTTGGCAAGTCTTTTAACGTATGCATTCTTATACCGGAAGTCCAAGAAATCATGGTCTCAACTGAATGGATTATGCCAGAGCCCTCGTTCTTCGCCGCAGGCTCTGGGAACGAGATTGGCGAGGTTAAGCAAAATATCGCGATTCGTTAGTGGTGAGCGAGCAATTATTTGCCGATGCCAATGATAGTCATTAAAATTATGTTTTCCGTTTTCTTTTTGTTTGTTTTTTGGTTGTTTTTGCTACCATACCACATACCAAGTCACACAAAAGCGAGCCATGTTGACAAATGCAACGTTACCGCGCATGCGCAGTCTATTATTTGCAGCAAAACTGCTTTGCACCGTAATGCGCATGAGCAGATTATTATTCGTACCTAGTTATTTGCAGTTATTTCAGCCAATCAAAACGAAGGGAAAAAATAATTCGAATGAAAATTTAATATGATAACTTGCCTTTTGAATAAACCTCAACTTTACATAATCCTTTGTGAACGCCTCTACCCTGGATTGTTAAATAGCGTCCAATCATGATGGGGCTTAAAACAATGTAATGACGGTACCCATCTTTACTTTTAGGATGGCCATAAATGATACTTGGATTGAAAGTACCTCCTTTATTGTAATTATTTCCTACAAAAAATACAAAAGTAAAAGTCAATTAAATATGTTCACTCCATGCATGTGACATGGGCAAAAATTCTATACAGTATGGCGGATGAGCATGCGCACTTCGCTCGTTTCTGGTCGAAATAAAATGGCCGCTTTATAAGAGAATGATTGGTAGAAGATAGTAAATTCGAAATTATAAGCTTCTGATAATAAATGGCTCACCTCTACACATTTAGCAACTGTCATATCCTATCTAACTTTAAGGAAATCGTAAACATTCTTTACTATAATGCACCATTTCACGGCCCGAAGCTCGTAAAATCTTTGAAAATTGCTCCCCATAACTGCCATTTAAATCACAGAAAACCTCTGAGTAGCACAAAATCGTTTGTTCGTTGCTACGTAGGATCAATCGTTCGACAACCTCTAAACATCGCCACTCAAAGTTCGATAACAGACCATCATTTCTAAGTAGTTTTTCTTCCATAATACCAAGAATCCATGCGGCCAAATCCTTTCAAAAACTATATAAATAGTAGGAAGACTCCATGCTTTTGAATTTTTCCGAAACAAAGACAAAATCCATACAAAAACTGCTCATATTCGAGTGTTAGTTTCCTTGCATCTGCCTTCTTGTAACGGCATCCATTTTGACCGTGAGAGACTGGTTATTAAGCATATTCTGTTAAATTTCACTGGCTGGGCTTTCTGTGTCTGTTGATTTCTGACGTTTAGGCTTCCTGTGGTATATAATTTATATGGCTTATGACCCAAAAAATCAGCTGTACTCAATTCATTCAAGCATTTATAAAATGTATTCGACTCGTCTCTTCTTTCCTTCTTGGATGACATATTGTTTTGCGCGATTGAGCATGCGCATAAGGTGACAGCGAGAATTTCCGCGCCCGCGATCTAAACCACTGGACTGTATCGAATTTTTGCCCATGTAAATTATTTATTTTACAAAAAAAAAAAAAAAAAAAAAAAGAGATAAAATAATTATCCAAATATATTAATGCTTATTTTAAAATGTAGATCTCGCGTATCGCCAAAATCCAAACTACTGCGTTTAATAAATCAAATTGTGATCTTTTATGTGTCATCAGCGCCATATATAAATGAGACAAGATACCTAATGGGGCTTCAAACCCATCAGAGGGCTTATCATGACCCCTCTCGACAGCAGGGGCTGGGGGAAATGAAGGGGATGTGGAGGCTCCCTTTTCCCACTTTTTACCTTTTGCATATTTAGACCGAAGTTGATTAACTTTACAATAGTGCTAAACTCCAATAAAAAATCTATCCGTCTGTCCATCTTAATGTCTTTTGCAAAATATTCTCTTATATTTATCAGTATTACCAGGATGGCAGGCCTTATACTCAGAGGGGTTATAGCCAAGATGTTATCAATGGTATATTAATTCATTTGTGATAATTAAAACAATACTTACCGATTTGAATCTGAAAGACTTCCTTGATGTTAGGGATTTTGAACAAGGTATGTATGTAGATTTTGTATACTGGTATAATATGGTCCAGATCAATCATCAACCAGGTCTTATTATCTTTACGAGCCGCATTCGCACATCCCGTTTCGTTAGTTTTGTTATCAACAACATTAATTTTAAGACCAGAATTTTCTATGACAGAAAGATACACACGATTATTGTATCACTGTATTAAATTCTATTGGGCTCATGTGAACGTGGAACTTCACATGAGCTGAAGCTCATTACAATAAAAAGACCGTCTTGTCATTCATTGTTTCAATTAGGTTCGGCTCATGTGACGTACGACGTTTGCACCTGTTCCTTTCTGGTTAATTGGGGTGAAGATCAGACCTTTTGCGAAATCAAGACGGCAACGTTGTCACAAGGTTTATAGCTGTTTGTGTAAGATATATTATGCTTTAAATATTATAGGACCGCGATTCATTCAACCGTAAGCTGCTTTTCCATATGACATGATATACAACAGATTTTAAAATATGACCATTATATTACCATGACCATATATCTCCACCTCACACAAGGAAAGCTGATGATACGGTTCTAGTTGTCTTATACTGACATATCTTCCTTTCATTGGTGGGCTACAGACGATGGTTATACTGCCTGCTGGTATTATACCATACTGACCACCACATGTGGGATTAGACGTTGGAGAAGTGCTAGAGTCACCTGAGAAAAGACCAATTGTTTTAATTATTTATTAATATTTTACATCAGAGTGAATGGTTAATAATTTCGTGGACATATCACCAGTGCTTCCTCCTTCGTTATGAGGGAACCCAACAAGCCAGCAAGCCAGCAAGCCAGCAAGCCAGCAAGCCAGCAACCATTATTTGGTTGGTCGTTAGTTGGTTGGTTGGTTAGTACCTGTTCGATTCGACTAACTCTTTCATGCCAAAGCCCAACTATTAAAAATATCAAATTTTCTTGATTTTTCTTTCTTACCAATGCGAAGCTCGAATGTAGTATTCCACAAGCGAAGACCCCATTGAGGATGTGTCCTAGTGAACACTGAAACTTCTTCCACTTCAACACTCTTACCAAGATCAACACGCCACCATTCCCTATCAGGCCTTTGATCACAGAGTGTACAGGATCCACTCAACCAATTACCATCACGGTTACCATCAACAGCTCTTGAAGCAATTCCATTTTTACTGGTGCTAGATTGCTTCGATATTTTATATATTGCGAGGTTTTCTGTATGCAAAAAAAAGCGTCTTACTTTAAATAAGCATTGAAATTTATTTATAGATTAATTTCATGGTCCCCATGTCCTAGCACAAAACCAACAAAAATTCCCTTTGTTAAACGAAAAACTCTTGTCGTGTGAAACAATTCAGTGCTTTGTTCCTGCCCTCCAACATGGCTGCAGTGAAACCTCCTCGGCATAGAAAGAAAATAAAAAGGAGAATTTTGATTCCTCATTTCAAACTTTTGATTTTACACTAAGGACACTTCGAACCATAAATACTTCGAGTATTTTTTCCAGGTTATTGTTTCCTGAGTTTTCTACTATTTAACTACCTCTAAAATTAAGTATCGAGTTGAAAAACACTGATCAAAATAGTTTTTTTTCTAATCGATTGGAAAGGGATGATTTAAAAAACTGTGAAATTTTAACTACTCGCCTGATTGCATTTGTATTCCATATATCTCAGCTCTCATACAAACAGCTCCGTGGTGCATCATGGGTAGGATACGTAGATATCTGGCAGTGATTCCGTGATACAGAATCTGCTTGACGATCCCTGAGCCATCAACGTTACCATGAAATATCTGGAAACAAGATTCATCAATTTAGAATTCCAACAATTTCAATAATACAGCAATAATAATGATAATAATAATAATAATAATAATAATAATAATAATAATAATGATAATGATAATAATAATAATAATGATAATAATAATAATAATATTATTATTATTATTATTAATAATAATTTATTCTGCAATTATTTATAAGGTTCTATCAAAATACATTAATTACATTTCTCACTAAGAAAAAAAAACAATTGCATTTTGCATCTTTATAAATATATACGACGTCTAGATTATCTCTTCACATATCCTACAATAAAAATATATCTATCTATAATAATAATAATAATAATAATAATAATAATGACATTACATTGCATCATACGTTGAAGATGACGTTTATGATGGTAATGATATTAATGATAATTCATGATGATTAATGCAAGTGTTGATGGAGACAATATATAGTTGATTAGTGTTGATGATACAATGATAAAAGCTACCTGTTGTGTATTGCTGTTATCCTTGTATTGTTGATAAGTCTTTCCATCATCAGAATAATTAATCCGAAAAGTCTTGACCCACTGTTTCTTCTGATGGTCACCCTGTGTTGACACAGCACAGATGATGTGGGGGGTCCCTAAGTCAATCTGTAAATAAGGGTTGTCATCATTTCCCATAGCACACCACGGTGGTCCATGAGTGTAGTTTAGTCTGGCCTGGTCACCCGCTATCCCTGAAGATGCTGTAATCTTGTGAGCTGGTGTGATATTATTCTGCATGCCAAGAACGTCATTACCACAATCAAAACCTGTAAAAGTCAACCACGTGATCATCTGTTTAATGGTGCTCATTGAAAACCACGATCAAAACCTACAAAAGTCAACCACGTGATCAACTGTTTAATGATGATCATTGAAAACCACAGTCAAAAGCTACAAAAGTCAACTACGTGATCAACTGTTTAATGGTGATCATTGAAAACCAGTCAAAACCTACAAACGTCAATCACGTGGTCAATTGTTCAATGTTGCTCATTGAAAACCATAGTCAAAACCTACAAGTCAATCACGCGATCTAAATCGATGCTGTTATCCAATGAAATTTATCCAATAGATAAGATTTATCCGTCGGATAGCGCTATCCACCCTTCGTACAACTGGGGCCAGCTAGTTAATTTGACACATCGTAATAAACGTTTCCCAGCCACAGCAACAACAACAAACAAAAAATACACGTAAATCAAAACAAAAAAAGTACTAGGAAAAAATATACGATTTACATTACGAAATGGAATTATGAAAACAATAACGTTAACGGGATGACAGCATGTAAGCAGTGGGGATCTAAATTAACATGATATTCTTGGTTTGCAATCAATCCCAAGAGAGCACAATAACAAAAGGGATGTCCGCCATGTTGGAAGATATAACAAAAGAATTCATTTAAAAATCTTTTGTCAAATTCTTCCAACATGGCGGCTATAAAGTATATTGCAAACGAAGAATAGGTCATAGTGGCGTCTTGAGGGCTATTTTAATCCCTTTCCTTTTCGAATGACAAACATTCTTCAAGTATTTTATTGGCATATCATTCCATCGATGCACACTGAGTTCGTTTAGTTTGCCATCGTGAGAAACATTGCTTACGGCTAATGAAGAAAAAAAAACACAACACCAATCCGTATTATATTTTTGTTATTATAATAGCATTGAATACTTTAGTTTCGAGTTATCTTTTGCTCAGGGTTAATTACCTCGATTTTGTGCAGAATATTCATGTGTTTCAATGAAGGTCCGTGGAATTTCAGTGTTTGTATTATTGAAGTTGAGCATTCTTTACTTTACCGTTGGCATTTGTGAATATTTTTACACCGAAAATGAGGCTAACCCTGTGTAAATGAGTCTGTAATCATATCAAGGAACACAGCGATATTGAACGAATTTGAAAATTTTCTATAAGAACTAAAGTTATAATTGCATCATATTTGTCAGCAATTGTATTTAGTTTTAGGAATGTATACACCAAGATACTTGGGTTTTTTTGTTTTTGTTTTGTTTTTTGTTTTATACTGATTTAGTATACCTCGTACATTGACAAGGATGAAAACTGAAAAATGTATAACAATAAACAATATACTGTCAAATATGATATCATTATTACTAATACTGGAGAAAAAAAGACTTACCTAATACGTGTCCAGTAAAAAATACATAATACATGAAAAACACTAAGAAGTGAATTACTGGCATGTTGTATGGCTGGATAATCATGAAAGACTAAATAATATTTAATCACACAGACCCCTTAGCCTGAGGTTATTATTAACGGGGAAAATTAATGTTGAAGAGTTTTAGTTTCGTGTCGGAATTGGTTGTTTCTTTTTGCAAAATTCTATAGAAAATGAAATGTTGTTATACCGTTACGAACCATTTGGACCTATTATTGCAATATATGCTATTTCAAAATAAGGTTGTATGGGCGAACGGCGAATGGCGAACGGGTATTGGCGATTACACAACCGAAAGGAAATGTGGTCTGACATTCGATTTAAAAATAAAAAGCGAGGCATAATTTCGTCACCTAGAAAAAAACACTACATATCTTAACAATAACCTCTTTATTATCGAGGAGAAAAATAATAAGAAAGACTAGACATTCTAGCTAGTCTTGGATCGTTGAATGACCAAGTGTAGTATTAGCAGTTCAGAGGTCATGAAAATGAAACTGGGTCGCGGAGTTCTCTTTACGGTGCCCTGCGAGCAGAGGTATTTTTACCAGCCAACCCATGGAGGGTCAGAAAAAAACTCTGCTCGCAAGGTAGCTTTACGGCAGTGTGAGTAATTCATTTGTAGATTTTTAAATGTAAAATTAAAGATAAAGTTATTAGATACTTTATGAATTAGTTATTAAAGGAATAAAATTATTTGGGATTTTTTGTTATTGTTGTTGTTGTTGTGAAATCCACTGTTAAATCCTATTATTTATTACTTATTTGTTTATCTAATTTATTATTTGTTATTCAATTAAAAAGACAAGTCGTTTCACAGCTTACGGCCCACATTCATTTGGGCTTCCGATTTCAGCTCCGACTGGCATATACTTATTTCAATAAAGTTAGTCACCTGAATTAAGCTATAAGCTGAGGCCGACAAGGATTATGGGTAGATACATTTTACATGTTTTAAACCGCTTGATAACTGTTGATGGACTTTTGAATTTTTTACCAATTATAGTCTCATCTCTCCTGAGCATCCTCAAGCTGCAGTTTGTATCAAAAAAGCCTTACCTGTTGATTGTTTCCTATGTTCCTCAATGGTCTCAGCTTTCTGTAGGTTTTTGGTGACTAGCTTTACCGAAATAAGTATATACATGTAGATCTATTTCAAAAAACGTGGTTGTCGCTCGGAAATTTGAAATCTGAAATATGACACATAAAACGAATTGTGGACTTTGAGCTGTGAATTTCAATATGAAGAAAATGATGATTGTTTTGTCATTTAAATAGTAGTTCACAACAAGTTCATATGTAAATATACCACCACCTTTGAGCGATATCCTGCGTTGGCAAAATATTGTTCTCGGATTCAGATTTTTCAGATCTCCAAATAGTTCGAAATAGGCGTATCAGTAAAATAGACCTTAAAATCTCGTAATAGATGTAATCGTATAACAAGTTGTTTTACGCAAAAAAGGCGCAGCAAACGCGCAAAATAACTTTTATCTAGACTTTCCAACAATGTTTCAACAATGAATTGGCTTTTTAGACAATTAATTACCACTTCCGGTAATAGCTGCATTTTTGATGGCTTGTAGAATCTTGGAGGTTGTTTTGATCTCTTGTTTTCTGGTTTGATGTCGTGAAAATAGTCAAATGCAATAGTTTCAAGACTTATTTTGACATGTTTTGACTTAACATCCGCTAGTTGCCCCTCAGTCAACCGCTTGTTTGCCCCCCAGTCAACTCCAAAAAGTCACTTGATTGATTTTAAGCAATTCATACGTTTGACACCTTTTAATGTATTCGGCTTCAAACAATCGTACTTATTTTAACATAATTTTTACAGATAATATTAATTATTTTTCTGTTCTTTTCTAGTAATCTTTCAGTCATGCTCAGTAGTTCAATTAATGTCAAGTCTAATTTGACAGCTAAACTTTTATGGTATTTACTTAACTTTGATTTTATTTGAATTAGTATAAATAATATTAAGTGTTTTAAAGGGAAAATATAAAATCCATTTCTATGCATATCAAGCATAGATGTCAATTTGAGAGTAGTTTCCAAGATTGACTCTTTTCTTTCCACAAAAAAAAATCTAATTTTCGACTAGTTTTACGAAAAAAATGGGTTTCTATGTTTTTCCTGCACAAAAACGGACGGATTCAGGTCCGAGATTTCTTAAGCCTGTGTTTATTTATATTTATTAGAAGCTGATGCGTATTTGGATGTCTAAATATTGAGAAATGAAATATTATAAACAGCAACTGCCACCAAGTCGAACGTCAATCATAACTATTTTATAGCATTTCTTTCTCGAGTTGATCCCGACTATGAACGATGCATTATTTTCACGAATAAATAAATAAATTCTGGAATCGAAAGTGGCCTTTGAACTATATATGAAATGTCGGGTTTGATTCCTGGACTCAGTATCACATCGGTAAGTTAGAGTTTGTTAGCTCTCTCTCTCTCTTGATTCGAGGGTTCAGTTTTCCTAGCCCAAAACTTAAACCGCGATAAATTGTTCGTGATAAATTTGTCAGCGAAAATAATAACTTATGAGATTGTTAACTCAAACCAAGACTCAAAGGATTGTGACAAATTTTCTCAAGGAGAAAATGTTAATTATTATTAATAATTATATCACAGTTGTTGAACTGAATAAAAGTTTTACCGTCATCTTTGATCTTAGACTTTTTCATCTTTGGCTCTTCTTGCTCTCTCTCTTCCTCCGTCAATCTTTTGAGGTGCGTTGCAAGCTTGAGATATGCTCGTCCAATTCTCCATCTGATAGTGGTTTTTCAAAGCACTTGATTCAGTCGTATCGCACTGTTTCTCTACCGTTGGTGAATGTATATCTTTTGAGGTGCTTTGCAAGCCAAACAACTCTTCAATATCCAGGTGGAAATCAGGCAGAGTTCCTAAAAAGCTGTTTGGGGTAATGAATAGCTCTTCTTCGCTGTCCGCCATCCTTTTTCAATGCTGCCAGAGGTTCAGAGAACACTGCCACTCATCGTGTTCTCTGAATGAAATGCATCGATTCTTAGAACATTGCGTAAACCGAAACCACCAAAACGGCGTGCAAACACTTTTCGAAACTAACAATGGACTGAATTTTCAAAACCATCATTGAAGAGTATGATTGCCAAAATACAAGCGTGCACGTCTACTGAAAAAAAGCTAACAAAAACGCGGCTTTATTCAACACAATTCATCGAAAAGTGTAAAGGATTACGGCATTGAACAATGAAACTGGGATATTTAAAGTGCAAATGAACCCTTCGACAATACTTTCAGTACTGATCATACATGAAGTAAATAGTTGAATGGTAAAATATTTCTTGATTTGAGTGATGCGTTTCTAAATTATGAAGGTTTATACTTTCAATATGCTAATAAGTGTGACGTCTATTAAGGCTTAATTAAATATACAAAATCGAACTGGTTCATAGATACAGTATTTAAAAAGCATCATTATTTTACTCATGGTTTACATGAAAGCTATTTAAAATTTTTATTTTCAAAATGACCAGCATTAAGTATTACTAGTTACAACAAAAACACTCAAATACCTTACCTGACGTCATCATCATTAACATATTGGAAGTATAAACCTTCCTAACTTAGAGACGCGTCACTCAAATCAAGAAATATTTTACCAATCAACTATATACTTTATGCAGAACCGGTACTGAATGTATTGTCAAAGGGTTCATGTGCACTTTAACTACTATTTAATTACGTATGTTCTATACTTTCACATCCCCATAATGCCTTGCGTCTTTGGGGGGTAACCAATCAAAAAATGTCCCAAATTGAATGGTTTCTTAATTGAATTTATACTTTACCTGCTTTTATCTGTACCGACAATACTGATTATCAGTTTATTCCAAGTTATTTTTGCGTGTACAGATCATCAAGAGTTTTGGTCTTACAGAAAATGTATTGACTTACGAAAAAATGTTTAAAATTTACCTTAAACGTCTTCAAGCTTCTATCTTTTTCTGTTTTTTACTTCTTCATTTTATTTTTGGATACCAAACAAGGTATTGTCAACATTGTCTGATGAGCCATCAGCAAAATAAGTGGGTTTTTACCCTCTGGTTACCCCCCAAAGACGCAAAGCGTTATCGGGATGTGATCGGGAAAGTAGAGAATTCAAGGAAAAGTTTCGTGGAGGAATTTTTTTTTATTTAATTTTATTTATTTTTGATGACGTCTCGTGAAAGCCAACAATTATCTTTCCCAGACATACTTTTGACTCAAAAGATCAGATTCTGAAGTATTTTTGACATTTTACAACTTTTGATTATAAAAGTTGTGGCAACAAGTTTACTCCAATTTCTAGTCCACGCTTCGACGCCATCAGGCATATATGGCTCAAGAATGAAGATATTAATTGATGTCTTCACTCTCTTGATAATGATGTCTGATGGCTTCGAAACGTCAAGACAATTGGAGTAAACTCGTTACTACAAATTTTATATTATATTTTTAAAGGCGAATTATTTAGTAGTTCGTATTTTATAACTTCTTAGGAAAAACAATTCGGCCTGATTTTACCTTCCATTACATATTTGAACCATCCACAAAAAGAGTGAAAAAAATATATAAAATATTCTCCAACATTAATAGTTCAAATTGCTTATAATTCCCATCTCATACACACCTTATATTATCAAACAGGGCGACGAATCTTAAAACATCATTCGCAAGTGATTGCTTCTAATATATATTGTTTAGAAGTAATTAATCGAAATAAGCCGAGGTGTTGGCGATTATTACATAACTTGCAATACACGGCACAACAGCACGATCATTAATAATGTTTATAAACTAACATGGGTTGGTATATTTTCATTATAAAGAGCTCGCACAGGGAGTTCCACGACCAAACAAGCTCCTCTCCTAAAGAAACCTTGAACCATCACATTTTATTTTCTTTGATCCAGAGGGAAATCTTGAAATATTTTCAGTACATTCGGTGGAATCTTTTAACTGTAATTTTCGCTGCAAAGTAGATCTCAAACTCGAAATGCAAAGGTTCTGCTCTAAAGAAGTTATTACGGTGCAAGAAGCCTGGACAACAAACTCTTCTAAATTAACTCTCAATGTTCCCCCAAGTGATGATGAAACTACAGCTTCGACTTTCATACCGAGAAATATTGAGATGGAAGACAAGTTCCTAGAGAAAGTAAGTTTGATTTTAGCTCAGTTTTAATAAATGTTGTACACTTTTATTTATATTCGATTTTTACGAGCTTCATTGAAAAATAAATCACTGAAATTTGGACCTTGGATCATCGGTTTTTCATGGCACGAAACCAGTAAATGTTAAAAAATAATATTTTCTACTTAATAGTGGAGTTTTTTCTTACATTGCAAACTTAAACAAATCATTACTGAAGAGCTGGTTTACTTTTAGAACATTTTTCAGGATTTCATTTTTTATATTTGATTTTTATGAGCTCCAATATATCACTGAAATTTGGACCTTGACAAGCGAAGTGGTTTTTCATGGCACAAAATTGGTCAATGTTAAAAATCAATATTTTCTACCTAATAGTGGAGTTTTCTCATTACTGAAGAGCTGCTTTTATATTATCTGGTTTTATATTAAGTAAATTTATTTTTGGATAGTTATTAAAAGCCTGAAATTTTCTGGTTTCTAGGATATTTTCAGATGGGATCGGAATCTGAAGTGAAAAACATTTGCACTCTTCTTGTTCGTTCTTTTGACCAATTTAGATCTTCTTCTTCTTCTTCTTCTTCTTCTTCTTCTTCTTCGAGTTGTATTTTTTGTTATCTTTGATCTTGTCCTTTTCCTTCCTCCTCTATATGTCGTCGTTAAAGTTAATACCATTATCAAGCCCTCTTTTAATAAAGTACACACACTATTTCCACCAGAACTAATTCTTACACCTCATTATTTGATAACAATAATGACATAATCATTCAAGTAAGGCGAAAAGTAAAAGAAAACGTACGAAAACGTACGAAAACGTACGAAAAAAGAAAGATATTAAAAGATAAAATAAAAAATAAAGTATTAAGAAAATAGAAAAAAAGTTGAAGTATGTAGAAAAGTTTAGAAAGAATATTCTATTTCATGTTTGAGCCATTCAGTAATTTATACTTTCATGACTTTGTCTTTGATTTACGCGTTAAAAAATATGTTACGTAACAAAAGTTCTTCTCATTCGAAGTTAAAAGTAATATCTAAACTAGTGAAAAAAAATTGCCATGAAAAATTATATGTATTTTTGATATTGTATATTTCTTATAATGAAGATGAAAAATTTTGGGAAATATATTTTGGAAACGAAAAAATAAAATAAAAAATACCCCCTTATTACGTAAGCACGACTTGTTCAATTTTTCTTATTTTTATTTCATCCATTTTTAATCAAACTTATGCCTTTATGTACCCAATGTTATTAAAAATGCTTCGTTCATTATTTACCAAACAAATCGCCTACGTTAAAGCTCAGCTTGAGTGCTATTTTTATTCAATTTTTTTTTTTTTTTTTTTTTTTTTGCATAGGAAACAAAACAAAATGTAATGAAATGTTAATTCCAATGCAATGTTTTAATTAACTATGAATGATTTTATTTGAATTATAATATTACTGCTTCCTAAGGATATTTCTGCTGGTGCTAACAGCAGCATCCTTATATAGAACAAATTAAAGCGTCTACAAAAAGTCTTTATATGCGGTCAAGCCACACTGCTGTAATAAACTCAAGCATTTTTTAATTCCAAAATCTCTTCATTTCTTGTAAAAACGGATTAAATTTAATTATTGAACTTCGAACTTTTGACTCTTTCATGACCCATAGGTTTAAGTAAATAATGTCAGGACTCGAAGGATGAAAGAAAATGATTTACGAAGGCAAGGTGCTTTGTATAAAATAAAGAAAATGTGAACGTTTAAATAAAAATAGCCCGATCTTTTAAAAATTAGAACGAAAAAGAAGTAATGTAAGTGATGTCATTAGGAACCCCCCACTACCTCTTTTTCTATGCATTTGGATTGGCTTTAATGTTTATTTGACATAACAAGGTCAAGCGCAATATCCAGAAAGCTGGAATGCATGAATTGGAAGCTAGGGATGAAGCGAGGGTTGATCTCATCCTTGAGGAATGTCGTAGTAATGGTGAAGATGCTGCTTTGTTCTTACTGATCAAATGGAATTACGAAGCACAGGTATTTGTCTGTCCGTCTGTCCGTCTGTCCGTCTGTCCGTCTGTCCGTCTGTCCGTCTGTCCGTCTGTCCGTCTGTCCGTCTGTCCGTCTGTCCGTCTGTCCGTCTGTCCGTCTGTCCGTCTGTCCGTCTGTCCGTCTGTCCGTCTGTTATAAATTATCTATGATGATTCTTCTATAGATCCATCGTTTCCTTAAAATACTTTCCTCGCGAGGAATTTGCAGTTCCTTAGAAGATAAGCGTGGTCAACATGGCAACACTCCTCTACACCTAGCAGCAATTAAGGGTCACATAACTATTACCCAGTTTCTCGCGGTTGAATACCCCTCAATGGTGATGCGCGCCAATCTCCAAGGGGATCTTCCTGTAGAGACGGCCATGCAATATGGTCATGATGAGGTGGCTGCCTCTCTTATAAAAAAGATGAGTCATTTAAGGCATGAACAAGAATTATATAAGAATTACCCAAGAATTATCATCCTCACTTAACTACGCATAGGCTTTCCAAGAATTATGCGCATTGTTTTTAGACGACCTGTGTAAAAAAACATCTCGTTTTTTTCTCCTTCTGTACGCAAAAGAAGTTGTCGGGCTTTACGTGCTACAGGTGGTAACAATTAGCCCGCAACAGGTGAGTACAGAGTGAGAGCACGCGCAGTCTTTTTTTGTCATGTCGCAAAGAATATGTAACTGAATATAACAGACCACTAGCGTGGGTGCAATTTTCCCATTTCAGACCACGTGTCATTCTCTAAATAGTATTATTTCTTTGATAAACGTTTAGGTACTAAGAAAATATATGAAATGACTTTTACAAGAAGTCAAGTTAAAATACATTTAAATATATGATAATGTATTTGTTTAAGTATACTGGTTTGACTTTTTTTTTTAGCGTACAAGAGCTCTTTAGGGCATCAAAAGCGATAAAAGCAAAGAACGATTTCGTGGAGTTGGTGCGTCAATTCAAGATGAAGGTAAGCTGGAAACGAACGATAACATGAAGACACAATTTTATTCTTATCAGTCTCACTGTACTCACGCATGAGAATGGTAGAAGATTTGAGTGAGCTCTTCAGAGAACTACAGCAGCGCAAGGTAGGGAAGGTTTGGAAATAAGAAAATAAGAGCAATATTCATTGTCATGCGCTCCGTAAGACCTTGTTCGCTCATCCACCTTGAGGCAGGTTTCCAGTCCTTAATCAATGCGCAATGAAGAATCTTTTACCACACTCGATGTTTTATGTTTATATTATGTTTACTCAGTACAGACCTGACCACGTGTCATTCTCTTAATAATAAGGTTGTTAGATCGAGTAGCCATACTCATGTGTCTTGTCATAAAATATTACGCGTAAACTCAAAAAGATCAATATTCATCTACCACTTGCAACGAATAGTTTCATACATTAGAAATTTATTGAACGTTAGAAAACCATTCTCGCCATACTCGATGCTATGATTGTCCCAAAATGGCCCTACCCTACCAGCCTTCATTACCACAATACAACAGTTGGAGAGTGGCAGGACCTTGAAGACCAACCAACACACATTGAAGTCTGCTGGGATCTGCTGGATGTGGATAAGAATGGACGTCCGCCAAGCCATCCAGATTACATCTACTGTCCAAAGTCGCCATTTTACTACCTCACACGACAGTGCCAGACTTTACAAAAGGTTTGGCTCTCTTTCTTCTTGATTGATTTATAGACCTCAAGTATGATGAGGCTTTATAACTATGTCAAAAAAGGTTGGTAAAGTTTTGTTGCATATTGCATGCATTCCTACCAAGCTTGAAATGTTTTCAAATTGGTATGTAAATAAATATGTTTGGCATGACGTGCAGACAAAGGTTAAAATTGAAGACAACCCTTCTTCTTATACTATATAATTTAAGAAAATTCCATATTTTGTGACCTTTCACGCTGATTGGCATCACATCCCAGTGCAATGCTTCAGGCTTGGAATGCAGTATGAAACTTGCAACAAAACTTTCACGACCTTGTTCTTTAAAATATTTCATAACTGACGGAATCTTTTCACATCTTTTAGGATTTAATATTCCATCCTGTTCTCAGGCTTGTTTCGGAAAGGAAATGGGAAAAGTATGCTAGATTTTGGTTCAGGTAAATAATGATCTAAGGTCCACTCCTGTTGCTGTTGCTGTTGCTGTTGCTGTTGCTGTTGCTGTTGCTGTTGCTGTTGCTGTTGCTGTTGCTGTTGCTTGCTGTTGCTGTTTGCTGTTGCTGTTGCTGTTGCTGTTGCTGTTGCTGTTGCTGTTGCTGTTGCTGTTGCTGTTGCTGTTGCTGTTGCTGTTGCTGTTGCTGTTGCTGTTGCTGTTGCTGTTGCTGTTGCTGTTGCTGTTGCTGTTGCTGTTGCTGTTGCTGTTGCTGTTGCTGTTGCTGTGTGTGCTGTTGCTGTTGCTGTTGCTGTTGCTGTTGCTGTTGCTGTTGCTGTTGCTGTTGCTGTGCTGTGCTGTTGCTGTTGCTGTTGCTGTTGCTGTTGCTGTTGCTGTTGCTGTTGCTGTTGCTGTTGCTGTTGCTGTTGCTGTTGCTGTTGCTGTTGCTGTTGCTGTTGCTGTTGCTGTTGCTGTTGCTGTTGCTGTTGCTGTTGCTGTTGCTGTTGCTGTTGCTGTTGCTGTTGCTGTTGCTGTTGCTGTTGCTGTTGCTGTTGCTGTTGCTGTTGCTGTTGCTGTTGCTGTTGCTGTTGCTGTTGCTGTTGCTGTTGCTGTTGCTGTTGCTGTTGCTGTTGCTGTTGCTGTTGCTGTTGCTGTTGCTGTTGCTGTTGCTGTTGCTGTGCTGTGCTGTTGCTGTTGCTGTTGCTGTTGCTGTTGCTGTTGCTGTGCTGTTGCTGTTGCTGTTGCTGTGCTGTTGCTGTGCTGTTGCTGTTCTGTTGCTGTTGCTGTTGCTGTTCCCATACAGATGCCATTTGCCTATACAAATACTAAATGTCTTTACTTATGTCTTTATTTTCTTAGGTTTCGATTCCTGAATTACTGTGTGTTCGTTTTTCTCCTGGCTATTGCCATCATGTCCTTAGTGGCAAACCCGAATGAGGTGACCTTGATTGGGGTTTTCAGTAGAAATTATGTGCAGAATATCTTCTTTACGTGGTTATTACTCATGTCATTGTGGTTCCTGCGTGACGAGATTTCTGAATTTAGAAGGTCAGTGGGTCAGAGGTCAGTAGGTCAGTAGGTCAGCAGGTCAATAGGTCAGTGAATCAGTGGGTCAGTAGGTTAGTGTTTCAGAGGTCAGTAGGTCAGTGTTTCAGAGGTCAGTAGTTCAGTAGGTCAGGTCAGTCTATCATAGGATAGATACATAATTTCAAACCAATTGATATTTTCATAAGATTCCTAAGCTTGCGATATTTTTTCTCCAGAGAGCCCAGCCAGTATATCAGGGACTGGACGAACTACTGGGACATCTCAAGAAACGTTATCCTGATCATAACAATCTTCATCAGGATCACCGAGAGTCATAACCCACTCTTCTGGTATGTTGCTGTCTTTGCAATCTTCATGAACGCAATGGGGATCTTCAAATACTCATTGGTTTTTAGGTAAGGAACTAACCAATAGAGGCTTTGCACCATCACGTGCCAGCGCCCATAATACACCTTGGGCTGCCTGTGGTTAGATGGCAGAACAATAAAATCCCTTTGCTCTCGGGAATAGAGTTATTTTTCATGTAAAACGATTGTAGTGTTCCTGCAATCCAACATGGCTGTCGTCACGCGTGATGGTACAATTATTATTATTTTCTAATTGAATCGTAAAACTAAGCTAGACCTGTACAAATTAGTCTGAGGTGAAGGAACAGAGAAGTATTTACCAAAAGAAAAAAATGTATCCGGTTAAACTAATTGAATAGAAAAATATTTCTTATCTTTCAGTTTCACGTCATCCTATACGCGTGCGTTTGGTCGAGTTATTTTCAAGGATATCCCTCGCTTCACAATCGTTTTTATCATCGTTATGTTCTCATATACTTTATCGATCATTGCTTCATTGAGAATCAGTCAACCTTCTATGGATCTAGGCAAACTCTTAAGCTTCAGGTAGGTTCCTTCACTGGCTCCTGAATAGACCCTTTGCCAAAATGGCGGCCGCAAATTCGAATGAGTTAGCGTATACCCACATACAAACGTCTGTAAATTGGCCAATTTTCATTTAAAGTTTTCTCGGGCGATACTACACCTCACAATGAATCTTTGTAGGGTTACTAAAATAAAGGCGCTCTTTCCAGTGTTGGTATTGTTTTTTAATTTCACGTATTTTCACTTTTCGGCTGCTATTTTGACAAAGGGCCTATTTGATCACTGATCTGCTCTGTGCTGATCTAATTAATGGCACTGCTTCCTTACAAAATTTGATTGGAATTTAGCGGGTTAGGAGGGTAGAAAAAATGAGAACCCAGATAAAAAATTTTGGATTTTTTTCTATGTTGTTGTTGTTGTTTTAAGGGGGGGTTGTTTTATTTCGTTTACCTTTAATTCTACTAAAAAAGGTTTTTCCCTGCAGTGGGTTTGGTTTGACTAGTGGTGAAAACACCTGTCTAGGACAAGACCTAGCCTGCATCCTTTGGTCAACATTGAAAGTTTGGGCTCTTGGAAAGCCATTACTAGAAGATACACATGACAACATAGGGTAAGTATTACCTACTAATCAGAATGAAGTATTATCTACCAATCAGAATGAAGTATTATCTACCAATCAGAATGAAGTATTATCTACCAATCAGAATGAAGTATTATCTACCAATCAGAATGAAGTATTATCTACCAATCAGAATGAAGTATTATCTACCAATCAGAATGAAGTATTATCTACCAATCAGAATGAAGTATTACCTACCAATCAGAATAAAATATTATCTACCAATCAGAATGAAGTATTATCTACCAATCAGAATGAAGTATTACCTACCAATTAGAATGAAGTATTACCTACCAATCAGAATGAAGTATTATCTACCAATCAGAATGAAGTATTGCCTACCAATCAGAATGAAGTATTATCTACCAATCAGAATGAAGTATTATGTTCTAAGATGGCGTCTATTTCGTCTCTTAACAGTTCAATAAATGATTGCAATGCCAACTTGACCCAGTCTTTTCCTCAACCTTAAAATTGCTAATCGTAAATTGAAGTGCAAAATATTTCCAAAGTTCCAACCTCGAATTTTATTTTTTCATTTTTTTCCCCAGCTTTTAATTTGTTCTTTCTTGTCTTGTATTTTTTGAATCATTTCATTTAATTCTCTGATTTTTTCTTCTTCTTCTTTTTATTTTCTTCGCTAGCCCATTTACCAGCGTGATAGTACACATAATGAGCATGACAGTCTCTGTAATTTTGTTCAATGTTCTCATCGCTCAACTGAGCCATACCTATCAAATAGTACAAGAAGATTCTCACCTCTCATCCCGGGCCGAGCTGATGCAAGCTATCACTACAGTGGAATTCCAGAGCAGGTTTAAAATATGGGTGAGTGTCTGTCTTTCTATCTGTCTGTCTGTCTGTTTAATCATCTACAAGTTTTCTATGAATTCCCATTATCCCACCCACCCACCCACCCAATCCATCCATCAATTGTTATCATTATTATTATTATCATTATTATTATTATTATTATTATATTTATTATTACTATTCTCATGAGGAAAGAAAATTTGCCAAGTATAGTCAAATGACGCCATCCTGCAAACGTCCCATTGAAATTAAACCGTGTCTTCGAGCTTTTTAAAAAATCTACGCATTTTTATGCGTGATTATACTTGCAGCAAGTCAGAGTTAAATATTATAAGACGAAAGAAACTAAGACGGTAGAAGAAATGAAAGGTAAAGCAATGCTCTGAAAGGTCGTAATGATTTATTTTATCCTATTTTTCGGTTTGTATAGAAAATCGCACGATCTCGAGTACGGTTCGGAATTTATAGGTGCGAGTGATATTTTGAAAGTTTTCAAAATTTGAGAACTTTCAAAACATCACGAATATCTATAAATTCAGAGTTGTATGCGATTTTTGTTTGTAATACACTCAACAAAATTGAGCAACTTAATTGAGACTATACAGAGTACAATTCTCTGGTTTAATTACTTCTCTTGTCCAGAATCGAGAAATTTTGTCGAATGTACTAGAAAGACTGAAAATATACGCCATTGCGCACGATAACGCATTGTGGCTTATCCTCTTGTTTACCAGTGTAGCAATTATTTGATTCTTATATTCGGATTTTCGATCTTTCGGTCATCTTTACATTTCCTTGTTAGAGTATCTGGCAGAATACAGAGATGCCTTGCAAGATAGCAAGAGCTACCGCAATCAGCTGGAGAAGGAACTACGACACATGAATGCTACGTTAGAGCAGCTCCGGTAGGGGGATGTGTTTGATGATATTATTCTTAAAGATGAAGCCATGGAAGGTAATGAGTGAGAAATAGATGCCAAACGAAAAGAAGAAAAGGAAAGGCACGGGAGTACAGAGAAGAGAAGAGAAGAGAAGAGAAGAGAAGAACAATCATTATTTTTTTAACGTTTAGAAAATGAATATTGGAACATTTTCTTTATTTTTAGAGATAATCTCGAGGCATTCAAAGAAGAAGTTCAGAAGAAAGATGAAAATTCAATAACAACATTATAAAATAATAATAATATATCTAATCTTGTAAATAAATAGCCAAATTTTGTTATGTAGTAATATTTGTTGTGAAATGTGATCGGTCACCACCAACAACAGTCTTTCTCAAGACTACACTCACCCAGACGATCACATTCCACAACAAACTTCAAAGCCTTGGTTCAAACCATTCACCCTTAGTAATATTTATTGAAAAATTTGCTGAAAGTGAGCTTAAAAAAGGTCCCGATTCGTTCAGACATACCCAATACGCACGACCTGATAAAAGTGTCGAATTTACTTCACAACTCGTACAGCTCTCGCATTAACATGCATAAATCGAGTATATTAATTTATTATGTCACATATTAATGAAAATCTAAGATATTCATTAATATATTAATCATAATACTAAAGCAAATTAATAAAACGTAGACTTTGAAATGGTAACTATGGCCCAACGAGTTCATGAACACTAAATAATGACGGTCACCTTGTGGTATGCATACATTAACTACTTGTACGACTCCTACGAATTTTACCACTTGTGCAACCATTTCGACCCCTGCATATCATTACTCACTGGTGCAATTGTTCTTAATCTGAAGTGCAAGCGATCTATGGGCTCAATAGTACCCTTCACAGTATCCTGCGCCATCTTGAAAGGTAGCCCTGCCTTTGCAATGAAGCGTGCAGTACCAGGAAAGAGGACAAAATGGGAGGTTGCTTACTAAAGATAATACCTGACCATGATTTTACAAATACAACATAAATACATTCTTTTTAGTCGTTTTTTTGTATTTTCCGAATCCTTTTTTCTCAATAAGCCTTTTCATAGTTTAAGAATCGATTCCACTGCGCATGCGATTTTATCCCGTATTTCTCACCTTTTTTGTTTATTTAAGAACAAAAGGTTTATACAAAAGAAGGTGAGAAATTCGGGATAAAATCGCATGCGCAATGGAGCCGATTCTTAAACTATAAAAAGGCTTATAAAAGTCTGTAATTTCTCTCTATAATGTAAAAATCGCTATTGCTTCGCTTCGAGCTCCTTTTGTACTGAAAATTCAAGAAAAACATCGGCTCCCGCTAGCTCTGTTGTTTTTGATTGGTGCAAAATATCACGCTATAAGCGATTTTCACGTTCTGATCAGGTGCACTTGTTTAATTTCACGATTATTTTTCACGATTATTGTCACGTGCAACTTATTTCCCGGTTGGGATACATTTAGATTTAACTAGTGTCACGTGGTCATCTTTTTTTAAACAATTGCCTATTAACCCATATATATTTAACTGGGTAGTGGATTTTCTTACTCATAGACAACAGAGAGTCATTAGTGATGGTATATTTACTCCTTTTGTATCTATAAATAAATGTGTTCCCCAAGGAACAATTTTGTGTCCCGTGTTCTTTTCTGCTATGCTAAATGACATCAAACCTATTACTAATTCCAAGTCTATTTTGGTTAAATACACAGATGACATTGCTTTAAGTACCTTTATAGGATTGTTAAAAAACTCATTAATAATTCATGAAGGAAACACAATAGAAATCATGACCATGAAGGAGGTTTTATATCTGATATAGATTCGTCTTCATTTGCATAAACTTTAACTTGGATTTTCTCGATCAAACTTGGTTCATTTCGTAAAGAATTCGGTACAGTATGAGAACATACATCAGGAGTTTTTTAAGCCGTTTAATAAACTCGCAGATCGTGTTTTATCGGGTCTAAAAGCACTCGGCTACGCCTCGTGTTTTATACCCGATAAAACACTCCTGCTCGTTTATTAAACAGTACGTAATAATGATTGTTCTACCCATGCAACAGGTAGACTCCATTAAAAAGTGGGCTCGGATAATTTAATGGATATCAAACCTAAACTTTTGAAAGCGACTTGCACCAGTCGATAGCACTCATCAAGGCACCCAACATATTGCAATATGAAAAAAATGTATGAGAGCGTTTTCCAAATATTACACGATGAATATTTTCATAGACTTTTACTACTATTTCCAGCGTGTAAATTTTATACCCTCAAAACCGGAACTTTAATTTAGTGGATTCAATATTTTTAGTAGCTAGAATATAGGTATGAATATAGACACTGTCCTTATTGAGTATGAACCAAATTGTGACTTTCTTTCTAACGTTATGGATTTTTTGATATGAAGCTAAATGACCCCATTTGTTGTCAAAAGCGATAGAAAATATCGATGAAAGCGGCATATTCAAAAAATCGTCGAACGATTTTTTTCTAAATGAAGTCACTTAAATATGTATCTTTTACGAATATTCTCCTTTAATTTCATATGCATTGAAGGGTTTTAAGACAGTCAAATAGAAATAAGTACGCTTTCAACTAACAGCACACGACAAGGAATAACACGGAATAATCGTGTTATAATTTCTATGAGTTAGCAAATAACAAAGAAAAACACTTGTCACACGACCATCTAGTACTCTCGTTAAACTTTATTTAGTAAAATATTTTTTTGTCTTTAGAATGGTATAGTATCAAGTATATATGAAGTTGCAATCACAAATTATCATAGTCGGAAGGGTTTCGGAAAGCAATCAGGCTTCGAATGTAAAGCGTGAGATGTTGGAATGCCCGACTTTGGAAATATTCTGGACAATAGAAAGGCGTAACGATATAAACAAAGTGCGAGTGAAGAAAGCGGTTGCATATTTAGAATTAGGATACAAATGTTTACGGAATTGAGAATATTATTTGGCGGTTTTAAATTATTTCAATGAACTTGAAACTTTAGGGTATATAAATGCGTTATCTAAAGTAACTGACTTGGAAGTTAAAAAAAAATTCATCATCGGATTATTGAGTTTGACAGTTTTTAGTAAAGACAAGTGAAATCTTTGACAAGATGTCAAAAGGCACAACTTTACTAACTAGGCTTGAAATCATATTTCTCGAAATCGAATAACGCGATTTCTTTCCATTTCTCAGAAGGACTAGTGGAATAGTAACACAACACTATGACCCCAAAAAAAGCTTTTCCCATGTCCAGAAAGGAAAGGTTTCGGTCACATGAACTAATTGCTTTGGATTGTTTACATTTTTGTTGCCCAAAAGTTCCGACGGCAATTATTTCGAAACGCTTCCATACAAATCTTCGAAACTTCGTTAACTTGAAGACAAACCTATGAACTTTAAGTTCTGTTAAACAATTTTAAAAAAAAAACATCTGATTTCGCCAAAAATGGAATGTATAAAAAAATGACATGACGTCACTGTATTGCTATGGTAACTCCGATCATGATAAATTGTGTATCATTTAAATCTTGAATCTATCTCTAGACATGTCATAATAATTTATCTGAAATTAACTTATTGGCAGCAACGCATTTCCCCTTCAAACTTCGAAGGTACGCCACAAACAAAACCCAGTCGAGCCAACGTAAACTTCGTCTCTTCGACAAGGTTTGAAAGCACGAATTGCATATATACTCGCTCTGTTAATAACTATTAACTCTGCTCTGTCGATTGAAAATATTAATCTCCAACTCACACTTCACGTTTAACTTTGATTTTCCTTCTACAGGATAACGATGGTGCTTTGATAACTCTCGATCAAATAAAATACAAATTATGATTATAACTAGCAATAAATGAGACATAAATTTGAGTCTTATTCCCGGCAAGAACCAACACACGTGAAATCATATAAACAAACTAGTCTGAAATTTGAGTAGAGCAGCAGTAAGGGGGACTCGCGAAAGGGGTACCGGGAACGACCAGGATTTCCCGCCTCAAGTGGTTGCCGTCCGCAGCGGGAATTACCCGTAGGCAGGTATTTTGGTGCGCGACGATTTCCTTACTGCTGCTGTGTTGGGTACCGCAAACGGAGGTTAAGATGTTCCTTAGATATAGATGGCCACCATCGACGACATTCGAAACGAAACTGTGCGCAATCTCGGGAATCGGGTGATGGATAACTCAGATGCCGACTTTGTCTTCGCGACATTTATGGAGGGAAAGACAGACGAAACTATGAATTACAAAATGGCTGAAAAGATAATCGACACAATGCCGGCCGGCGACTACCGTTTGGAGTTGACGTTCGTAAAGTATTTGGACGGCGAATGGGTGATAGAAAACGGCCGTAATCCAATATGGGCGTCTGGTAAGCAGAACCTGTTCGTTTTAAACAAGGACACGCGACCGGGAGCATTGGAGGGAATAGACATGTTGTTCTACGAGGTCGCTTACCCGGTTACCGTGGTTATCTACGGTGCGTATGAAATCAAGAAGCCGGACGTCAAGAAGTTGCAGCCAATGCGACATCCGGGCAACTGTGTTGGGAAGTTGGTAAGAGAGTTCTTCGAGGATTCCTCTAGGGGTGGTAAGCTTACGCCGAAGAGAAGAGAAGCCATCAGGAAATGGGAAGATTCCGCGCGTAGGGCCGGAGGCTCCATAGAGAACATCAAGAAGTTAGAAACCGCGTTAGAAAGGCGCATACATGTGAAAGACATCACCGACGGTTTCATTTACGAAGGGACGAAGAAGTATGGAGGCCGGGGAGCGCCTATTGTTATCTACCAGCACAACGCACATGCGTGGCGAGAGCTGCGGTTCCCAAGAAAGAAAGAAACGCGTGTTTACAAGACCTCGCCGCTTGCAGAACTAATGCACGAGAATTCTATTTGGTTAATGGATGCGGAGGGAAGTCAATTTATAACGCAAGACGGTACTCTTTACCGGGCCGAAGTGGAACAGCTGCGCATTCGAAGCGCCTGTGAGACTTTAGGAGAAGACTTCTCAGACGAAGTGCTCAGCTCCCGTAGCTTGGACTTCTTAGCCGCAAAGAAGAGAAACGGCTGGAAACCCACGCCGGAGGAGTTCAAAGATATCTCCAAAGCTTGCGTGGAGCACGGCCACGGAGGTCTGTGGAACATGGAGTACGACGAAGATGAATACGTGTCGCTGGATATGAAACACTGTTACCCCGCCAGTTTCAAAGGCCTTGGAGATTGTAAGGAATATTACGACCGCTACGGACATCCAGACTCCCAATTCTTTAGGGTGTCACTACCGGGTCACTACGATGCCCCAGCAACGGGATTCGTCAGACTGACCACCTGGGAGCTAGCAAAAGACTTACATCCGATAATCTATGCGTGGTATGGAAAGCACCTGCAGGATAAAGAATGGATACCCGTGCCTCTACTGAAGTTCTTCGAAGAGCGCAAGCTTTTAAAATACACAGCGCATGAAGCCATACTCTGCCATAGCGCCTTCACGCAATGGTTACCGGAGCATAACCCCACAGCGCGTGTGGTCATAGGTAAATTCACGCAGGGCGCAAAAGAAGGTGAAAAACATATGCAGCGGCGCCTGATAACGGACGAAGGCGAGCTAAGCTTCCTCATCAAGCGCGCGCATGACAAAGGAACGATGGTGTCTGTAGAGAAATGGGACTACCTTGTCGACGATAAACTACACGAATGGAATGCGCTGTGTTATTACCAGGACCATCGACCGCAGTATTACCATCTGCGTGCCAGCATGCTCGCATATGCGCAGGTAAATCTTCTCGCAATGCTCCTGCGGTTTGACAAAGAAGACATCCCACGCGTGGCTACGGATTCCTTATACGTGCGCCCGGAAGTGTTAGAAAAGATGCAGGAATTCTACACCGACGACGAACTTGCAGAAAGTGGACGATGGCGCGTTAAAGACGAAGAGATAAAGTCTTGGAGAGCACGCGTGGAGTATCGCGGAGAACATCTCTGCGGTGCCGTAACGCCCACTGTGGAGCCTTTGCCTTCCGTTGCCGACCCAATCTCTTACCAACGCTTCTCTTACCTCTACGGTACCGGCGGCAGTGGTAAGACGACGCGTGTTTTGGAACTCTTTCCTAAGATAAAGGTGCTAACGCCAACGCACCGTTTGGAACGAGAACTCTGCGAAATGGGCCACGACGCTCAAGCGTACCACAGCTTCTTTCGTTGGAATGGCCAAAAGTGGGTACCTGAAGCCATCCACGACATACCTCCGGTGATACTTTGGGATGAGATTTGCACCGTTCCTTTAGAAATCCTCAAAGAATTCGTAGAATTCCTCCGTGGAAAGTGTCAAGTAATATTCGCCGGAGATCCCTGCCAGCCTCCTCCAATAGCCGGAGAGATGCCCCACGAATGGTTAAAAGAAATGGTAGACCATGCGGAGGAAATTAACGCCGACTACCGCAGCAAGGATCAAGTAAGAAACCTGAAAGCAGAACTTCGGGGCCTTAGCGATGCCGAACAATGCAAAACGCTGCGCAAGAGGGTACGGGCGAAATCCTACGAGGATTTTCTATACGCCTGGCATCCGGAGGATCTGGTGTTAAGCAGCAAACGCGCAGCACAGTCACGCATACAAAAAGACCTGCTAAACATACACCAAAAGCGCTTCCCTACGCATTTGGTACCCGTCTGCTACAAACCCCACGACACCCGCATGCAGCGCCGCGACGTCTGGGTACCTGGTACCGACATCCAACTGCAGAACGCAGTAACGCACGATAAAGCCTGGGTACCCATAGAAAAGGTGGAAAGAATTACCTCCCATCCAGACTGGCGCTTGGGCTATTGCATGACAGTCCACAGCGCGCAAGGGCTTACCATAAAAGAAACCTTATGGATCATAGACCAGCGGCTGTGTTGGAGCAACTTTATCTACACCGCCGTAAGCCGCGTGGAATATGCCAAACAACTAAAAAGAGCCTGGGGTCCGCAACTGCGCTACGATAAGACGCCAGAGGACGTAGCCAAAGAGAATATCGCCAAGAAACTCCTTCGCTACAAGCGGCACGACGAAGAAAAGAGTACGGATCCCCGCTATGCGGGGGTCAATTTCGACCTATGCGTGGACGACGTCTATGAGAAAGGGGCAAGGTGTGCCAAATGTAACATACCGCTACTATGGAGGTTTGACCCAAATGACGATCAGCAGTTCTCCGTGGATCGTATCAACAACAAACGCGGGCATTGCAGAGGCAACGTAAGACTGACATGCCTAGAGTGTAATCGGGCGCGTGGAGCAGCACTACTCTGAGTCTTTCGGGACTATGAGCAGCTCTTCCTTGACGAATCCGCGACTTGGGCCATTTAGGTAATACAGCACGGGTTGCCCTTCCTTGGTGACGGATTTCGAAATCTCATACGTTTCCAAAGACCAGTTAGGATCCGTGGCTCTCTTACTGCCACCTTCGAGTTCCCCCGGCTGATAGAGGTATCTGACCACTATGTTGCGGGGTAGCTTTTTTTCCTTCAGTCCGACCGCCCTCGAACTTCTGACGTAGGACTTGTGTTCCACGTGTTTCTTTTTTATGGCACCCTTGGGTTTCATTCCCGTAGCCCTGGCCGCCTCGTTGTTCAAAGCCGCGACGACCTAGGGGAGCCTCTGAGTCCATTCCCTGTTGCGTTTGGAGGGATCTTCCAGCTCTTTCCAATACTGGTACCCAAAGAGATGCTCGGCCAAGGTCTTATTGAATCTTTCGACGATGCTCTGACCCCTGTGGTACTCAGCTTCAGCTCTCCTAATTTTAGTGTCGTGGTCTTTCAGGGTCTTAGTAACCACGCCCATGAACTCTGTCCCCGCATCCACTTGCAGCAGCTTAGGCCATTTCAAAACGCGCTTATAAATCCTACCTAGGGCTTCTGCGACTTCCCCAGAATCCTTGCTGGTTATGGGTTCGGCGTCCTTGTATCTGCTTGCGATATCGACTACAGCCAAAGCGTACCTATAGGTCTTTCTTCGCACCTTGTCGTGCGGTAAGAAAAGCAAATCCGCCTGATGAACTTCATTGGGGGTCTTTACGGTAAAGCTGGGCCTGGGAATGTACTTGGGCACGGGAAGATAAACCTGCCAGAGGGTTTGTTTTCTTAGCCAGTTCTTAGCCGTTTCTTCTGATACCCTGGCCGCGGTCGTGAGTTTCTTGATGGCCGACGCTCCTTTCCAATAGCCTTCAGGCCCATAGTAAATCCTCTTGAGTTTGTCCTCGGTTCGACCCAGTATATGAATTCCAAAACGAGATTGATCTTACGTCCGTTAAAATCCACCGTCTTTCCGTCCACTTTGATGGTGATGTTTATGCTTTCTACCAAATTAGACAAGTCATAGCTTAAAGAAATGGGAGTGTATTCTACTGGGTCAAATGGATTACCTTTGGGCAGAAACTTGGACATAAGAGAAGACTTTTCTCCATTGTTGTAACTATGGACTAAATCGCAATAGACTTAGTAAGAGGATGCGACTTTCCATTTCACAGGTATGGCTGTGTTGGTAATCGTCTTGCCTGAGGCACATAATAAAGATCCCAATGGGTCAGACTTTCCAAAAGTCATTGAATAATTTGACATATTATGTTTGAGGGTCATTTCGTGAGGCAATCCTGTGGTGAGAGTATAACCGTGTTTTGCTAACTCCTTGGCCAGTGTGATTGGTGTATAATGTCCATCGGGCAGCAATACGGCTTGATAGTTAGATCCTCCTGTATGCTCAGTGACTATGCCCCTAATCAGGTTATACCAAGAATTGTACAAAGAGCAACTTATGAGCCGAACCTTATGGGCTTTAATGGGGGGATTCAAATAAGTGGTAAAGTTATTTTTATCGCTTTCCAAAAAGACGATCATCATATTAGATACGCCAAAGCTACGCCTCCCGCCAGCCCTGCGACTCCTACAAAGACCAATTCATTGTCTTTTTGTTTCTTAGAAGGCTGATAGTAATTCTTGAACTGAGGCTTTCTCAATCCCATCGATGCCGCGGGGTGTGTTTGCGCATAGAGCTTAAAGGCGTAGTCCGTGTTTTCGAAGTTCTTATCCGCCTGCATCTTGTCTTGGTAGTTCTTGTCCAACCAATCCCTGTAAGCTTGTCTTTTTTCATTCCAAGCCGCCACGTCTCGCTGATATTTCTCCAGCGCTAAGTCGTGTCTCTTCCTTTCGGCGGCTAAATCTCCGCTTTTGTCACCTCTGACTAATCTATCCAAATACTGACCGCCATAATTAGCTCCAGTGAATGCTAAAGCTGCAATAACTCCACCTGCGACCACGCTAGCCATATATATTACACCGTAGGCAGGTACTTTTCCTTCTGTAGGTAATTTCTTAGCATGATAGCCCCGCATACGGCAGCGGTCATCTTAGCAAAGTTACTTAGGTTTTTACTTGGGTCTTCAGTAAAGTCTTCTTTGAGCACTTTCTTACCTACCCAACCAATACCCGCAACGATGGAAGTAATAATAGCTGCTTCTTCAACAGTTTTCAACAACGCGGTCGACATTATATTACAAAGCGAGAAGGTTATTACTCCATTTCAGGGATCTTACTTTTTCTAACAGCCGGCTCCACAGGTGCGTGCACGGGCGCGTGATATGTTGGTGGTTCTACCTTTTTCGTTGCCCGCCATTGTAAGTAAAGGCTGCCTGCTGCTATGATGACTCCTAACGCGCCGATGACGTACCCAGGATTAATAAAGGATTCCTCTTCCCTTTCCTCCACCTTTTCTTCTTTTTTGGCTTTGTTCTTCCTATTCATCTCCGCGAGCTTCTTTCCCGCGGCGACTCTGCCTGGGGATTTAGCCTTGGTGATTCGTTGCTCCTCTTGGGGCTGCTCTACCTTCGACTCTGGTTCACTCATTTATATCTAAGGACTTGAAGGACTTGACAGGTAGCTTAAGATGACCAGGGTAAGTACTTGGGAATGACTTAAGGACGACTTGGAAATGACTTGGGCGCTACCTGACCAAGTACTTAAGGATGACTTAACTAGGTACTTGAGGATGACTTGGGTAAGTACTTAAGAAGGACTCGAGGCGACTTGATCAGGTACCTCAGCAAGTGCCGCCTGGAAGACCTTTTCGACTTCTCTGTCCTTCTTGAAGTCTTTCCAAGATGTCGTAAGTTCCTTCAAGTCGACGTGCTGAGCTACGTGAAGTGCCGCAGAGGCGACTGCCATGAACTTACCACACTTCAAAGACAACCACCCACAGGTTATCGTAAGTTCTTGGGCGATAACATAGTCCTCGCTTATGTCCTTCCGCAGTTGCTCCACGTCGTCTATAGGCAGCGCAAGTCCAAGCAATTTAGTCGCAAGTCGGATAGCGGAGTCTGCTACGGCGTCCGTGGTCTTACTTGCAAGGGCAGCCTCGTACCTCTTATGGAACTTCTTGACTTCATCTTCTGACAACTTATTAACCTGCTCATGGGTAAGTTCCTTGCCTATCATTTCTTTGCACTTTCCAGAAGACACAAGGATGTTAAGTTGTTCCTTGAGGTTACTTTCATCTAACTGCGTGGGGACTTCATCTAAGAGCTGCTCAATATCCATATATCTTTATGGAATACGGAAACCTCAAAGAGAAGATCATCTTGGAATGTTGGTGCGTCTTTAAATGCCGCATGTATTCATGCAACTGTTCCTTGGATATCTCACCGCCGTAGTCGCTTAAGATGGTTTCCAGGTCAGACTTGCTCGGCGTATAAAATACGACAAGTGAACCTATGTTTTCCCTAAAAGGCTTGGAGACACTGGTAAGCTGCTGCGAGAGCAACCAAACGCTAATGTTGTCACTAAAGGCGAGTTTAACGAGCTCGGAAGTGCGCTTTTTTACGTCGTCCCCGCAGGCAATGTCATCCAGTATAAGGAGGGTTTGCGTATCTTTAGGGAATTGTTTGTGCCAAAACTTAAGATGGCTGGATAACTCGTTAGGATCCAGTATGTCCACAAAGAAGTCGTCATCTTTCACTCCTATGCCCGTCCAGGTGCGGTTATTCACGTAGGTGGGGCATAATAGCACGATGTAGTCGAAGCGGTATCTAAAGGGTCCTAATAGCTGCTCCACGACGAATTGGGTCTTTCCGCAGCCGGTGGGTCCTACTATCAGAGCGTTACAAGGCATGTGATCTGGGTTCATTTATATCCCTTCTTTCGAAGGGAACTTGTTCCCTGATATATATGGAAGGTGCCTACACACCGGTGGAAGCAGTGCAAAGAATTGTCGCCGACGCAAAAGATAAAAGAGACACCATAGAAATGCAAAGGGAGGAGATAGACCGGTTAAAAGAGCGCGTGCAGGAGTTGTACGATCAAATGTGCGGTCTGAAGCGTGCAGAACGGTTTGGCGCGCTGATAACGATGGCAACGTGGGCTAAGGAGTCCGTTAGGGACTTCATGCGATATCCCCTGTAGAATGTTGACCTTTAGGTTAAATCTTTGTTAAGGATGCCTGGAAACTATTTAAAAAGTGTCTCAGAATGTTGACAATAAGGTTAAATCTTTGTTAAGTATATGTGGAAACTATTTAAAAAGTGTCTCAGAATGTTGACAATAAGGTTAAATCTTTGTTAAGGATGTTAAATGGAGGCTAAGATACTGTTAAGTATATATGGACTGCTTGATGTGTAAAAAGGTGTTCAGCACCAAACAAAGACTGCAATACCATGTTCGGCATGAAGTTTGCACGAAGAAGCCAATTAGTAAGGTTTGTAAGGATTGCGGTAAGGAATTCAGCACCGTTCAAAAGATGCAACAACATCAGGATAAACGCATTTGTGGGCTTTGTAAGGACTGTAATAAGGAATTCCACAACCCCTTCGAAATGCAGCAGCATCTGAAAAGGGGCGTCTGTAATCGAACCAGACAGTGTAGTTTCTGTAATAAGATACTTAGTAGTCGTCAACGTTTACAGACGCACCGGAGAACGCATGATTATAGGTTAATAATGATAAATATATCTTAATAAAATTTGTATCAAAAGCTTATTTCTTGAGATATGTGAGAAAATTAAGCCCAATTTGTGACGTTATTTTGTTGACACGTACTCTAGATTCGGTAGTAATGTACTAAATATAAATTGTAATTCATACAAAATAACAACAAAAGGCATATTGTATTCAGCTTCATTTGATAGCTTACGTAGTACTCTTCAAATATTGGGAAACTGAAAAGGGTACTACTTGAAATTAAGATTCTACATTCAAACATATTTCGTGTATTTGCAACTAAATCTGGAGACTTGTAAACAAAATGACGTCACAACTAGAGCTAAATTTTCTTGAATTTTTAGAGAAATACGTTTTTGAAACAAATTTAACTGTGACATTCTTATTAATGCCAATAAAATACACATTTTTAACATTAAAATTTTTTCATGTCATATGCACTTTAATAAGGCTAGATGGGGGTTTCTTAGTCTCCCTCGCATCCGTTTTTAGTGTCGGTCGTGACGACCGACACTAAAAACGGATGCGAGGGAGACTAGGGGTTTCTCGGCGTACTGAACGAAGATAATAATAATAATGCAGATTAATGAAGAAGTCTGTTATAGCAAGTTCGCATTACATTGCACGAACTGTTAAGATTTTAAACCGAACATTAGATATATATTTGATTAAAAAAACAAACGCAAGAATTGCAGGACGCTTCGGTGACTTTCTGTCAACACAGATCAAGCCTGAATTACGTACTGAATGACAAAGTAAATATATGTACATATTTAAACAAAAAGTTTTGCTTTCACTGAATCTGATTGGACGTTCAGGGTTGGTCATAAATTAAACAATCAAATTTAGAACGACGACGTTTTAGATACAGTGCTTTGACTAAACGTTCTCGTCGGATCGGCTTCATCCCTACCCGCCTAGACCGAACAGGATCATGGGGATAATTAATCGACAGTTACTAGCTGCCGCATATGTTATCTAACACGTCTTGAGCTCGCTTTTTTCGATCCCATTTAATTTGCTAAAACCATGCCTCGAGCATACGGCGAAGATTTAACGCTGACGAGCAGTTTGGATGACGCAAGTTCATGGTGTTGCCTGTGGTGTGTAACACACTTTCTAGTAAGCAGTCAAAAGTAGAGAAGGGATGCAACAAAGCAAGTGTCCGATTTTAAAACCCCTGTTACAGTCAAACAAGCTCAAGCGTTGACCCTAGATTCGATTAATGAAATCATTAGTCAATTATTCATTTTATACGTACGAACCGGAATAATGCAATATTGCAATATTCAAATGAAAATTCAGTTCATTATTCGACTCGTGATGAAGAAGGTAAATCATCTAAATTACAGATACCTTCGAGCAGAAGTCGCTCTCTTATTTAATAAGCATACACACTAGGTTTTGTAATTTCCATGCCCAATTACTTGGAGGATATCATCAGTAATTTTGTAGGGAACGCTCCCGCCATGTTTTCTTGGTCTTCCGGCTGTGTTAGCACTGATTAACCAATCAAAATATCGTATATTGAATTTAAAGTTGATTGGAATTTTCATATCTTCGTTTTCGACTTTGTAAATTTCAACTGAATAATGAAATCAAAATTCGAAAATTCAAATCATTAATCGACTCTAGGGGTCAACGCGTGAGCTTGTTTGACTGTAAAATTATTCATGAAGGTAATTTATTAATAAAAACCCACGGTCCCCCGGTGCAATCATGCTAGCCGCGGGGGTTGGGGGTTTCAATTGACTAGTGCATTACCAACGGTTGTTGATTTGAATTTAATCGGCTATCCGTTAGCCTCCTTCGCAGCCGTTCTTAGGGTCGTCACGCAACGTTTCCCTCCTACCCAAGTTGGGGTGGCCAGAAACAATCCGTCAAATGCATGTCTTTGGGTTTATGGAAAGGAAAACAAAGTAGTTATGATTCAGTTCACAATTTCGAAAATATGAAGGCATTAAAAAAACGTCTCCTTCAACACTTCCCGCTCGCCTACGAAGGTTCGTGCTTTAAACCAGACATAACTAGTCAGATAAAATTATGGAGTCAACTCGGTTTCAATGATTGCTACCCAGAGTTCCTTTCGGTCCAGTCGCGTAGGTTTGAGCTGGTCGACGACAACATTTTTTGAATTGACTGTATGTATGTATGTATACACTCAATTGAAGAATCGTTGTCGGGTTCAGAAACATAGAACATAGAAGCTGAGACCGAAATGGCACATGGGAAGTACGTTAATTAGATGCATGCTGTGACCGGGGACCCGTAGCATCATCCACTGTTTTTAATACGCGTTTGGCATTCTAAACCGACTGCATGGATGGCGCAAATGAATAGATTATAATATAATTATGTCATTTCCCATGTGCCATTTCAGTCTCAGCTTTTATGTTTTATATTTCTGAACCCGACAACGATTCTTCAATTGAGTGTATAGGTTATCGGAATGTTTCGTAGCAAAACATATTCAGTTTGTATTACAGAACTGGTACTCAACATATTTGCGTGACTAGACGTATGAAACCAAAATAAATTTAGCTCAGTTTTAAAGAATCGTAGACCAAAAAACATCCACACATTATTTGAATGTAGATTGAATTGAAAGCGATATTAGGTTGACGATATAGAAACGATATAGGTTGACCTAGCGTAAACTGTAATGCACCAGTCATTTGAAGACCCCTGGTCCCATTGGGGGGGTGGGGGGATATCCGGGGCACGTCGGGGGTTTTCACTGGTAAAACGCGGAACGGAAATGGCGGAAAATACGGAAAGTGCACTTTTATACATGTAACTAGTAATTCCACTTGCTGTTGCAGTTATATTCAATTAAAAAAAACGCTGAAACGCTGGAACGCTGGTGCATAAACGTGTTTTATCTAATTGCAAATCTTTTTTTGCACATAAGTCACATAAAGATTTAATTAATGTTTGATGTAGTTTTTAATGAGATCGGACGTGATTATGATGAAATATTTGTTTTCGTTCAGAAACCAATTTTAGCCTTGCAGAGCGTTCAACACTAAAATGCTTCTTACCACACATAATTATATACTAGATGCCTCCATTTTAGGGATTTTTGAAAAAATCTATCTAGCTAATTATGAGATATTTGAGATTCTTTAAATAAGGTGCATAATCTACTTCAAAACTAAACAATGGATTTGATACGGCCGAGATTAATAGTTCAGAGCTATATATTCACAAAAGTCATTGCTCATTTAGTTTTTTTAGAAGCATTTTACTGTTGAATGCTCCTAAATTCAAAACTACTACTACGGGGAATTTTTTTTCGTATTTTCAGGAGCTAGAGGCAATTAGTTAGATAAATAAAACAATTAAAAGAATATTGAGTTCGACCAGCATTTACAATCAATTCAAAGAATGAAGAATTCATATTTCATGAGTTCTCTTGGCAGAATCATGGAAAATGCTAATCAAAATCACGAGAAGCTTAAAAAAACTCAGGATTTTGGTCCGTACCCTACTTTTTTGGGACAAATTGTTGCCCAAGTTAACAATGGGAGACCTCGTTCCCAGGGCCCTCTCACGCAGAGGAGAGAAGACCCTGGCGTTGGCTGGTCAAATAAAGGTTTTGATTGGTTTACTTGATCCTGAATTTTGATTGGTTGTTGCTTTGTTGTGATTTTTTGGCGCGCCATAGCACGACTGAGCGAGAAATAGCTCAAATTAGAGTTTACTCTGAGCGGAATAATGTACCGTATAAGTGTGTAGAATCAGAGTTAATTAACTCTGGTAAAATATAAGATATGGTGAAATACACGTTCTATCAAGGTTTAATAAAAATATCACATAAATATATAAATATTGTGTTATCGTAAAATGATGGTATAAAACATTAAAACCTTACCTACCATAAGTTAACACAGTGAGCCTCGTTATGAACCACGAAAGAAACAACATTGTCTTGAAAGACTTTACTTCCCATCAGTTCTCGTCCTTCCTTACTTAACAAAGCCTCTGAATGGGCAAATATAATTGAGGTATTTCCATTCATCAAGTCTGCGGGAAGATGTTTCAGCTTTGGTTCTACATGCTCGCCTCGCTTGATCTTGACCTTCACCAAACAAGTTTTCTGCAAGTTGTAGCACATCAGAGGTTATATTCCTGTCTCTCAAAACTCTAAGCTGGTCCTCAATGATTGAGTTTAAAGGACATACTACGATTACAATGTTTTTACTTTTTCTGACAGGAATGAAATGTGGTAGTAAGTGAAAAAGCATGGACTTTCCAAAACCGGTTGTAGGACACCAATGATATCCTGGCCTTTGAGTATATATTTAAGTTGAAGAGGTTTAAAATTCAAAGAAGGAAAATTGCCTTTTTTATAGCAAATTCCACACGTCGAAGCACTGTTAAAAACTCAACATGTTTATTCGAGTTGACAGCCATATTTAATTTATGCTTATTCAATGTGCCCGCAATCCTCCAGTTGTTTCTTCAGCGGTATTTTCAAAACACCCGAATATGCTGGGTGTCGGATTTGTCTAGTGACCAGCCAACGCCAGGGTCTTCTCTCCTCTGCGTGTGCGGGCCCTGGGAACGAGGTTGAAAATATCCAACAAACGGTTTTGGATAATGAATAATAGTTTTGATTTTAGCTTTCTGATGACGTCATGTGAATACTATCTACGGCCTTTATTAGAAATACTGCGCTGCAAAACGTATTGGTTTGGAAAATACTAAGACTGAATAAGTTAATAATAATACTATTATAAAACTAACAATTATAAAAACTATACACTATGATCAATAAACAATAATAACTATGATCAATATAGATATAAACATATTTTGTTCGGGTAGGGGTGCTGCGCACAATGCTAACCCTCTGAGGGGTGCACCCCTTAGAATCAAAGGGAAAAACAGTATTGGTTATCTTCGAAGTAGGAGCAAAAAGTGGAACCAGGGAGGGGTGCGCACCCCCTGCATCCACCCCCCCCCTTGATCCGCCCCTGCATATAAAGCCCAAAAACTCCAATTTATAAAACTACTCGAAGGGACATATGGTAAAGCTACTATACTATTTATTAACTGAATACGACTTGCGCTGCAATTAATGAAAACTTTCACCTCACTTATTCCAGTTAACACCATTATTATTAATAAATAATACTTATCCGTTTGTTTCATGATTGAGGGTCATTTGTAGAAGGACTGCGATTCTTTTTACAAATGAAACAACTTTGAAACAAACATTCTTGTTTGTTCTAATCCTCACCTTCCTCGCCCACCTGGAAGTTTACAATTCGGACTCTCGCATTTCCCCTTCACCAACTGCTCGTAACATTGGTGTAATTTTTGATGAAGTCCTTTCACTTGATGACCACATACTCTCTGTATGCAAACGTGTTTTTTCCATATCCATTTTTTTTTTTGGAAAATTCGAAGGTACTTTTAACTTTTGACTTTTGACTTTAAACATTTATTTTTAGGGCAGCTTCAGTGATGGCCGAGAAAGGTAAGACTAGTCATATGGGAAGACTGAAAGACGATATCAAGAAAAAGGAAAGAATAAAAATTGAATTGGAAGAAAAGGTAAGAAAATTAGAAGAAAAACTGAAAGACCATGATGAGAATTGCCAAAAGAAAATCCATGATCTGGAAGAAAAAATACAAAGACATAAAGAAAAAATAACAAGACTTGAAGACGAAATAGAAAAGAAGGAAATTAAAATTGGAGAATTAGAAAAGAGCAACACATTCCTTGAAAAGGAAGCCAATGAAGCCAAGACGGAAATCGTAGAGTTGAAGACAAAGTTTGGAGACTTACATGTAAAAATCAAGACGTTTGAGCTATCTGAAGATGAGTTGATTATTCGGCAACTCTGTTCAAGCGTCCAGGAAAATCTCTTGAGGATTGTGCTAAAAGAAAATTTCAACGAAATTCAGAACAAAAGGATTGGGTATATGGAAGGATACATTTCAACGCAAATTAAAGACGACGACCAACAAAAAAGAGCAAGGTCAAGATGGGAAGAGTTAAAAAAAGAGGTTCACTGGAACGATTTTTGATAAAACAGCTAAAACCGGTCAAAACAAGTGGGAACGAAACTGCTCATCCAACTTTGACAAAAGAGGTCATAGATGCTGCGAAAAACGAATTGAAAAAAAGGGAGAAGTTAGGACCAGAAATGGTCGAGGCAGTAGACCAACTCAAAGATATATGGGAAAAAACAAGCCAAAAGCTAACGCAAGGGTAAGCATTTCTTGAAACCCAAAGTAAAACATCATATGCAGGTTTTTATAGGTTGACGTATTAATGTTTATAAACATTGTTATAAAATGTTTTAAATGTGCCAACCATCATAACAATGGTCAGTTTTGCCACTTTGCTTTGTTGGATTGTCCAATAGATTTATGGTTGGCAACATTTAAATAACAATCAACCAAAACAAATTTCGTCATTGTACACGTACGCCCATGGGTTCCGATTCCCCTTAGTTACCGTTCCTATGTCACACAAGCACAAAATTAGCTGGAAAACAGTCTCAATTTGTGAAACTCTGCTCGCGGTCATAGTTCGTTGTGCAATGCAATTTCATAAAAATACCAAAAGAAATAGTCAAGTCTTCAAAACCGGAAAGTAAGGAAGATGTCATAAATATCTTCATTTCCCAGTGATTTTTCGTTCATTCGATTTGAGATCAGGCTGTATTTGTCGAGCTCGATAGTATCATACAACTGCATATATTAAAATGTTCATTTTATCTAGCCTGGTCAATCGGCAATCGTGTCTGATCTTGAGCCACAACGAAATATTTATTCCGTGCATGATCGACGCGCCAGCAGTTTTACAAGTGCTAGTAGCTAGCTAGGGCGGACCTAGCGGATGTTCTATGGGTACCTGCGGGAAATAGAATCTCTCATAACTGATCTGTAAATTCATTTGTTTCTGTAGTGATACCCAGATGCAAAACTCTTGGTCCTGTTTTGATCTATTTTTCTATTCGTTTGCAGTCAGTTCGTGTTTGCTTATTATATATAGTATTATTATGTAATTAATTAGGCCCTTTATTCTGAAAAGCCTTAAAGAGGACGAATAAAGTATGTATGTATGTATGTATGTATGTATGTATGTATGTATGTATGTATGTATGTATGTATGTATGTATGTATGTATGTATGCATGCATGCATGCATGTATGTATGTATGTATGTATGTATGTATGTATGTATGTATGTATGTATGTATGTATGTATGTATGTATGTATGTATGTATGTATGTATGTATGTATGTATGTATGTATGTATGTATGTATGTATGTATGTATGTATGTATGTATGATATATAATAGAACTATAACGTTGCCTTTCCCATATATCTTACAGATCAAGCTCCAAGAGCCAAGAACAAGGCGGTCCAAGTGTTACCACAACACAAAGCCATCATGAAGATAAAAGGCCTCCCACTGGTACCTATGCAAGCAAGGTTGCTGGAGGACTGGTAGATTGTTTCGGTCCCAAACAAGCAATACAATCTTTTTCACTGCCTGCCTTTCAAAAAGACACTATAGTGGGGCTTGTTAAGATAATTTCTTACCTTAACAAAGCTATTTCTGAAATGATATTCTTTCGATTGAAACTCTTCGCACCACAACTAAGTTTTAATTTTCCGAATTAAGTCACGTAAAATTATCAATCATAATAAGGTTGACCTTAAACTATCGGAAGCTAGTTTAAAACACTACAATGAGCTATCACAAATCCTGCGCTCTGATTAGCTGAGCTTGTTTATTGGCGATAGGGCCACTAGTAACGAAAAGAGCTGGTTTCAAAACCAGAACTTAGGAGTCTAATTTGCCTTTTTAACCTTTTTTTAAACCCATTTATTTCACCGTTCAGTAGGTTTAGACTAAAACCTAACTAACGATTAGACCTATTGCCTATTGCCTATAACTAAAACATAACTTCTTCGCTTTGACTTAATTGAATGACAATGTATGGCTCTCCCGTCTGATATCCAGACGTTAAACTAGACTGAGGGGCACGAGGTTATAATGTAACCCTCTCTAAATATATTTGTCAATTATATTTTCGATTTTAATTAACATGTTATACATGTTTTTATCGTACGCACAAAAAGAATTATCACATAAAGGCGCCTAGCTGGCCTACACCTACATTGTATATTAGCTAGTGAAAAACAACAAGCAAGGGACTGGTTCTAGCTTGAAAATCAAATAATTAGAGTATTGTAGAAAATTACACAATCACATAAAAGACCAGCTTCAAGCAAACTTATTGACTAAGTTTCAGGGCTTTTTTTCATATACTAACAATATCATGAGCATAAAAACACTGCATAATTACATAGAAATGTATCTATGGCGTCCAAACACTTCGTCTGTATTTTTATATATTTTTGGAAATATCGCAATTTTTTTATTATTTGAATTTTTCCAATCTTTATTAAATTCTCAATTCAAACTAATTCCTATGTGATCTTTACACTGGTGAGGAATTTGGGAAACAAAAATCCAGTCATCCCGGGGAAGGGGGGGGGGGGGGGGTTACCACCACAACTTGGGTATGGGTGTGCCGCCAGGACCTCAAAACCCTGACCCTATCCCAGACCTAAAATTTTGATTTTACATACCCTACCCTAGACTAAAACTAAGAATTGTACACCCTATTCCTGACTAAAAGACGGAAAAGACGGTTTTTTAACAAATTGCAATCAATATTTACTAACGTTTTTATTGTTTTTGTGCCGACAAAAAGCGTAGCCTATTCGCCAGACAAAAATGACCAAATCGTTAACCCTATTCCAAATTAGAATGATACTCTATCCCATCCAAAATTTCAAAAAATGATACCCTACCCCAGACCCAAAAGACGAAAAACCATACCCTATAGGGCGGCACATACCCGTATAGCAAATATAGAGGAGTACCCCCCCGGGCCAGTCATTTAATTGTATTTTTAGTTACTTGTATCATATTCAGTTATGGTATCATATTTTATGTTACGGCCTTTGGTAGTCTGAAATAGATTGGATTGGATGTACAAAATAAAATTACAATCACCAAAATATAATTATAAAAAATTTTGCATGTTCATTTGCCCTTTTCTCTTTATTTCCCTTTCCGACTTGCAGAACGCAAGGGGCTGGCATCATGGGGCTGTTTTAGGGAACGTTAAGCAGGGCAAGGAAACCTTAATATTGTCCAGTTCATTTTCAAATTTCTTTCGTTTCTTGATGACTTCAAAAATAACTTCCGAATATAACCCGAATCGAAAGAAAAACCCGCAATCAAAGATCATAAGCGAATAAACCAAAAATGGCGGCAAAATCATTGGGAGAGGGGCTATATATATAGCCCCGCAGGCTCCGGGGTCCCCCTGCATGATATCATCAAATTATCTAGGCCTGTAACTGCCACGTACAGTCGTAAAATTAATCATTTAGAGAAAATCAAGACTTGGTTCACCTAGTTGCCAACCCTTACCCGGCCACGACAGTGGGTCTTAATACTTGCCCCCTTACATGATTGGAAGCACAGCTTTTTATAATGAAGGAATGGGGGAATTTTTATTAAAAAATCCGTTTCTCAGTAATTAGCGAAAGAAATCAATTTCCTTTTTCTTTTGTGGTCAAAATATTGAGGATCTTAAAATCTATAGATCTTAAGCCTAGTACCCTCCTGCGCAGCCGCTGTGAGGCGCTTCCGGTTCCGGTCATTCCCCCACTACCGTCTGCTCGAACTCGAACAACATTCCTGTCTACATTGTTCTCTATTAGCCAATCAAGTAGCTCGGTGATATGTAAATGTTATTTTATTTTATTTTATATATTTATTTATTTTTTTGTATTTGTTTTTGTTTTTGTTTAACTGTATTATCTATGTGTACACACATGCAAGTTTTCAGGCGAGTCGGTGTGTACAATAAGTGACAAGAGGGATATTCCATTGTGTGGAAACATGGTATATATTTTTCTACCGTATATATCAGTATTTCTTTAAGGAATACAAATATATCTTGGAAGACAGTTTCGTTTTGAATTTACCTCATCGTCAACAAACTTGGTGAGTTGCCAGTCTCATGCTTTACTCCAGCGGAAACCAAAGCATCATACAATTCAGCATCCATAGCCTACGAGAGAACATTAAAAAAAGCTATTATAACTTATAATACTCAGCAATATACTGTAATGTCTGGGGTAGCCCTAAAAGTAAATATCAACATGAGAGTGAGAACACTAGACATTTAGGACTACTCCATGCCTTTAATAATGGATTCTGCGAAACACATGTAAATGCTACAATCTGATTGGTCAGTATGATCACGTGACACATGCAAGGATTCTTAAGCTTAAAGAGCACATCGCTTTACAGTTACAAAACACCGAACGCATTCAATTTCTGTATTAACACAACACAAACTAAAGTTTGTGAATAAGCGGGGCATGATGGTTAGACCATTGTTCATTTAAGGAGCGATCACCCTTAGTCGCCAGTGAAATCCCACTCAACATTATTCAGATCCTGGCAAAACAAAGTAGGATCGTACTTTGCGTAATTCCTTAGTAATTTCGTTTGTGCCGGCGCTTTTCTGTGATTTATCTTTCGCACACAGAAGACCATGTTGCGGTCGCTTAAGCCTTCTGATCCTACTCCAATTACGTCCAATAAAGTCTTCGATCCTTGAGAGATACGTGTAGCTTCATAAATACTAGTATTTCATATTTTCTAATCTTAGCCCCCTCCCCCACTTTGAAATAACTGAATAAAAGTTCAATGCACCTTTGTTGTTATTGATAGAGGACATTATTCTGTTGAAAGCATCTTGATCCATTTTAACTTTCCCATCATTGTGATCAAGGACTTTTTCATGATCTGTTGTTATTTCTGTCAGTAGATTATTCGTATCCTCCAGACAGTGACCCAAAAGCACAGTGTTTGAATGTTTGTTTGTAGCATCTTTCTATAATCATGTGTCTCCCAGTTAATCTGTTTACCATCCAGTTTTCTTTTGCGCAATAAATTGTGCTACTGAGTCTAAAAACAGGCGACGAAGTAACGACAACGACCTACATAACAATTATTATAGAACAAAGAAACTCCCAAAAACTGCAGTATTGGAGTATTGGATCGACACCTGGCAAAATCTGCGACGGCGAAGTCAACCATAATCGCAAAAGTAGTATAGGGGATGGGGGTTCCAGCGCAACGACCACCGGAGGATTATCCGTCTAAAGTGAATTCCTCGATTCGTACCGCGATTACCCGCATCCCGTGTTTATGTAGTTAAATATGTTAGTCTATATATGGAGTGCGAAGATTGTAAGAGAACTTTTAAGAAAGAAGTGGACTTAAAGAAGCATTTGAAGATGAAGTCGAAATGTATGAGCAGCTATGATTGTGGATGTGGTAAGAAGTTTGAGACTAAGGTTAAATTGTTTTGGCATTGTCAGGATTGTGAGTATGACTACGACGATCTGAAAAGGGTCTGGAATTAGGTATAAGATATTTCCTATTATATAGATGGAATCCCAAAGCAATTTCGAAACGGTGTCAATACCCGGTAACGGTGAGATTGACGTTAGACAGTTTTGGCGTCAGTCAGAAAGGAAGGTCAAGAGAACGCTTCGAAAAGGCATAGAAGAATTAGGAGCCCTGAAAGCGAGTATAATGGTAGAAGTAAGTTTGTCAAAAGATGAGGTAACGACGACAGCAATGCTGCGATCAAAGTCACTGATTATATTAGAGTCCACGAATCTGGATAGGTCACTCAGCGAAGCCTTAGAAGCAATAATGGAGTCGCTGTCTAACTACACGAAAGAAGGATCAGGATGGACAGTGGAGGAGGTAGAAGGTATGGAGGTTAGCATGGCAAGGTACGTGCCAATACGAGGAGGAAGTTACGTGCCCCTGCCGGTGTGGGTAGAAAGGAAGAAGGCAATCGTTAACGTAAAGAATGACGACAACCGCTGCTTTATGTGGGCAATGCGATCCGCACTGTATCCAGTAGATAAGGATCCATGTAGACCAAGCAAGTACCCAACAGATGATTTGGAGTGGGATGGCGCAGAGTTCCCAATGCAGTTGATAGACATACCGATATTCGAGCAGGAAAATGACCTAGCCATTAACGTTTACGGAGTCAGAGACCAAACGATAGTGCCACTAGTGCTGTCAAAGAGTAAAGGAGAACGAATACACCTCTTCTACCACGGCGGGCATTATTCGTGGGTCAAACATGTTAGCAGACTATTTTACAGACACACCAAACACAAAGGCAAGAAATACTTCTGCGACTGTTGTTTGTTATCCTTTACCAGCGTTAAAGCTCTAAAGGATCACGACGAAATATGTCGCGGAGTCGAAGAAGTGGCGCAACGGATCCAGATGCCCACAGATAAGAACCTAGCGTACTCAGACCATCAAAAGCAGATGCAGGTGCCTTACGTGATATATGCAGACTTTGAAGCGTTGATAACTAAGGAAGAGCAGAAAAGTGGTGCCACGAATAAGGTGGGATTACACGAGATCTGCTCCTTTGGTTACATAGTAGTCAGATCAGATGGTAAGGCCGACCCTCCTGTGATTTACCGAGGTAAGAACGCAGCTAATGAGTTTCTAGAAGCATTGCGAGAAGAGGAGGAAGAGATAAGAGAACAATTAAGACGCCCAAAGAAGATGGTATTTACCAAAGAGAACCAGGAGGCTTTTACCAAGGCAAAGAAATGCCACATTTGCCAACATACGCTTCTCCAGTTTGGAAGACGAGCCAAGAAAGCGTGGGACGAAGATGGAAAGTATCTAGGAGAAGCTCATTTCAAATGTGGCAGGTATGCAAGGAAGGGGGAAAAGCCCAACAAGCCTTCCACCCACTGCATTCATTGTCATAAAGCATTCGTTGAGGATTTCTATGTGGATAAGGTTAGAGATCACTGCCACATCACGGGTAAATACAGAGGTGCGGCTCATTGGAAATGTAATATAAACTTCAAAGTAGATCCAGAAATGGAAATACCCGTATTCTTTCACAATTTAAGGGGTTACGACAGTCACTTACTCTTACAAGGAACAGACGGCTCCGAAGTAAAGTGCATACCCAACAACAAAGAAAGGTACATGTCCGTAACGGTGGGCAAGCTAAAGTTCTTAGATTCGCAGCAGTTTATGGCGGACTCCTTAGCAAACTTGGTTAAATACAACACGGAGTTCCCCATTTCCAGTCAATACGGCGCGGAAAGGAAAGGAGTCTACCCATACGAATACATGGACTCCTGGGATCGATTCAAAGAACCCCTACCACCCAAAGAGAGATTCTACAGCACCCTAAACGAGTCTGGTATAAAGGACGAGGAGTACCAGCATGCGTTAGATGTGTGGGAAAAGTACTCCTGTGAGAATATGGGAGAATACCACGACATCTACCTACGTTCAGACGTAGTGCTGCTCGCAGATGTTTTCCAAAGCTTTCGAAAGATGGCAATGGAATACTACGGGTTGGATCCAGCGAACTTCTACACGGCTCCTGGGCTTAGTTGGAGTGCGCTGCTAAAGAAGACAAACGCGCAACTGGATCTCCTAACGGAATACGACATGTACCGCTTTATGGAAGACGGTATCCGCGGCGGTGTTTGCGGACCCAGCAGACGTTACGCCCGCGCAAACAATCCCCTGGTAGAGCACGACCCGGAGAAGCCAACCACATACATCTTCTACTTAGACGCAAACAACCTCTACGGTTGGGCAATGTCGCAGTACTTACCTGTACGCGACTTCGAATGGGACAACATAAAGCCCATAGAGTTTTACCTAAACGTAGGTAAAGAAGACGACAAAGGTTACGTGCTGGAGGTGGACCTGGAATACCCAGAGCACTTGCACGACGCGCACAATGAGTTCCCATTAGCACCAGAAGCAATAGAAATACCATTTAAGCAGCTGAGTCCGCTGCAGAGGGAAATGTGCCCTGGCTACAAGCCATACAGGAAGCTAACGATGAACCTGATGGACAAGAAGAAGTACGTGGTGCATTACCGCAACCTGCAGTTCTATGTGCGCCACGGCTTACGCGTGAAGAAGATCCACCGCGTTTTGAAGTTCACGCAGGAACCATGGATGCGCTCCTACATTGACTTTAACACACAAAAGCGTACGCAGGCAAAGAATGACTTCGAAAAGAACCTGTTTAAACTAATGAACAATAGCGTATTTGGTAAGACGATGGAGAACATCCGCAAGCGCGTAAGCATAAAGATAGCCAGCACCAGAGAGGAAGCAGAAGCATACGTGTCACAGCCTGGATTCGTTAGATACGTAGAAATGTTAAACTTCTACGTGATTCACATGAAGAAAGCGAATCTATTCCTGAATAAACCCGTATACACGGGGTTTACAGTGTTAGACCTATCAAAGCTGCTCATGTATGAGTTTTACTACGACAAGCTAAAACCGAAATACGGTGATAAGTGCCGCCTTTTATACACCGACACCGATTCCTTGATACTAGAGGTGCAGACGGAAGACATTTACGAAGACTGTGTTCCCGACATCGATGAATACGACACCAGCGATTACCCACGCGACCACTTTCTTTACTCCCCTAAAAACAAGAAAGTAATCGGGAAAATGAAGGATGAGATGAAAGGAAAACCCATCGTGGAATACGTGGGCCTGAAACCCAAGATGTACAGCGTGCTAAAGCTGGACGGTGTAGAAAAGAAAGCTAAAGGCGTAAAAAAATACGTGGTTAAGAAGGACATAACCCACGATTCCTACTTAAAGGTCCTGCGTACGCGTAAGGAACAGCGACATAAAATGAACAGCCTGCGCAGCTTCGGACATCAAATACACAACGTTACACAGGAGAAGGTGTCACTGTCTGCACTTGACGGTAAGAGGTGGATGTGTGATGATGGTATCCATACGATAGCATTCGGACATCACACGATAAGCAGTTCTTCTTTGACGAACCCACGAGTGGGACCATCATGAAGATAATACAAGATGGGCTGACCCTTCTTAGCTATCGCACTTCGGATCTGGTAAGTTTCCAAAGACCAATTGGGATCCGTAGCTCTTTTGGATCCTCCTTCTAATTCACCCGGCTCATAGAGATATCGAACCGGGACATCACCTAATCTCTTTTCCTGGGGGAAGACTACCCTCGAACTTCTGACGAAGGACTTATGTTCCACGTGTTTCTTTTTTATAGCAACCTTGGGTTTCATTCCCGTAGCCCTGGCCGCCTCGTTGTTCAAAGCCGCGACGACCTGGGGGAGCCTCTGGGTCCATTCCCTGTTGCGTTTAGAGGGATCTTCCAGCTCTTTCCAATACTGGTACCCAAAGAGACGCTCAGCCAGGGTCTTATTGAATCTTTCGACGATGCTCTGACCCCTGTGGTACTCAGCTTCAGCTCTTCTAATCTTAGTGCTGTGGTCTTTCAGGGTCTTAGTAACCACGCCCATGAACTCTGTCCCCGCATCCACTTGCAGCAGCTTAGGCCATTTCAAGACGCGCTTATAAATCCTACCTAGGGCTTCTGCGACTTCCCCAGAATCCTTGCTGGTTATGGGTTCGGCGTCCTTGTATCTGCTTGCGATATCAACTACGGTCAAAGCGTATCTATAGGTCTTTTTTCTCACCTTATCGTGCGGTAAGAAAAGCAAATCCGCCTGATGAACTTCATTGGGGACATTTACGGTAAAGCTGGACCTGGGAATGTACTTAGGCACGGGAAGATAAACCTGCCAGAGGGTTTGCTTTTTTAACCAATTCTTAGCCGTTTCTTCTGATACCCTGGCCGCGGTCGCGAGTTTCTTGATGGCCGACGTTCCTTTCCAATAGCCTTCAGGCCCATAGTAAATCCTTTTGAATTTGTCCTCTACGCGGCCCATTATATGAATTCCAGGACGAGATTGATCTTACGTCCGTTAAAATCCACCGTCTTTCCGTCCACTTTGATGGTGATGTTTATGCTTTCTACCAAATTAGACAAGTCATAGCTTAAAGAAATGGGAGTGTATTCTACTGGGTCAAATGGATTACCTTTGGGCAGAAACTTGGACATAAGAGAAGACTTTTCTCCATTGTTGTAACTATGGACTAAATCGCAATAGACTTCGTAAGAGGATGCGACTTTCCATTTCACAGGTATGGCTGTGTCGGTAATTGTCTTGCCCGAGGCACATAATAAAGATCCCAATGGGTCAAGCTTTACAAAAGTTACTGAATAGTTTGGCATATTATGTTTGAGGGTCATTTCGTGCGGCAATCCCGTGGTGAGAGTATAACCGCGCTTGGCGAGCTCCTTAGCACGGGTGATTGGTGCGTAATGTCCATCGGGCAGCATTACGCCTTGATAATTGCCGCCGCCTTTATGCTCAGTGATCAAGGCATTGACTAAATTATACCAAGAATTGTACAAAGAGCAACTAACCAGCCTAACCTTATGGGCTTTAATGGGGGGATTCAAATAAGTGGTAAAGTTATTTTTATCGCTTTCCAAAAAGACGATCATATATCACAGGCAACAAAGTTACCTTCTAGAGGCTAAGCGCAGCTTAGACTAAATACGCCAAAGCTACGCCTCCCGCCAGCCCTGCGACTCCTACAAAGACCAATTCATTGTCTTTTTGTTTCTTAGAAGGCTGGTAGTAATTCTTGAACTGAGGCTTTCTTAACCCCGTTAATGCCGCGGGGTGCGCCTGCGCATAGAGCTTAAAGGCGTAGTCTGTATTTTCGAAGTTCTTGTCTGCCTGCATTTTGTCTTGGTAGTTCTTGTCCAACCAATCCCTGTAAGCTTGTCTTTTTTCATTCCAAGCTGCCACGTCTCGCTGATATTTCTCCAGCGCTAAGTCGTGTCTCTTCCTTTCGGCGGCTAAATCTCCGCTGCGATCACCTCTAACTAATCTATCCAAATACTGACCACCATAATTAGCTCCAGTGAATGCTAAAGCTGCAATGACTCCACCTGCGACCACGCTAGCCATATATATTACACCGTAGGCAGGTACTTTTCCTTCCGTAGGTAATCCTTTACCATGATAGCCCCGCCCACGGCAGCGGTCATCTTGGCAAAGTTAGCGAAGCTCTTGCTTGGGTCTTCAGTAAAGTCTTCTTTGAGCACTTTCTTACCTACCCAACCAATACCCGCAACGATGGAAGTAATAATAGCTGCTTCTTCAACAGTTTTCAACAACGCGGTCGACATTATATTACAAAGCGAGAAGGTTATTACTCCATTTCAGGGATCTTACTTTTTCTAACAGCCGGCTCCACAGGTGCGTGCACGGGCGCGTGATATGTTGGTGGTTCTACCTTTTTCGTTGCCCGCCATTGTAAGTAAAGGCTGCCTGCTGCTATGATGACTCCTAACGCGCCGATGACGTACCCAGGATTAATAAAGGATTCCTCTTCCCTTTCCTCCACCTTTTCTTCTTTTTTGGCTTTGTTCTTCCTATTCATCTCCGCGAGCTTCTTTCCCGCGGCAACTCTGCCTGGGGATTTAGCCTTGGTGATTCGTTGCTCCTCTTGGGGCTGCTCTACCTTCGACTCTGGTTCACTCATTTATATCTAAGGACTTGAAGGACTTGATAAGTACTTGAGGATGACTTAAGTAAGTACTTGAGAAGGACTTGATAAGTACTTGAGAATGACTTAAGTAAGTACTTAAGGACGACTTGACTAAGTACTTGAGGCGACCTGGGTAATTCCTGAGGACGACTTGACTAAGTACTTGAGGCGACTTGATCAGGTACCTCAGCAAGTGCCGCCTGGAAGACCTTTTCGACTTCTCTGTCCTTCTTGAAGTCCTTCCAAGACACCAGTACCTCCTTCAAGTCGACGTGCTGAGCTACGTGCAAAGCCGCGGAGGCGACTGCCATTAACTTACCGCACTTCAAAGACAACCACCCACAGGTTATCGTAAGTTCTTGGGCGATAACATAGTCCTCGCTTATGTCCTTCCGCAGTTGCTCCACGTCGTCTATGGGCAGCGCAAGTCCGAGAAGCTTGGTGGCAAGTCGGATAGCGGAGTCTGCGACGGCGTCTGTGGTCTTACTTGCAAGGGCAGCCTCATACCTCTTATGGAACTTCTTAACCTCCTCTTCTGACAACTTATTAACCTGCTCATGGGTAAGTGCCTTGCCTATCATTTCTTTGCACTTTCCAGATGACACAAGGATGTTAAGTTGTTCCTTGAGGTTACTTTCATCTAGCTGTGTGGGGACTTCATCTAAGAGCTGCTCAATATCCATATACATTAGGAATCATAGATTCCAACCGTGTAGGGAAACCTCAAAGAGAAGATCATCTTGGAATGTTGGTGCGTCTTTAAATGCCGCATGTATTCGTGTAACTGTTCCTTGGATATCTCACCGCCGTAGTCGCTTAAGATGGTTTCCAGATCACTCCGACTCGGAGTATAAAATACGACAAGTGAACCTATGTTTTCCCTGAAGGCATTAGAGACGCTGGTAAGCTGCTGCGAGAGCAACCAAACGCTGATATTTTCATGTCTGCCGCTAAAGGCGAGCTTAACGAGCTCGGAGGTGCGCTTTTTTACGTCGTCCCCGCAGGCAATGTCATCCAGTATGAGTAAAGTCTGTGTATCTTTAGGGAATTGCTTGTGCCAGAACTTAAGATGGCTAGATAACTCGTTAGGGTCTAAGATATCTACGAAGAAGTCGTCATCTTTCACTCCTATGCCCGTCCAGGTGCGGTTATTCACGTAGGTGGGGCAAAGCAGCACTATGTAGTCAAATCGGTATCTAAAGGGTCCTAATAGCTGCTCTACCACGAACTGGGTCTTTCCGCAGCCGGTGGGTCCTACTATCAGAGCGTTACAAGGCATGTGATCTGTGTTCATTTATATCCCTTCTTTCGAAGGGAACTTGTTCCCTGATATATATGGAGCCAGTGGAAGCAGTGCAAAGAATTGTCGCCGACGCAAAAGATAAAAGAGACACCATAGAAATGCAAAGGGAGGAGATCGATCGGCTGAAAGAGCGCGTGCAGGAGTTGTACGATGAAATGTGCGGCCTGAAGCGTGCAGAACGGTTTGGCGCGCTGATAACGATGGCAACGTGGGCTAAGGAGTCCGTTAAGGACTTCATGCGATATCCCCTGTAGAATGTTGACAATAAGGTTAAATCTTTGTTAAGGATGCCTGGAAACTATTTCAATGAGTGTCTCAGAATGTTGACGTTTAGGTTAAATCTTTGTTAAGGATGTCTGGAAACTATTTCAAAGAGTGTCTCAGAATGTTGACGTTTAGGTTAAATCTTTGTTAAGGATGTTAAATGGAGGCTAAGATATTGTTAAGTATATATGGACTGCTTGTTGTGTAAGAAGGTGTTCAGCACCAAACAAAGACTTCAATACCACGTTCGTCGCGGCGTTTGTACGAAGAAACCCCTTAGCCGCGCTTGTAAGGATTGCGGTAAGGAATTCAGCACCGTTCAAAAGATGCAACAACATCAGGATAAACGCATTTGTGGGCTTTGTAAGGACTGTAATAAGGAATTCCACAACCCCTTCGAAATGCAGCAGCATCTGAAAAGGGGCGTCTGTAATCGAACCAGACAGTGTAGTTTCTGTAATAAGATACTTAGTAGTCGTCAACGTTTACAGACGCACCGGAGAACGCATGAAGTGAATTATAGGTTTCTCTCCCGCGCTTACGACTTGGAAGGCGTGGATTGCTACCAATGTGCGGATTTGATGTGTCGCTGCCCGCATAAAGAGGATTACTTAAGGAATTGCATAGATTACCATAAGAAGATAGTCCGTACTTTCCCCTCTTTTGAACGCGCCGAAGGCGTTCCGTGGACTAAAAGGGAGTATTGGAGGCAGGAGTGCGATCGTTGTGGTTGTGTTAGAGAAGAGGAACATATCTTCAACTGTCTTAACAAAGATTTAACCTAAACGTCAACATTCTGAGACACTCTTTGAAATAGTTTCCAGGCATCCTTAACAAAGATTTAACCTTATTGTCAACATTCTGAGACACTCTTTGAAATATATGATACGCAATAGCATTTCTTGGGGCCTTTAATAGTAAAGCAGGGTTTGTGCAAAGAGTCTCAAATCCTGATCTTATTTTTCTTGTTGTTTGTTAGGGATCAACAATACCTCAACAAATCAACAATAAAAATAAGGACCCCTTTAGAAGAAGGTCTGCAGAGCCCTAAGTATATGCTGGCCTACGTCGTGGCATTTCTGGGAGGATTCCTGATCGCCCTTTCAATATATGGACTGTATTACGTGCGAACCACCTGCAGATTGCATTGCGACACCCAAACCTAAACCGCGTAAAAACTACACCTGCCTTCATTGTGGCAGTGCATTCCTTGAAGAATCCTTTGTGGGGCATTGGTGCTCCGCGGATCCTAAAGCGCAGCGGACCCTATTAGACGTCCTTACGAGTGCAGAGGACTCTCAGGCTCATACTTAACCACGTCAAATACCCACCTGCCATCCTTTTTACCATGACTCATAACATGGGTAACGTCCTGCCCTTCAATAGCGTACCTTATCCTATCGGGCGCCCAAAGGGTGTATGTTCTTTTTTTATTCTTTAAGACCAAGCGCAGGCGGTCCAAGTCTTCAAAGACCACGTAATTCTTTATCTCGTAAATCTCCCCCACGGTTAAATCCCTCCAGTGCGTTTGTATGAACTTTAACTCGTTAAATTTATCCTTGTCCATTATACCTATGGAATATTCTCAAATGCGTTGCCAGAGTCTGCGCGCTTTTAAAGCGCTTGCAGCACCACCTACATGGCAGGCGAATTCCTTGTGCATACTCCGTGATCTCCCTGCAAATGACATCGTAGTCGCTGCTAATCATTACCTTATAACCGTTTTCTTCATACCTCTGTAAGAGGCGGCGTTGATCCTCGGATAATACCCCGTTGCCTTTTGGAGTCTTCAGCTCGATGCAGAAGCCACGGTAATGGGTGTGCGCATTCAGGATGAGCAGGTCGGGTTGCCCCCGTTGATATCCTTTCTGCCAGCACTTTATGCGTTTACTGTCGCCGTCCTGCAGTTCGCCTAGACCAGGGGTCACGAGCATTTGGGGGTAAAACCTGCGGATGTAGTCTACTACCTTTTTATGCAGGTCGAATTCATTTTCTATTTTGAATACCAGCTTGTTAGGACTGTCAAAACGCCGCTCTATTTCATACTTGCCAGTCTTACGCAGCGCGGGTAGGACCTCCTCAAAGACCCAATCACGAAACTCCACAGCTTTGGGTAGCTTAGAGCTAAATATCGGTTCGTACAAACCAGGTTCGGATATAAACACGGAATGTGGTTGCGTAGTAGGGGAGCGGTTATTTGAAGCCCCTTGTAGATCAACCCATCTTTTCTGGTATTTCTCAGATACGTGTGCTCTAATTGCATCTCTAGGGCGCTCATAGCCCAACGCCAAAGCCACCTCCTTTCCCCTGAAGTACAGTTTGTCGCCTTGCACTATGCATTGCAGTTTGGTTTCGTTGTTTTGAAATACGCGAAGCATATTATACGTAAGGAATATTTTAATTGGCAACGCTTTTTAGCGGATTCATTTCCACGCTTAGCTGCGCGTCTGAGACTACGAAAATGTACGCGTTTATCTTAGTAGTGTCGCTGGCATGTTTGGTGCGCTTGATCTCCAACGTAATGCCGTCCTGGGTATTTACCAGGCGTAAACCCTGACCATGTAGGTCTTCGTCGTTCGTTGTGCGAATGTCGATCCACAGCGCATACTTATCCTTAAAGAATTCCTTTGGGCCAATTTGGTCGCCAAACTTACGCGCGACTTCCCGGTACATGTCCTCGGGCTTTATCCCTTGTGAGTAAACCTTATTAGGCACTCCGTTAATGCTAACGCCTACGTTAGTGATGTTAGGATTAAAGAACGCCTCAGAGTCACGCAATCCTGCCGTGTATGTCTTTGCGAACAGCAACATTATCCCTGTGAGGCTGCACCTGGGTAGGTTAATGCTTTGGTTGATGACCTCTTCGACGTTGTTTGTAAAGCTGAACGTCTTGTACATCACGACGTGATCGTAAAGGAAAGCCTTCCCGGCGCTGTATTCCATACCGGCGCTACGTGCGAGGTCTTCGCTGTATACCGTTTCGTACTGCAGCTCTAAGTTAGTAACGGAGTATGGGTGGACGGCTGAGGAACTTACGTCCTTTCCCTGCAGGATGTTTGTAGTGTCTGCTAGGGTTACTTCGAACTGCAGTTCGCTTAGCTGCCTTGGGTAGTATGCACCGTGGTTCGTAATAACTTCGAAATCTAATGGAACGACATATTTAGTACCATAAGCCATCTTTATTTCGTCTTCTCCTGAGGCGCCAGAGGCTGCGCTCCTTACCTTGCGTATGGCATCACTGGCGATTCCCTGCTCTATCCTTTGCGCGCGGTCAAATGCAGTCAACCATAAGTCTTTGTACGTGGTATACAAATCATACCTGTTTAAGTCCAGCAAGGATTCCCCGGCGAACTTTACGCGTATTTTGGAAACGAGGTTTTTACCCACGTTATTGACGACGTAACGCACGTCCGCAGTGTTTGGTTGTATTGCTAGGTCAAACCTTAGCGCCAGGGTGCCAGGAACCAACACTAGGTTATCTGTTAGGCGGGGCACGCCTACGTACAGCGTTTCCCCTGGCTTTGCGCTACTGGGGGTAAAGGTGACCCGGTGAAAGGTGCGTTCCGCTTTCAGCCCGCCAACCTGCTTAGGTAATACGTTGGGATTTAACTTTGAGCTTATCATATATAATGGAAGTAGAAGGAACGGATTTTGACCCCCTTACCGAAGAAGGCCAAGTAGACATTAACGACGAAGAATACGAGTCTTTACTTCCTGATGACAACGTTGACGGGCGGGGCCTTTTTGACAAGCTAAGACGCAAATATGGCAGCAGGGCCCGCGAGGCCTGGCGTTCCTTAGAGGATAAGTGGCAATCAAGGAACCCAGGGCGACCTATTCCAGAATATTTGGAATTGCAAAACTTGGATTCCACGGACCTAAGAACTGAAATGCTAAGGGGGCTTTTAGACGACGTAAGGGAGACATTTCCAAATGTGGACTTGACCCGCCTTAATTTCCAAACCGGAGATAAGGGGCAAATTCAAATCCAGTATCAAGGAAGGGATAAGTGGTATAATCTCTACCAAAGGAGAGACTCCGACAGGCTCACCAGTAATCTCCCAAAAGAAATCAAAAACGCATTAGGAAGACCTAATTTGGTGGAAAGACTAAGAGAAAACGATGAAAACACCAGCGAAGCCTTTGAAAAGTTCAAGACCCTAATGCAGCGGCAACAAAAAGGCATCGAAGCGAAAAGGGAAGTCGAAGGACTAAAGGAAACAATGGAGGAAAGGGAGGCAGAATACATGCGACAAAACCGACTACTCCTCGATGCTCAAAAGAGAGAACTTAACGATAAAAACCAAAGAATAATAGAAATGAGAGAACAAACAGACAAAGCCCTACGCGATAGGGACCAAGCCCAAAAGGCCTTCGAACTTGCCCTGCAAGACCTAGACATAAGCAAGGAAGAAGCTAAGAACTTACGTACCACCATAGCTGGCTCTTTAGAGGAACGGCGGCAGTTGGTTGCCGAAATTAACACTAAGGAAGAACAAATCCGGCAAAGAGATCAGGCTATTGAAGACCTGGAGGGACAAATAGAGCGGCAGCAGGAAATAATCAATGACAAAACTCGTCCCGAAGAGGAAAGGGAGGCAGCACAAAGGGAATTAGAAGCCCTTCAGGAAAGAGTCGCGGAATTACAAGCGCAAAAGGACAACCTGGAAAGAGAATTGGGACTTACCACCAAGGAAAAGGTAAAAAGAGCCCTTTTGAAGTATGGTCTTCCGCTGGCATTTGCGGTCGCTATTTCGAGCGTAGTAGGAGTAATCTTGTCCGCACTTAAGGCTACGGGCGCAAGCGTAAAGAAATCAGGCAGTGGACTAACGGACTTGGGAAAAAAGATGGCAGCCGGTCTTCCTGGGCTGCTTGGTAGCGTTCTTGGCCTGGCACTTAGGGCCGGCTGCGAACTGTTGAAGTTCGTGGGTAACAACATTTGGATATTAGTAGTAGCTATCGGCGTGGTCCTTCTGAAGAAGATGAAGGGTTGATCTTATCCTTGTGTATTACTGGTGGCTTATCGTCGTCGGGCATCCGAGGCGTCCTCGACTGGGGATAAGTAAAGATAGTATTCACACCGCCCTGATAATGCGGAACTAGCGGCAGCACACTCATGGTGCTAATGGGCTTATGATTCCAAACAGCATTCGTTGGAGGATCTTTTGACGGGGCGGCATTTATCCGAAGGTAGGCAACGTCGTTGGGAAGAACCTGAAGCTTTGCATATTGACAATTGGCTATCATATGAAAAGTTACCGGCGTTAAGTCTTCTGTGCTTAACGGTGGGGGCTCCGACGAGAAATGAGCTGGGTTCCTATTATTATCTTTTTTTCTGTAGGGTAGTAATGGGTTGTTATCCTCATCGACAATCCTAAACCCGACATTACACGAATACCCCGTCGAAATGCTAATGGTACACATGATCAATCCCAGGCCCCCAACCTTCACCCACAGCCCGGTGTCATGCCAATGCTGTTCTAAGTAGTCCTTCTCCTCCAAAAAATGTAGAAACCAATCTTCCTTCGCGTGTGGGTTCATATATTTAAAGACTAATCACCGTAAGAGTGCTAATGGTCTTATGATTATAAATAGTATCCCTTTGATTTTCTATGCTATTTACCGTAACCTTTCCCGTATCGTCTACTCTTATCTGCAGCTTTACCTTCCCATGGCAATCGGCCACCATATGAAAAGTCCAAACCGATAGATTTTCGGCGCTGGCTGGGTTGGGCTCTACGGAGAAATGCGCAGGCTCCCTGTTGTTTGTCTTATTTCTCATAGGCTGCAGTATACCCTTGTCATCCAGGAACCTAAAGCCCACGTTGGCGTGACTACTCGTGCCAATGCAAATACTACAAAGGATTAACTTTTTCCCTGAGTAGTTCAAATTCACGGACATGCCCGTGACATCAACCCAAGATGCCTGGGTATATTTTTTCTCACCTGTGTAAGTCGTATAGACACAATCTACTCCAGCTACGTAGGGGTTGTTCATCGCCATATATAATAGCTCAGACCAATGCTTGCGGTAGCCAAGCCGGCTTTTAATAAGTCATGGTCATATTCCTCACGTATCGCAGGCAGGACCTTCTTTGATGGTTTCTTAACTACGGGTAGCTTCGTTTCGTGTACCTTTTTTGGCTTCTCCACGAAGTGAGGAATGCTCTTAAGAGTGTCAGAGTTCACGTCATTCGCCCCAAACTTCATGTCTTTGGTTGCTCGCTGCAGTTTATTGTTGTATCCTACTACAGAGCCAGTATTTATAGATAAATTACTAGGCATTAACCAACAACCCGGGGCTACTGCATAGTCCAACCTCGCCTTAGAATTTTGTATAGCTAGTTGGTAACGCTGTACGCCCTTGCTAATGTCGCCCTCCAAGATCGAACTTTCGAATAAGACCAAGGCTTCGGCTCGCGTCTCTTCTGCGGCGCCCGTATTTCCAATTATACTTGATCGGGTATTTACTTGGGCTCCAAGGATAGAATACACGTAAGCTTCTATGCTGCGGTTCAAACGGGCAAGGCCGGCTTTGGTTAGTCCTTTACCTTCTGGGGGTATGAAATTAAAATATTGCTTCGTTTGCTCGTCGTTGGTAATCTTGATAATCAGCGGGTTAGCCCCGGCATACTTACCACCCTCGTCTTTGAACAAAGGTCCATCGCGGACTTGCTTGGTATCCTTAACTGGACCCTCCAACCACCACCACTCATTCTTCAAATGATAATGGGTTTCTGGGTGGGAAGCCATGGTCCATTGTAAATTCAACGCGTGGACTTCCTTATCACTTAGCACATGCCCGCCAATCCCCCAATAAGCCCAAATGTGCCCCAAACCATTGTTAGCACCCGCGGTACACCTGAAATCCTTCCCTACAACACCAAACTCCTTACAAAGTCGGTCGTAAGCAGGAACGTTGTATTTATTATCTCTTGGATAAAACGTGGCATCTCCCGGCAGCGCAATAACACCCATTTCATGTAGTATTCGCCTCACCGTAAAGTGAAAGTGAAACATAAATATTGAATTCTTCATCAAGTTTGCACTTACACCACAGCCGCTAGTGGCACACCAAACCGCAAAGTTTAGTTGCTGCGGCCAATAACGCATGTTAGGACCACTTAACCATTCATGAGATTCCTTAGCGGTGGTATGAACAATGGGAACTTCTTTGAAGATATCTCGCACCTTTAACGGAAAGGAATGGTTGTTTGAGATCCGCACATTCAGCGTTAGGCCCAAGCTTGGATGTTCATCAAATGGAACCGCGGGTATCGGATAAGTACTGGTACCCAGCAATAATTCCTTTGACCAACCTTGCACGGGCTTATGTTCGATATAACCAGAATTCTTCAGTTGATTGTCTATCTGATTAACCAGCGTAGGTTTCAAATCCTCATTGCTGTACATCCTAGAGCCGTTATAGTAAATACCATCGGGCCTTCTTTCGAACTTACTAGGGTCTGCATGTGGAAACATCTTCCTAAATGCTCTCCAATTCCAGTAATCCCGGTTGTCATGATGTGGCTGCTCCTCAATATCATTCCCAAAAGCGTCGTACATTAGTATATATAATGGATGTTATACCATCAGCACCTCCACTTTATCCTGATTTACCTAGGGATGCCGAAAACTTTAGGCTCAACAAAGCAAATTTAATCCTGGCTTACTTGGAAGGACAAGCAAAACACTACGAAAAAGTTAGGAAGAAATACGTTAGAGCCCGGAGTACGCTACATAAGATTGCGATAACTTCAGGATCCATATCTGTTGTGTTAACGGGCTCTGGCGTTGCTACTTTGCTTACCGGACCGGGAATAATCGTTGGAGTTCCTTTGGCCGGCGTTGGGGCAGCCTGTGGTATTATTTCTGCTGTTGCTACGGGTATTATGAAACAGTTGTCAAGCAAGATATCCAAGCATGACACGACAATAGCTCTGTCAAGGGCTAAAGTAAATACAATTACCGATCTTGTCTCAAAGGCTTTGCGTGACAGAAAGATAGACGACGTAGAATTCTCGCTTATTCTGGCCGAAGAAGACAAATACGAGAAATTAAAGTCGGACATAAGGAATACAAAAACAGTCGTAAAAGATCTTTCCGAGGAATCTCGCAAAAAGATCTACCAGGAGGCAAAAGAAGAGCTTCAAAGAAAGCTTGCTCAGTAAATATTTACTTTGAAAAGAGCGTGACAGGATTTCGTTTACATATGGAACGACAGTCTGGAAATTACGCGTAATCTTATGCCATAAGATTTATACCATAATACACGGCATGACCTTATTTAGTAAATTATTACGCGTAATATAAATTATTTAGCGAATTATTACGCGTAATATAAATTATTTGCATGAACTTATTTGGCGAATTATTACGCGTAATTTCTCATCTTATGCCATAAGATTCGCTATCTTCTTGGAATCCATCCCAAGAGGGGGTGGTTGGGGTCGATTTCGTGAAATATTTCGTAGATTACGTCAGGGTAATAAGGAATATCCTTATCCAGACGACAAAACATCCACTCGGCTTTTGTCATATCAGAAACCTCAGGAATAGACTTACCGGTAATTTCAGACAAAAGATAGGGAATAGCTTTGTAATATTTCCCTAGTCTTAATTTTTTCAACGTTTTCCGTAGACTTTGCGGGGTTGTCTCTTCTAAGTGGTCTGTGATTTTCTTCCTTACTTCGTTGTTTAAATATACCGGTCGATAACCTTGGATATGACTCATCCAGTCCCTAAAGTATTTTATTCTTTTGTATGGGGTCTTCTTACGACCTCCATTGGCGTAATATTGCTCTCTGGTAGCATTTGGTACGGCATTACGAATATTCTTACCACATTCGTAACACTGTGCTGACGTGTCGTCTTCTATTTGCATTTTCTTACCACAACAAATATACTTATTTGGCTTAGTAGGTACAAACTTGGGTTTCAAGCACTTTACACAAAAGTCATAAACAAACTCTTTACAATCTTCGCACTCCATATATAGACTAACATATTTAACTACATAGACACGGGATGCGGGTAATCGCGGTACGAATCGAGGAATTCACTTTAGACGGGTAATCCTCCGGTGGTCGTTGCGCTGGAACCCCCATCCCCTATACTACTGCAAATAATTTCTCTTTGGGGTTCTGTTCATTGGAGATTTCATTCAAAACATCGTCAGTAAAACTAAACTCATCCACAGGGAAGACAGACTTTGAGGCGGCGAAACCCTAAAGTTATTTACACTTCCGGTTGAAGTCCACGTCGTAGATTTTGGAAAGCTTAAGGTCGCTATTTACTTGGTTCCGTTGAAAGATACTAAGCATCAGTAGTAGGCACATAAAAGTTCGTTCCTACGAAATGATAAAGTTCAATGTGAACAATGTTCTAGTATGGTTGCAGTATTTTTATATGTTTTCTTCTCTTTTCAGAGATACAAACAATTGAAATATCAAAATGCAAATGAGATGACGTAAATTCAAGACTACTATTATACAAAAATGCTGTTCTTGAAAGTCGGCTTTTTTATTTGCAAATCATCCTTATAGCTTTTATAAATTTGAGCCTCAAACTTAGAACATTTTCGGGCCGACAATCCACTTTCATCAAATATTAATGCACGTGGTATTTTCATAACTATGGTATTTCTCATCAACTCTTCTTTAAAAGTGGTATTTCCTATACATATCGGCAACCTGAGGTTGATATGGACCCTCGGTGGACACTAAATTAAGTTAAATGTCAAAAGTACAAAAAACTTTTTACCTTGACTGTTTTCTCAGAATTTGCACACGTAGCATTTCTCAGAATTTGCTCACGAGCTGATCACGTGATTGAGCTCGGCAAAATGCGCTAGAACTCTCCTTTTAATACTACATGGACTATTCTTAGAAAACGTGCAGAAATGCACGCATGCGCAACGTTTTTCTTAGTGTCGTATCAACATTATCGACAAACCACCAGACCTTATCGGGATCTTTGGGATCTTATTAGCTCAAAGTCTGGTAAGTTTTTTTTTTAATACTACACAAACTTTATTAATATTCTCATTATGCCGAGAATGAAGTGGCTATTCGTACTGTAACCGTTCTTGTAATCTCTTTTCGAACGGACATTCAAATAAATTGATATAGTCTGATAAACTTGTCATCGCTTTTCACCACCGCAAGCACGGCAGTAGCGCGCAGCTCAACGGGGTCGAACTTAAAGCACGCTAGGGAAGAAATCAACAAAGGTGTTTTGATCCAAGATGAAGAAGCACATGATTTATTCATAAGGAAGTGATGTTTTTTTCTCTGATAGCGAAAACTTCTGTCAAAATTTCACTACCATCTAGATAAAGTTCTGGTCTATTGACAGTTGTATTGATGTATAAATTTTAAAGAAAAAACTTGGAGCCATTTTGAAGAAAACGGCGAAAATGTGATTGTTAGCAAAACTCTCATATTCGAGGCGTTTACAACGAAAACTAGTAAAAAAATATATATAAAGAGGTTTTAAGATTTGATGCTGATTTTCCATAAAGCTCACCCACAACACTTGGAAATACTCTCACACTTGGAAATAGATATGTGAAAACTTCAAGCATTTCAATGCGGTAATGCTTCTACAGCGCGATGTTTTATATGCTTCGCATTTTGGATCGAATTTTCAATCGGCGTCATCAATTTTTTTCTGCCCTAGATTTTCCATCCAAATTAATACACAGGCTGCAATAGTATTAGATGATAAGATTCTGAAAATTTCAGAACAATCGTAATTGAAGATGAGGAGAAAAAAGCCAAAAACTAAAAATAGAACTGTTCGATTTTCGGCCGTTACAGGATAAACTCTTTAAAAATCTTAAAATAAAATACACTGCTAGGATCTAGGATAATCCAAGCACATTATATCGTGAAAAATCCAGTTAAATTGACGCATTTGTTTTTTTAAAGCGAGCGAGAATTAAATTGTCCGAAATTCGAAGTGAATTAGTTTGTTTGGTTCCATCGTAACTTAACAGTAAATCGCCTTGTATGATATGAGCGACCTTAAGCTTTTCAAAAGTCAACCAGAAGTGTAAATGATTTCTTTTGGGGTTCTGTACATTGGAGATGTAAATTCAATACTAATTTCTTATTTTTAAAAATGCTGTTCTTGAAAGTACTGCTTTTTTATTTGCAAATCATCCTGTTGACTTTTATAAATTTCAATTCAGATGAAACTGTTTACTGGAATAATCCATTAGGATCTAATAATCGCTGCTTAAAGCTTTTGCTTGATATTTCGATGGGAAGCATTATATTTTTTTCGATTTACAGACGTTAGACATGTTCAAAGTCCCTTGTCTTCCCTATATGTAAATAAACTCTGATTGTCCTCCAGGACAAGTTTAACAACGGTTGCTAACGTAAATGTGACGTCAGTGCAAAGGGTCTATTGCAAAATATCATAGGTCGATTAAAGTTTGCTGCGAGCCGTATCTTTAACTATTTTGTTAGATAAATAACATTCTTGTAAAATCAAAACTACTCGATGATTTGTCTATTTATTTCTACAGTACGATGGCCCATAACTGTCACGGCAAATCAAAATTAACACGGCGCTACAAAAAATATTCACGGCAAAATGACCAATTGTCAAGGCACTACACAATATTTCACGGCAAAATAACCAATCTTTGCGGCACTACACAATTTCACTCACGGCAAAATACACAAAGCCACGGCACAACACAGAATTGAATCCTTTCAGAGTAACACAGGGAACCCAATGTTTAAGATGACAAGGGGTACAATATTGCCGACAAAATCTTCCTCACCCCTGTAGCCCCCGGTGAAGCGTGATTGAATGGCGCCATTTTGTGCTATTTGTGGCAATGACTTAGAAGAGAAAGATCGTTCTTACACACGCTGTGGAAAAGGTAAGATTCTATTTCCCAAAATTTAATTAAATTAAATCAATTCGAATTATTTTCTCACTCGTATCATAAACTGCTTCGAAACAACTCTCTCCTTAGTTTAGAGCAGGTCAAAATTTGGCGAACCGTTTTACATAATTCCTTTAAAGTGCTACTCTGACGAAAATCGCTCAAACTTGGATTCAGCTGAAATTTTGCTTGAGCGATTTTCGTCATACATAAAGTAAACTGTTTAAGGTCGGAGGAGTTCACCACGCATTCTGTTCCCGGGGAGTAGGGTTTTCACTGGCTTTCATACACAGCAAAAGTGAATGCCCCGGGTATCCCCCAATGCGGGGTCCTGGGGTTTCAAATGACTGATGCATAAGTAACTTACCTTGTATTAGAGTGATCTTTACTTGGTTATTTACTTGGCACATAAAATAAATTTCCTACGTAATGATAAAGAAAGAAAAGAAAGCTTCTTACGGACGTTCATGTGCATTGTTCGCGCATCCTTTCTACGCACGAATTTAGTGAGCGCGTGCTCAGCGTGATAACGCCATTCCAATGTTTTGATAAGCAAAATATTATAATAACGTCTTTAAGTAAATCACCCCACTTTTTTTATTTCATTTTTTTTAAAGTACTCGGTATACCTAACTTTAGAGAGAGAGAAAATTACAAATCTGACAAAATGGGTTCAAAATCGAAATTACATATTTTGTGTATAATTGGAATATAATTTCACCTAACGCGAAGGCTTCAAGTCTACCGCACTTATAGCACAATAACATTTCATATTTCTAATTTTTAACAAAAATTTCAAATGCTAACTATAGTTATTTGGCTTTTTTTAGTCTTCTGTGAAATCTTATTTTGACTTATTTTTGACAGCCTTTCATGTTTAACTTGTTCGCGTGTTTTTACCATAAAAAGGGCGAACTTCCACGTATTCTGACGGCTAAACGAAGTCTGGGACCCCCATTAGTTTGTATTTGCTTATTTTACTTCTATTATGATGTTCTTCCATCGTGCAAAATTTTAAAAAAATCTGTTGTTAGGAACTTTTGCCCATGAACGTTCTTAATTAAATCAATAAACTTTTTCATTAATGCTTTAATGTGGCTCAATGGAGTTTTCTCGGAATGCTACCTTTCAATTTCAAATACGAAGAAGCAAACAATAAAGGGGGAATATTACGACAATCGTCCGAACTTTAATTCAGCTAAATCTTTACTGGAATACCCCTTAATTAAAGATCTAATAATCTCTATAGTTAAAGTTTTTGACCTATGTATCGGTGGAACGTGTTATATTTTTGCGAATTTTTAATGGCGTCTGTGACGACGCTGTTGGAAACTCGCTTTCGAATAATGGAATTTGAAAAGATTCGTACCAATTGATATTCCAAATCAGTATTTTTACACAAGTGAATATAATAAATTGGGCGCGCTCATTGGTCACAATTTACGTCTTATGCTGCTTTATTCACCTACAGGCCAATATAGCGCGCACGCGCTCGTTCGTTTGTCGATTTGTGCCGCTTGCAGAGATAAATAACAGCGTCTCGGTAAATATTCCCTGATATTCACTTCGCCTTCGGCGAATAATAGTTAAATATTGAGTTGATTAAAATTCGCTGTGAGCCGTTAGTTTTAAACTATTTCGTTATGATAACTAACATGTTCCTAAATTCAAAACTACTACTACGTTTTTTTGTTGTGTATTTTGAACTCGAGGCAAAGCTAGATAAATAAAATAAATAAATAAATGGACAGTTTCTGAGCGCAGCGCGTTTATACTAACCAGCTGAGTTGACTGCATTTCCCTGAAAGGAATTATGGGTCAACTATTTGAATACAATGTAGATTTTGGAATTTCGCATGATGAGTTCGACTAGCACTGATTTACAATCGATTTAAAGATTGAAGAATTCATATTCCATGGATTCTCTTGGCAGAATCATGGAAAATGCTAATCAAAATCACGAGGAGCTTAACACGACTCAGGATTTTGGTACGTATTCTGCTGTTGTGGGACAACTTGTTGCCCAAGTTAACAGTATCAGAAGTAAGCTGAAACTCTTACTGTAGTCTAACAGCGAACTTTAATCGACCCAATATTTTGAAATATCAAAATTACAACAGACGGTTTTGTGTAATAAATAATAGTTTTGATTTTAGCTTTCTGATGACGTCATGTGAATACTATCTACGGCCTTTATAAGAAATACTGCGCTGCAAAACGTATTGGTTTGGAAACTACTAAGACTGAATATGTTAATAATAATACTATTATAAAACTAACAATTATAAACAGGTGATTATTGAAAATCTCGCGTGCTGATTGGTCGCGAAATTGATTTTTGTAATTCTTTGTTATACGGACTTCCCAAGGGCTCTCTCAAAAGGCTGCAGCATGTCCAAAATGCTGCCGCAAGACTTGTAACCTTTTCTCAAAAGCAAGATCATATTACCCCAATCTTGTACAATCAACACTGGCTGCCAGTGGAACAACGAATTGTTTTTAAGATTATTTTACTTACCTTCAAGGCCTTACACAACCTAGCATATATCTGTGACTTGGTTGAACCCTATGTTCCCTCTCTTATAATCTAAAATCCTATGGCAAAAGGAGCTTTTCTTATGCAGCCCCTGAACTATGAAATGCCCTTCCACCTAACATTACATCTTGCCACTCAATTTCAAATTTAAGGAGTAACGTAAAGAAATGGCGTTCAATAAATCATAATCATCAGTATTATAACCCTCACGCGACTGAGACAAACGAATAAGTATCATTTATTACAATTCCAAGATGAATCCTATTTTTATTGCTTACGTACATTTATCTTTAGGTCAGCTTCAGTCATGGCCGAGAAAGGTAAGACTAGTTACGTAGGAAGACTGAAAGACGATATCAAGAGATTGGAAGAAAAGGTGAGAAAATTAGAAGAAAAACTGGAAGACCATGAAGAAAATTGCGAAACGAAAATCCATGGTCTGGAAGAAGAAAAAAAAAGACTTAAAGAAGAAATAACAGGACTTGAAAAAAAAAATAAAAGAGATGAAGATAGAAGTGAGGGAATTAAAAGAGAGCAACACATTCCTTGAAAAGGCAGCCAATGAAGGCAAGGGGGAAATCGGAGAGTTGAAGAAAAAGTTAGGAAACTTACATGAAAAAATCGAGAAGTTTGAGCTTTCTGAAGATAAGTTGGTTATTAGGCAACTCTGTTCAAGCGTTCAGGAAAACCTCTTGAGGATTGTGCTGCAAGAAAATTTTAACGAAATTCAGAACAAAAAAACTGGGTATATGGGAGAATACATTTTATCGCAAATTAAAGACAAAGGCCAACAAAAAAGAGCAAAGTCAAGATGGAAATATTTAAAAAAAGAGGTTCACTGGAACGAATTTTTGATAAAACAGCTAAAACCGGTTAAAACAAGTGGGAACGAAACTGCTCATCCACCTTTGACAAAAGAGGTCATAATTGCTGCGAAAAACGAATTGAAAGAAAAGAAGGAGTTAGGACCGGAAATGGTCAAGGCAGTAGACCAACTCAAAGATATATGGGAAAAAACAAACCAAATGCTACCGCAAGGGTAAGCATTTCTTAAAACCCAAAGTAAAGCATGCTATGCAGGTTTTTATAGGTTGACGTATTAATGTTTATAAACATTGTTATAAAATGTTTTAAATGTGTCAACCATTTTAACAATAGTTTTTGTCACTTATTAATAAACATTATCCAACAGTTGTCTAATAGGCAATTTAAATAGCAATCAGCCAAAAGAAATTTCGTCACACGAGCGCAAAAATTAATTTAGCTCCAATATTGCAGATTTTTGAAATTCTGTTCGCGGAAAATTATTAGTAATTTGGTTTGGTTTTTGCGATTCCATAAAAATACCAGAAGAAGTACTCAGGCCTTTAATTCCTTGTGGTATTCTTGAAAAAAGGCAGAAATGTACTTAGTTGTGATACAAGAGTTACACGAGGAAAATTAATATTGCCGAGTTTCATATCGTGGAAGGACTGGGTCGAAACCGGACCGTGAAAAAGATGTCACATCGGCCACTTGCATTTTTCACGGTCACTAAAAATAGATATAGCAATGCTTTGTGGGATCCAAATAAAGACAAACATTGCAAATCAAGGCTTCAATTACACGAAAAAAGAAGAAGAATATCAGTCCAAAAAACACAGTTCTTCCATGAATTGAAAACAGGCAGACTACAAAACATTGCTGCAGAATGTTAGTATGTGTTCTTGTCTTGTCCGTATTTCAATCCAATGATGCACAATTGTGACGTCATCCGTGGAAAACGCTCTTCCCAATGATTTTTATTCCTTCGGTTGAATTCGAGTTGCATTTGTCGAGCTCAATTGCGATTATCTAACTACATATTTTAAAAAAAATTCATTTTTCCGGCCTGGTCAACAGTTGTCTCGGGTCTCCCCAGTCCTACCACTCGAATCATGTGGAATCGTGTCTGATCATGTGTCAATGTATGAGCCGGAACGAAAGACTTGTTCCAAGCATTATCTATTCGCAAGCGGTTTTACAGTGCTAGAGAAGGTTTACCGGATTCACACAAAATTCTTTGTCATGTTTTGAACTATTTTCTATGATTAGTTCTAAGTCAACTCTTGTTCTACTTTATCGTCACTCTACAATCCCATATAAGCAACTATCGTATTATTTTCAAATCCTCTTTCCTGTCCAAATTAAAGATTAATTTTGATCGTTTCCATTCGCATTCTTTCGAGGGAAAACTATGACATAATTAATCTGCAATAGGACTACATGTCTGTCCAATTTGGAAACTGAATTGAATTCAAAAAAATCCTCTGACCGCCAAATTGGGCTCGGCGCCTATCGCCCTCTTATTTCTCAATGGACACGGTTTTCTTTGTTATTCACAAGGCTTTATTTTTGTTATAACCCTCATTATAAATGCGAGGTCAATATATAGTTAGTTATTAACCCGGTTAATAACTATACATAGACTTCGCATTTATAATGAGCAACATTTGATAGAAAACCTTCTCAATTGATAAATAAAATACTTAATTACCTCGAACGTCGGCAATAAGCCTATACATCCCTCGGGCCGGCGGCCCTCGGGATGTATATGGCTTATTGCCTCCGTTCGAGGTAATAAACTCTCACATTTTGTTTTGTCCGTCCTCGGAATTTTTTTCATCCAATTATTTCTAAATTGGACAGCATGTAGTCCTATTACCTATACATATCATGGAACTACAACATCGCCTTTTTCATATATCTTACAGTACAAGCGCCACAGAGGGCCAAGATCCATGCGGTCCAAGGAGTGTATCTACCACAGGACAAATTTTCAGTTCCGAAAAAGCTAGTGGAGGACAATCTTTTTCGCAGCCCTGCATTTACGAAAAATTGAAGACTTTTTAGTGGGGTTTTTAGGTAAGCTCATTTTTTAACCTCACAAAAGGTATTTAGTTTTTAGGAATGATAATTCTAATTCTGTTATGATATTTCTAATATGCCTGTTAACATTATTTTGTACCTGATGATATTTCTCTTTCGAATGCATATCAGAGTTCATAAACAGGAGGGAGGGGGCGTCTCTATTGTTTCCAGCCTTGAGTTCAGAACAGTACGGTGGTGTTTTCATCACTGAAAAGACTTTTCTTCGCTCAATGAAACGCATAAGACTACATAATTTACCTAGAATAAATTATGCCTATTTTGAAAGAGCAATCTCAGCTCCATAGCCCTAATAGCTGAACGATTATTAAAGTCGTAGGCCCATAATCTCTCTAATAACAACAGCTTTGGATTATTATTTCTATTTTTACCGGCCTTCTATTTTGGGGTTGATTCTTGATGTCCTTACTCGACATTCCGCTATCCTTCTAAGTTCCAGCTCCTAAATTAAACCATACCCTTTCTCCAAGTATCCGCAAAATAACTCGTAAACGTATACTATACAATGCCTAAAATTTGTGTTGATTGCAAAAACCTTTATAGAAAATCGTCATTGAAAGGAATATTTTGACCTTTTGAGCCGTCATCTATTCGTCTTCAAACTTCACGAATGGAAACAACACACTGTTCCAGCCATTAGCCTAGATACGCCCTCTCCCTCCTGTTCATAACATAACAAAGTTTTTATTAACGAATTTAAGCACGTAAAATTATCAATCCTAAAGAAGTTGAACATGAAATATTTTCACTAATATAACCACCTAAAACTATCTGCAAATAGTCTAAACCTACTAATGATGTATCACAAATCCTGCCCTCTGATTGTCTGAGCTGCTAGTGGTCTATTGGGGATAAACCACTACTGAGTAACGCAAAGAGCCGGTTTGAAAATCAAAACAGTGGAGTCTAACTAATTTAAAAACAAAAAAATGCATTAACTTGACCGATTAGAAGGTTTATACTAAAACAATTAGACCTCTCGTCCTCATAGTCTACAAGTCAATAGCCTATTTGGCCTTCGACCTCGTGAGCTATTGACTTGTAGACCATTCGGGCAATTGAATCTATCTACGATTTTATTTTGCATGTTATACATGTTTTTTATAATGTACGCACGAAAAGAATGTACTCTCTGCAAACAGTACTTCGAATTCTTTTCCTTGTCTTGATTGACATTGTATGGCACTCCCGTCTGATATCCAGACGTTAAACTAGACAGAGGGGAACGATGTTATTATTTGCTGATAATGTCACATATTTAACCCTCTCTAAATATTTATCAAATCTATTTACGATTTTAATTTACATGCTATACAAGTTTTTATCGTTACCACAAAAAGAACTTTTGCATAAAGGCGCATAGCTGTCCTACACCCACATTGTTTATAGGCTCCTTACATGTGACGTCAAAGCATCTCGGCTGGGGGACAAGGCAAAAGAATTCCAATTTCCTGAGAATTGGAACCTATTGTTTTGTCCCCCAGATTGAGTTACATTTCAGCGTGCTGCAAGGGGTCTATTAGCCAGTGAAAAAGGACTGGGTCCTAGTTTGAACAACTAAAATAATTAAAGTAGTGTAGAAAATTATCCAATCACGACCAGTTTAAAATATGGCCATATACTAACAATGTTATGAGCATAAAAACACTGCCAAAATTGCATCGAGATATATATATATAGTGTCCAAACACACAAACATTCTCTGTATCGTTATACAGTATGTTATTTCTAATATCACAACTTAATTATTTGAATTTGACCAATTTTGATCAAAGTCTCAAGTTAAACTAATTTCTACGTGATTTTTATTGTGAAGGGGATCATTTTACAATAACAGTGTTGTTATGAGCATAAAAACCGTGCCAAAATTACATAGAAATTAATGGTGTCCAACCACACATACTTTCTATTTTTATTCTTATAGTACACTCAACAAAATTACTCGACTCTGATTGGTCGAGAGGAGTACAATTATAGCGTTAATTGTACTCCGTAGGAGTACCGAATTAAGTCGCTATGGCAACACGGCCAAAACAATGTCAAAACAATTATTTTCTATCATTTTGTACTTAAAAAACATAAATAAAATTTTAAAGCCGTAAGAACTAATCTTTTTTATGCATTTCAGTTGCGCGATGGAGTAAAAATCGGCCGCCAAATAGACAAAGATGAAAGGCTTCGCTTCGCATTTTTTACTGAATTTTTGTTGAGTGAACTATAAACAAAAAATCGCACGATCTTACTCAAAATCGTGCGATTTCCTATACTTTTTTTAATATATTTTTATATTTTTTTGATTTTTTTAATATCGCAATTTTATTATTGGAATTTGTCCAATCTTGATTAACTTCTCAAGTCAAGCCAATTCCTATGTGACCTTTATTCTGGTGGGGAATTTGAGAAACAAAAATCCAGTCATTTAATTGTATTTTTAGTTACGTGTATCATATTTTTATGTTACGGCCTTTGGTAGTCTGAATTAGATAATTAAAAGATCAAGATTGGATGTACAGAATATAATCACAATCGCCAAAATAAAATTTTAAAATATTTTGCATGTTCTATTGCCGTTTTCCTCTTCATTACCCTTTCCGGCTTGCAGAATGTGTTGCATCATGGGGCTGTTTTTTGGACGCTTGGCAGGGCAAGGAAACCTTAATTGTTTCGTTCATTTTCAAATTTCTTTCGTTTCTTGATGATTTCAAAAATAACTTCCGAATATATCCCAAACCGAAAATGGCGGCAAAATCAATGGGAGAGTGGCTATATATATAGCCCCAAAGGCTCCGGGGTCCCTGCGCATGATACATCAAACTATCTAGCTGTAAACTGGCATACCACGTACAGTTGTAAAATTAATCATTCAGAGAATCAAGACTTGGTTCACCTAGTCGCCAACCCTTACCCGGCCACGACAGTGGGTCTTAATGCTTGCTCCCTTACATGATTGGAAGCACAGCTTTTTACAATGAAGGAATGGAATTTTTTTTAAAATCGTTTCTCAGTAATTAGCGAAAGAAATCAATTTCCTTTTTCTTTTGCGGTCAAAATATTGAAGATCTTAAAATCTATAGATCTGATCGTTGTGAGGCGCTTCCGGTTGCCGTCATTCCCCCACTACCGTCTGCTCCAACTCGAACAAGATTCCTTTCTACATTGTTCTCTATTAGCCAATCATGTAGCTCGGTGATATGTAAATGTTATTTTATTTTATTCATTCATTCATTCATTCATTCATTCATTCATTCATTCATTCATTCATTCATTCATTCATTCATTCATTCATTCATTCATTCATTCATTTATTTATTTATTTATTTATTTATTGAGCTTAATTAAATGTAGCTGTAAATGATTCATACATTTATTGTTCTTAATTTACACATAATGATAAAAAATAAATAATATATCATATAATACCTAGCCATCTAATTTTTAATCAATAATTAATAATAACAATAATCTCTAATCAATAATTAGGATTAGGGCCAAGACTTGTTTCTCTCTGTTAAGATCTGCACTTGTATGTCTACGAGGCTCAAGGACTATAAAAAGAACTTATAATGATATAAACAACATAGACTTACACATTCAGGTTGCTGAAAGCGCCATTTTATAAATTTAGATTTTTAGCTTATTAACGTAGATTTTTAGATAAAGATACATAGTCATATATTTAATATATATTTCAATTTTCCTTATTAGTCAGTTTTTCATCTTATAATTCCTTCTTCTTTGTAAGTATTATATATTAACATGTTCATATTTAAATAATGTACAAATTCTATTCGTTTTTTACAATCTTGAAAAAATGTATAAATATTTAAAAATTATTAATTATTGATTAGAGATTATTGTTATTATTAATTATTGATTAAAGACTATATATATTATTTTTACTAATCAATAATTAATAATTTTAAATATTATTATTTATTTATTTATTTATTTATTTATTTATTTATTTATTTATTTATTTATTTATTTATTTATTTATTTATTTATTTATTTATTTATTTATTTATTTATTTATTTATTTATTTATTTATTTATTTATTTATTTATTTATTTATTTATTTATTTATTTATTTATTTATTTATTTATTTATTTATTTATTTATTTATTTATTTATTTATTTATTTATTTATTTATTTATTTATTTATTTATTTATTTATTTATTTATTTATTTATTTATTTATTTATTTATTTATTTATTTATTTATTTATTTATTTATTTATTTATTTATTTATTTATTTATTTATTTATTTATTTATTTATTTATTTATTTATTTATTTATTTATTTATTTATTTATTTATTTATTTATTTATTTATTATTTATTTATTTATTTATTTATTTATTTATTTATTTATTTATTTATTTATTTATTTATTTATTTATTTATTTATTTATTTATTTATTTATTTATTTATTTATTTATTTATTTATTTATTTATTTATTTATTTATTTATTTATTTATTTATTTATTTTTTTATTTTTTTATTTTTTTATTTTTTTGTGAGAATACCGATTTCCTTTTATACAATGGCGGTCATTGTGGTGCCGTTAAAAATGGATGCTGATCAGAAATCTTTTGTTAAATGGCACCAACGCTCCCCAGAGAGGCCGCGATGACGTAACGTGCAATCGAAAAATAAAGGACAAAGTAGAAGTGAACTCATTGATTGCAGGGATGGCAAAAAATCTCTCCTTAGTTTAGAGCAGGTCAAAATTGGGCGAATCGTTTTACATAATTCCTTTAAAGTGCTACTCTGACGAAAATCGCCCAAACTTGGATTCAGCTGAAAATTTTTTTTGAGCGATTTTTGTCATACATAACCTAAACTGTTTAAGGACGGGGGAGTTCACCACGCATTCTGTTCCAGGGGAGTAGGGCTTTCACTGGCTTTCACGCACAGCAAAAGTGAATGCCCCGGGTATCCCCCAATGAGGGGTCCTGGGGTTTCAAATGACTGATGCATGAGTAACTTGCCTTGTATTAAAGTGATATTTACTTGGTTATTTACTTAGCACATAAAATATATTCCCTACGTAATGATAAAGAAAGAAAAGAAAGCTTCTTAAGGACGTTCATGTGCATTGTTCGCGCGCATCCTTTCTACGCACGAATTTAGTGAGCGCGTGCTCAGCGTGATGACGTCATTCCAATGCTTTGATAAGCAAAATATTATAATAACGTCTTTAATCCGATTATAGCTCTAAAACAAAGTAAATCACCCCCATTTTTTATTTCTTTTTTTTTAAAGTACTCGGTATACCTAACTTTAGAGAGAGAAAAAATTACAAATCTGACAAAATGGGTTCAAAAGCGAAATTACATATTTTGTGTATAATTGGAATATAATTTCATCTAACGCGAAGACTTCAAGTCTACCGCACTTATAGCACAATAACATTTCATATTTCTAATTTTTAACAAAAATTTCAAATGCTAACTATAGTTATTTGGCTTTTTTTAGTCTTCTGTGAAATCTTATTTTGACTTATTTTTGACAGCCTTTCATGTTTAACTTGTTCGCGTGTTTTTACCATAGAAAGGGTGAACTTCGACCACGTATTCTGACGGCTAAACGAAGTCTGGGACCCCCATTAGTTTGTATTTGCTTATTTTACTTCTATTATGATGTTCTTCCATCGTGCAAAATTTTAAAAAAATCTGACGATAGGAACTTTTGCCCATGAACGTTCTTAATTAAATCAATAAACTTTTTCATTAATGCTTTAATGTGGCTCAATGGAGTTTTCTCGGAATGCTACCTTTCAATTTCAAATACGAAGAAGCAAACAATAAAGGGGAAATATTACGACAATCGTCCGAACTTTAATTCAGCTAAATCTTTACTGGAATACCCCTTAATTAAGGATCTAATAATCTCTATAGTTAAAGTTTTTGACCTATGTATCGGTGGAACGTGTTATATTTTTGCGAATTTTTAATGGCGTCTGTGACGACGCTGTTGAAAACTCGCTTTCGAATAATGGAATTTGAAAAGATTCGTACCAATTGACATTCCAAATTACTATTTTTACACAAGTGAATATAATAAATTGGGCACGCTCATTGGTCACAATTTACGTCTTATGCTGCTTTATTCACCTACAGGCCAATATAGCGCGCGCGCTCGCTCGTTCGTTTGTCGATTTGTGCCGCTTGCAGAGTTAAATAACAGCGTCTCGGTAAATATTCCCTGATATTCACTTCCCCTTCGGCGAATAATAGTTAAATATTGGGTTGATTAAAATTCGCTGTGAGCCGTTAGTTTTAAACTATTTCGTTATGATAACTAACATGCTCCTAAATTCAAAACTACTACTACGTTTTTTTGTTGTGTATTTTGAACTCGAGGCAAAGTTGGATAAATAAAATAAATAAATAAATGGACAGTTTCTGAGCGCAGCGCGTTTATACTAACCAGCTGAGTTGACTGCATTTCCCTGAAAGGAATTATGGGTCAACTGTTTGAATACAATGTAGATTTTGGAATTTCGCATGATGAGTTCGACTAGCACTGATTTACAATCGATTTGAAGATTGAAGAATTCATATTTCATGGGTTCTCTTGGCAGAATCATGGAGCATGCTAATCAAAATCACGAGGAGCTTAAAAAAACTCAGGATTTTGGTCCGTACTCTGCTGTTGTGGGACAACTTGTTGCCCAGGTTAACAGTATCCGAAGTAAGCCGAAACTCTTACTGTAGTCTAACAGCAAACTTTAATCGACCCAATATTTTGAAATATCAAAATTACAACAAACGGTTTTGTGTAATAAATAATAGTTTTGATTTTAGCTTTCTGATGACGTCATGTGAATACTATCTACGGCCTTTATTAGAAATACTGCGCTGCAAAACGTGCTGGTTTGGAAACTACTAAGACTGAATAAGTTAATGATAAAATCATAAAACTAACAATTATAAAAACTATAAACAATGATCAATAAACAATAATAATTATAATCAATAAACTATTCGCATTTAGTAAAAATAAACAGGTGATTATTGAAAATCTCGCGCGCTGAATGGTCGCGAAATTGATTTTTGTAATTCTTTGTTATATGGACTTCCCAAAGGCTCTCTCAAAAAGCTGCAGCATGTCCAAAATGCTGCTGCAAGACTTGTAACCTTTTCTCAAAAGCAAGATCATGTTACCCCAATCTTGTACAACCAACACTGGCTGCCAGTGGAACAACGAATTGTTTTTAAGATTATTTTACTTAACTTCAAGGCCTTACACAACCTAGCGCCCATATATCTATGTGACTTGGTTGAACCCTATGTTCCCTCTCTTATAATCTAAAATCCTATGGCAAAAGGAGTTTTTCATATGCAGCCCCTGAACTATGGAAAGCCGTTGCACCTACTCATCTTGCCACTCAATTTCAACTTTTAACAGTAATGTAAAGAAATGGCTTTTTTAGGAAAACCTTTGATTAATTTCTCTTTTCTAAGTAATTGACAATGTTTTTATCTAGTAAAATTATTAAAGTTATTATTAATCACTTTTATACTTGTATCAAAAAGGAAAAAAATGTATAAAAAATGTTATCCATTTATATTTTATAGTATTGTAGGCTTAACTTTTAATATATATATATATATATATATATGTATTTCTTATTTTTAATCCTTTTAAAATTATAACTTTCTCCTAATGATCCTTTTAAATTATCCATTTTTATATAACATATATTTGTAAAGCGCTGTTAAACCTTGGGGAACTGGCGTTCAATAAATCGTAATCATCAGTATTATAACCCTCACGCGACTGAGACAAACGAATAAGTATTATTTATTACAATTCCAAGATGAATCCTATTTTTATTGCTTACGTACATTTATCTTTAGGTCAGCTTCAGTCATGACCGAGAAAGGTAAGACTAGTTACGTAGGAAGACTGAAAGACGATATCAAGAGATTGAAAGTAAAGGCAAAAAAATTAGAAGAAAAACTGGAAGACCATGAAGAAAATTGCCAAACGAAAATCCATGCTCTGGAAAAATTAAAAAAAAAGACTTAAAAAAGAAATAACAAGACTTGAAAAAAAAAATAAAAGAGATGAAGATAGAAATGGGGGACTTAAAAGAGAGCAACACATTCCTTGAAGAAGAAGTCAATGAAGCCAAGGGGGAAATCGGAGAGTTGAAGACAAAGTTAGGAAACTTACATGAAAAAATCAAGAAGTTTGAGCTTTCTGAAGATGAGTTGGTTATTCGGCAACTCTGTTCAAGCGTTCAGCAAAACCTCTTGAGGATTGTGCTGCAAGAAAATTTCAACGAAATTCAGAACAAAAAAACTGGGTATATGGAAGAATACATTTCATCACAAATTAAAGACAAAGGCGAACAAAAAAGAGCAAGGTCAAGATGGAAAGAGTTAAAAAAAGAGGTTCACTGGAACGAATTTTTGATAAAACAGCTAAAACCGGTTAAAACAAATGGGAACGAAACTGCTCATCCAACTTTGACAAAAGTGGTCATAGATGCTGCGAAAAGCAAATTGGAAACGAGGGAGAAGTTAGGACCGGAAATGGTCAAGGCAGTAGACCAACTCAAAGATATATGGGAAAAAACAAACCAAAAGCTACCGCAAGGGTAAGCATTTCTTGAAACCCAAAGTAAAACATCATATGCAGGTTTTTATAGGTTGACGTATTAATGTTTATAAACATTGTTATAAAATGTTTTAAATGTGCCAACCATTATAATTACTGATCTTATCAAAATCCATTGTTTTCAGTCTGCATTATCCCAACGAATGCATAGAGGAAAATCAGACATATTTAGTTCATTCCTTATTGGCTTTGTTTCTATGATAAACAAGCTAGAAAGAAAACAATTGGATTTTGATAAGAACAACAATTATACTAGATAATCACTTCGTCACGCAGCATTCGTAGGTATAATGCAGGCAGCTTCGGGCTACGCCCTCAGTAATTATCTATTAATTAACAATAGTTTTTGTCACTTATTAATCAACATTATCCAACAGTTGTCTAATAGGCAATTTAAATGGCAATCAGCCAAAAGAAATTTCGTCACACAAGCGCAAAAATTAATTTAGCTCCAATATTGCAGATTTTTGAAATTCTGTTCGCGGAAAATTATTAGTAATTTGGTTTGGTTTTTGCGATTCCATAAAAATACCAGAAGAAGTACTCAGGCCTTTAATTCCTTGTAGTATTCTTGAAAAAAGGCAGAAATGTACTTAGTTGTGATACAAGAGTTACACGAGGAAAACTAATATTGCCGAGTTTCATATCGTGGAAGGACTGGGTCGAAACCGGACCGTGAAAAAGATGTCACATCGGCCACTTGCATTTTTCACGGTTACTAAAAATAGATATCGCAAAGCTTTGTGGGATCCAAATGCGGACAAACATTGCAAATCGAGGCTTCTATTACATGAAAAAGAAGAATATCAGTCCAAAAAAACATAGTTCTTCCATGAATTGAAAAAAAAAATTACTCGATTCTCGATTCTGATTCTGATTTATCGTTTTATTTGTGTTTCTTTACTGGCACCTGTACGTTTATTATGTTGTTCATCGAGCCTATGGATTCTTGGAGTCATTTTGGATGTTTTACTACAACTTCTGCTGTGATACCTACATCAGTACTGGATCATCGATACTCCCATTGTTATTCTTCTTCATACATGAAGGCAATCAACCAGTTTATTTCCCAGCACAAGCTGCTACCAAGACTTTCATCTGAGGTTTACACATCTATCAAGAACCTTATTATTCAATGAAATCGACGTGGTTCTGGAAAAAAGCTGATTTCTTCAGTCTCAGTGATTCCTACGCGGATTTCTAATGATGAATATAATTATTATTCAAGAACAGACTTGAACTTTCGTTTTGCTAATTTCAACAATTTAACTTTTGTGTCTTGTCATGATGATAAACAGACGATTCCAGTGAGGATTACTATTCATCACCAATACTCTCGGGAGATTACACCTGTTGTTAATGCAAATAGTTTCTCTATGCTTACACGTTCCACAGCTCCTGAATTCAAGCGTAACTCTTTGGAACTTTGCTTACTTAACTCAAGATCTGTCAGAAACAAAGCGTTGCTGATTAATGATTTTGTAAATGACTGTACCATCGATATCATGGCTATAACTGAAACATGGCTCAATTCTGCTGGAAATGAAGCAAGTATTGCTGAGCTTTGCCCTGAAGGATTCCAGTTTATACACTCTCCTAGAGAGAACAATATGCGTGGTGGAGGTGTTGGCCTTCTTTATAGGGACAATCTTCAAATTAAAAAGGAACTTTGTCACTCATTTTCATCATTCGAATGCCTTGAAATTTTATTAACTAATTTAACTAAGGTCAGGATTTTTGTCATCTATCGTCCACCGCCTTCACAAGTTAACGGCTTGTCAGTTTCGGCATTTCTTGAAGAATTTTCTGATTTTTTGGAGCAAGTTGTAATTTTTCCTGAAACCATACTCCTTCTGGGAGACTTCAATTTCCATGTTAATGATGTCAATGATCCTTCAGCAAGGAGGTTTCTGGACCTTCTGGACTCTTTCGACCTTAAACAGCATGTTCTTTGTTCTACTTTCCATAGTGGTCATACTCTTGATCTGATGATTACTCGCTCTGATGATTCTTTACTATCTGACATTCACATGTCCGATATAATCATTTCTGACCATTGTCCTGTTCTTTGTCACTTAGATCTTGTCAAGCCTCTTAACAAAACAAAAGTTATTTCTTTTCGTAATTTGAAATCTATCTGTCTTGAATCATTTAGGTGCGAAATTAGTGGTGCTTTTGCTCATGTTGACAATTCTGATCTGTCTAAGCTGGTATCTCATTATCATGATGCACTTTCCTCTGCGATTGATTCTCATGCTCCGCTTAAGCGTAAGGCCATTACTGTCCGAACTAAAAAAGCGCCCTGGTACAACCATGAAATTGACTCTCAGAAAAAGTTGAGGCGAAGGTATGAACGTCGTTGGAGAGCGACAGGACTTGCTTCAGACAAAGTACTATTTTCTAGGCAATGCGCTGTTGTTAACAAGATGCTGTTTTCTTCTAAACAGCAGTTTTTCAGTAGTGTTATCGCCGATAATGGAAATGACCAACGTGCTCTTTTTAAGATTGTGCCCGGGCTACTCCAGCCTAAACAAAGCTTACAGTATCCTCCTAGTTCTGACGACACCTGTCTGGCAAATTCTTTCATCCAGTTCTTTTCTAATAAGATTGAGCGCATCAGACAGGACATTTTTAAAATTCTTCCTGTTCAGCATCGACTCCAACCAGATCCTGTTAATTGTTCTTCTGTTTTTCAAAATTTCGACACTCTAGGCTATGACGAGGTTTCACATTTAGTTGGGTCCACAGCTAAGTCATGTAGCCTAGATCCTATTCCTGCTTCTCTTCTTATGGAATGTCTTGATCTTTTAATTCCAGTGTTTATAAATATTATTAATCTATCTCTCTCCCAGGGCGTATTTCCTGATTCTCTCAAGATTGCTAAACTGACACCTATTCTTAAAAAACCGAATGCTGACTTTGAAGTTTTTTCTAATTTTCGACCTGTTTCTAATCTACCATTTATCTCTAAACTAATTGAAAAGGCTGTTGCTCATCAGTTGAATGATTATTTAAGTAAATTTAGAAAACTCATTAATAATTCATGAAGAAAACACAATAGAAATCATGACCATGAAGGTGATTTTATATCTGATAAAGATTCGTCTTCATTTGCATGAACTTTAACTTGGATTTTCTCTATCAAACTTGGTTCATTTCGTAAAAAAATCGGTACACAATGAGAACAAACATCATAAGTTTTCTAAGCCGTTTAATAATCTCGCAGATCGTGGTTTATCGGGTCTAAAACCACTCGGCTGCGCCTCGTGTTTTATACCCGATAAAACACTCCTGCTCGTTTATTAAACATTACATAATCTGCACGATCCACTTCAGTCGGCTTACAAAGCCATGCATAGTACTGAGACAGCTTTGGTTCTAATTCATAACGACATCCTTCAATCTATTGATGCTGGTAACTGTGTCATCCTTATTTTTCTTGATATGTCAGCTGCTTTTGATACTGTCGTTCATGATACTTTACTGGATAGACTTGCTAATCGGTTTGGTATTGGTGATGTTGTTTTAAGCTGGTTTAGATCCTACCTGTCTAATAGGAAGCAATTTGTAGGTATTAATGAATGTTCATCTTCCCTTTGCAATCTTGATGTTGGGGTACCGCAAGGCTCTGTACTAGGCCCGGTTCTTTACTTGCTTTACACATCTCCACTGGCAGATATTCTTAAGCGACATAATCTCAGTTATCATTTTTACGCCGATGATTCTCAGCTTTATTTATCTTTTAAAGGCAATGATCAGTTTGCTCAATCTAGGCAATCTTTAGAAGAGTGTCTATCTGATATTTCTGAATGGATGCTTGTTAATGGACTGAAGTTAAACCACGATAAAACGGAGCTGATGTGTATCCACTCTAGGTTTCAAGACTGTCCTTTGTTGACTGAGATTCAAGTCTGCGGGAACATTTATTTTATTGGTTAGCATTATGGCGGGCGGCATGTTCCTGACTTGCTCTCGTAAAATTATGATTTTTATGGTCATATATTTGCTTATGACCCAGCTCAAACCACATTTTCGAGCTAATAACTATCTTGGTCACATTCTTGTTGGATCTAACTTAGATGTGAGGCCGATTTACAATAGAAATTCTGGCCCAAGACATGTGTACTCGAAACTAGACAAGTTGCCTTCGTCATGCAAATTACTAAAGCTGCTCAATTTGACCGAGTCATCTCTACTGGCTTTATCGTTTATCTTATTGGCTGGTGATATAAATCCTCAACCTGGTCCTGGCAATGTTTCTGGCGTACCAACTCTTAATTTCAAAGCTAGAGGGCTTTCGGTTATTCATTTGAATGTTCGAAGCCTTCTCGGAAAGATGGATCAATTAAAATTACTGATGTGTGATTCCAAAGGCGCGGATATTATAACGTTATCTGAAACCTGGCTAAATAAAAACATAGATGACAGTGAAGTGGAGTTACCAGGATATTCTATTATTCGAAGGGATCGCAGTGAAAGAACTGGAGGTGGAGTAACTATTTATATTCGTGAGGGTTTGATATTTACTGAGAGAAAAGACCTTCTTAATAACAACGAGGCAATCTGGATACAAGTGAATCGGACTCGCTGTAAGCCTTTAATTGTTGGTTGCATTTACCGACCCCCAAGTCAACAAGTGGATAAATTTCTTGAAGATTTTAATAATTCTTTGGACGGAATTGAATCCCACTTTAACAAAATTATACTTGGCGATTTCAACATTGATTATTCAAGTAAAAAGAAAAGAAATGTAAATCAGTCAGATAGACGAAAACTCAAGGGAATAGTAGATCTTCACGATCTTAAACAAATAATTGACTCTCCAACACGCATCACTGAAAATTCTGAAAGTCAAATTGATTTAATATTCACTGACAATGCTCACAAAATTGTTGATTCTGGAGTAAAGGATTTTGGTATCAGTGATCACTCAATGGTGCATTGTGTTTTCAAAAGTGGTCTTATACAGGTTCCGCCAAAAACACTTGAATACCGAAGTTTTAAGTCATACAACAAATCATCTTTCAGACAAGATCTCAATAATGTCCCATGGCACGTTGTTCTTAATAACCCTGAAGACTTAGAAGGCTGTGTTCAAACTTGGAACAAATTATTTCTAGAAGTTGCGGAAGAGCATGCGCCAACTAAAACACGTAGAGTAAGAGGATCTCGGACTCCTTGGATGACTTCTGAAATTGCAACCTTGATGAGAAATCGCAATTACCATCTCAAAAAGGCTAAAGGTAAAAAAACTAATTCTCATTGGACAAAATATCGTGCTTTAAGAAATAAGGTCCAACGTAAAATCAAAAAGTCTAAATCGGAGTATTACTGCAATCTTATTAAAGACTCTCGAAATAATTCTAGTGATCTATGGAAATCTATCAAGGAAGTCATACCTGGAAGTAATTCACACAAACACAATATAACCAGCTTAATATCAGATGGGATTACTCATACCAACCCTACATCAATGTCATCAATCTTCAACAAGTTTTTTGCAACTATCGGCTTAAAGCTTGCTGAGAAATTCTCAATGAGGAACACTTTGACAGCTAATGGCGTTAAACAAGCCTCCAGCATTTTTGAATTTCAAGCGATCAATTATGAGTCTGTTGTAAAAATGATAAATGAACTTAAACCTAACAAAGCAGTTGGTTTAGACAAAATAAGTTCTCGTTTGTTAAAGGATGCTGCTGATATTATTGCACCAAGTCTCACATCGTTATTTAACATCTCCATAGACACTGGCTGTTTTCCGTCTACATGGAAATTGGCAAAGGTATCTCCTCTTTTTAAAAAGGGTAGTAAGCAAGATCCTTCTAATTATAGACCGATATCGGTACTGCCCACTATTAGCAAACTTTTAGAGAAAGTCGTACACATGCAACTTTACTCTTATCTCCGTAATAATAACCTGCTTTCTCAAAAACAATTTGGCTTCAGACTAAACTCTTCTACTGTCACTGCTTCGGCTATGTTTACAGACAAAATTCTCTCATCCATGGATAAAGGAAAGCTTACTGGTGCTGTGTTTATTGACTTGACTAAGGCCTTTGACACGATAAATCATTCTATCCTACTATCTAAGTTATGCAGTCTTGGTGTTCTGAATACTTCTCCTGCTTACAACTGGTTTGAATCCTACCTATCCAATAGATGCCAAGTGACGGTCTGCAATGACACAAAATCTGGTCCAGAATTAGTCCAAATTGGTGTACCTCAGGGCTCCATTTTGGGTCCCTTACTGTTTTCGTTGTATATCAATGATTTACCAGATCACTTGGAACACTGTGACGTAACTCTTTACGCAGATGATACTGTTCTCTTCATTTCTGATAAATCTCTGCACAATATCAAGTCCTACATGAACTCAGACTTGGAAAAACTGAACAAATGGCTAAAGTTAAATCACTTGACACTTAGTACAAGTAAATCTAAGTTTATGATCATTGGTAGCAGTCAACGACTGATTAAGATAGACTCTATTACATTTAATATTGATAATACAGACCTTGATGAAGTTACTTCATTTAAGTATTTAGGTATTGTTATCAACAGTCGCTTAAATTGGCAAGATCATGTTGATCAAATGTTCTCCAAGATAAATAAGAAGCTAGGTCTACTTAAACGTATTCGTTATTGTCTACCTTTAGATGCTAGATTGCTGTATTTTAACAGCTATGTATTACCATTATTTGATTACGCAGACATTGTATGGGGTGATAGGGGCAATTCCACTCTAATGTTGCAGCTTCAAACTTTACACAACAAAGCTGCAAAAATAATTCTAGACTTACCTATGAGATCATCTTCTAATGAGGCCCTGAATAAACTGAAATGGAAAACTCTTGCAAGACGTAGGGCCGAGCATAGGGCAACTTTTCTTTATAAATGTTTAAATGATTTATTTTCACATCGTTTTAACTTAGTATTTAATAAAGACATACACAATTATAACACTAGATCTAAGAACAATATCCGTAAGAGTGCTTCTACTAGAAACTGGGGTCACTGGACATCGACAAATTTTGCCTCAAACGACTGGAATGAATTAGACTTATCAATTAGACAAAGCCCATCATTAGCTAGTTTTAAAAGAGCTTTAAGAAATTTAAATAGTTTTTAATATCGACACTAATAATTTTTAATTAATCCTATTCATATCTCATATATAATATCTATTTTTAATATTTGACTATTTGATATGCGGACACTGAATGTGTGCAACACTCTGCTCTATTGCTACTGAGCACTGTAAAGTTCAGTGGTAATATGCCTAGCTTCTGTGTTGCACACATTTAGTGTCTGCATTCTAACATTGTCATTATTTGTAAATTTACATTTTTGTTATTTTTTATATATTTATATTTTAGTCTTCATTTTTCTTTTTTGTTATATATTTATTTTAGAGGTCTCTCTTGTAAATCACCTTATGGTGACAGCGATAACCTCAATAAAGATTATTTATTATTATTATTATTATTATTAACATAATTGTCCCTTGTTTATCAGCTGTTAATCTTGGAGTGGTTTTTGATGACCGTATGATTGGTGAACTCCAAGTTAGCAATATCTGTAAATCCTCCTACTTCCACCTAAGGAATCTGTCTGCTATTCGTAAATATTTAACCGTTGATTCTGCTCAGACAGTTATTCATGCTTTTATTTCTTCTAAACTTGACTATTGCAATGCTCTCTTGTATGGATTACCTAAATATCTTGTTGAGAGGTTGCAAAGAATACAGAACTCTGCAGCTCGTATTGTCACCTTCACTAAGAAATTCGATCATATCACTCCTGTGCTGGTTGATCTTCACTGGTTACCTGTTCACTAGCGAGTCATTTTTAAGCTGCTGCTGTTAACTTACAAGGCCTTGAATGGCCTTGCTCCTTCATATTTGTCTGATCTTTTGACCTATCGCTCCTCCAGTTATTCTCTACGCTCTGTCTCTAATAAACTCCTCGTTGAGCCTAAAGCTAGGCTTAATACTTATGGTTTCAGATCCTTCTCCTTTTCTGCTCCAAGACTGTGGAATAGGCTTCCCTTAGAGATTCGTTTAAGTTCAACAGTTGCTAGTTTTAAAAATAGACTTAAGACACATTTCTTTTCTCTTTTTCTTAATAATAAGGAGTATATTTAAAGACTACTTGACTTAGATTTGTTTTATATATTGCAATTATTAATTAGTTTTATCTTTTAAATATTTACATTTTATTCATAATCAATAGGTAAGCATTTTGTAACTATTGTAAATATTCTATTGTAATTTTTTGTGAAGCGCCTTGGACAATTTTGGAGATGAGCGCTATATAAAAAAATTATATAATATTATTATTATTAGACAAGAGGAGTACAATTGAATCTCAAATTGTACTCTGTAGAGTCACAATTACGTTGCTCAATTTTTTGAGTGTATTATAAACAAAAAATCGTACAATCTTCTCGTACAATTCGGAATTTATAGATTCTCGTGATGTTTTGAAAGTTTTCATTTAAATTGAATTCGATCTCCTAAAGGCACGTCCAATTTTGAAAACTTTTAAAACATCACTCGTACCTATAAATTCCGAATTGTACTCGAGATCGTGCGATTTCCTATACAAATCATGGAACTACAACATCGCCTTTTTTATCTCTTACAGTACAAGCGCCACAGAGGGCCAAGATCCATGGGGAGATTCTTTCAGTTCCGAGAAAGCTAGTGGAGCGCCACTGTTATTTTTTAGGAGTTGATATAACTCCAAAAGTGGAGTAGAAAAAAAAGGTACAGGATAACTCTTTTTTTGGAGTAACTTTAACTCCACTGATTTAACTCCCTTCCAAGAGTAACGTTTACTCCCATGAAAGAGTGACTTCTACTCTACATGGGAGTTGTTTTGAATCCCCTAACAGAGTCAAATTTATCCTTTCGGAATTGTTATAACCCCCTGTTTGTCACCTTTCAAAGGAGTAAAATTTACACCTTTTCAGGAGTAGATTTTTTCTTGCTTATTAAGCTTCATCAATTCTCACTGTACATTGAAGAATAATAACACAAATGACTACAAAACTACATTTGGTTTAAAAAAAATATTTATTACATATAGTAATTTACTAACAATACAGCAATATAGTTACAACCAGTAATGCCGAATTGATAAGTATATTTAATAACAACATTTTATGTCGCCTGCGTTCACTGCATGACATAATCTCTACTCATACTTCTTCATTTTTCAGTTACAGTCAAACCAGCTAACGTTCCTATCAAGGCTAGAAGATTCAGTTAATTATTCAGAATCTGATATCGAGTTTGTTTTGAAACTTGTATTTAATAATACGTGCTCAGATAAAAATCGTTTTATGTCTTCACAGATGTGTGCAAAACCAAAATTATTTCACTGTTGTATAGCTACCAACTCAAACCCATCTGTGTGGTGTGATACTTTGAGTTAATGCCGGAATCGAAGATCATTGCAACCGCCAATACAAGTTTCAAAAAAATTGAAATTCAGATTTCTGTCTACATCGTTAATGAGCATGTTTGGCGCCATCGAGTGCCATCGACAAACATGCTCATTAACAATCCTCTTAAATCTTTTCATTCTTTAGCCATCGGTCCCTTTTTTTCAATGTTCCTGCTGTGTGGTATATATTTTTCTACCGTATATATCAGTATTTCTTGAAGGAATACAAATCTTGGAAGACAGTTTCGTTTCGAATTTACCTCATCGTCAACAAGCTTGGTGAGGTGCGAGCCTCGTGCTTTACTCCGGCAAAAACCAAAGCATCATACGATTCAGCACCCATAACCTATGAGAGGACAAAAAAGCTATTATTAATGATTTATCATACTCAACAATACACAAGGATGCTTAAGCTTAAATAAGACCATCGCTTTGCAGTTACAGAACACCGAAAGCTTTCAATTTCTTATCAGTATTAACACAACAAACTTATAAGTTTAAACTTTCTGATCTAAATAATACGAAAAAAATAGTAATTTACCTGCACAATATATTGAATCCTTCGAAAGTAAGTCATCCATTACCACAAAAGTTACTCTTGAAATAAGAATTCAATGGGTTTTAGGCTGGTTTTTAACTTCAAAACCCCGAGAAAAGCACTTTCCATCTCCAAGCTTCAGGACGTTGTTGCAGGAAATAGTGATACTCTATACAAGGTCATAGTCCAAAAACATTCCTGGCATTGCCGATGTAAGATCCACCAATCACGATCAAGAAAATTTGATACATGTCATGTAATGTGCACGTGGTCTAACGAGTCCAACCTTCACGTCCTGTGTGGTATAGATTTTCTGCGAAGACCTACAAAAATGTTCTCTTTTACAGAAACATCTGATTCGCAAGCACATCATCGCGAAAGATACACAACAACACGATTCATAAAATGACGACCCTGGAAGTGTTTGAGTGCTCTAGTGCAAGTGAAGTTGATCTGACAAGCGAGGAGCGCCAAGAACTTTACTGCATCGGTCCGATCGGGCAGAGAATGGACAATTTGACCCACAAAAAAAAGCCGAAAACTGAATGAAAACGGCATATGCTTTTTCCCTTGTGAAACTTAAAGAAAGGAGTCGAGTGCTACAGGCAATTATAGATTTGTATACGATACGTCAGAGTTAAAATTACTCTAGGGTCGTATTAACGAAAGGAGTTGAAACAACTCCCGTCAATCTTACTCCAAAAATAGAGTCAAACTTACTCTGGTTGTTTCCGTCAAACATGAATTAAAAACAGCATGGTTTATCTTTTTTATCTAAAAATAGGCTTAAATCTACTCCATTATTGATAATGTACTCTTCATAGTAATGTTCAACTGTTCGTCATTTCCAAAGAGTTAAATTTACTCTTGGAGGAATACAAATTACTCTTGGAAGCGTTAAAATTACTCTCATTGTAGAGTAGATTTAACTCTTTCAAGTTACTCCACTCTGTAGAGTAACAGTAATGATGAAAAGGTAAATTAATTAAATTAAATTAAATTAAATTATTAAATTACTAGCTCACACTAGTTTTTAGCTAGTTATATCTTTCTGTAGAGTAACTTTAACTCTTTTGGTAGAGTTATCAACTCCTGAAAAATAACAGTGAGTACAATCTCTTTCGCGGCCCAGCATTTACGACGAATTTGAGACTTTTTATTACTGGGGTTTTTAGGTAAGCTCATTTTTTAACCTCACAAAAGGTATTTCGTTTTTAGGAATGATATTTCTAATTCTGTTATGATATCTTAATATGCCTGTTAACATTATTTTGTACCTGATGATATTTCTCTTTCAAATGCATATCAGAGTTCATAAACAGGAGGGAGGGGGCGTCTCTATTGTTTCCAGCCTTGAGTTTCAGAACAGTGGTTTCTTTTGTCTTATCCTATCATATATACACTCCTTTCTACCACTTCTTTCTCTTTTACTCCGACGAAGGACTAGCGTCCGAAACGTCAGTAAGTTTTTTCATCTTTTCACGGTGTATAATTTACCTTTTCATCATTACTGTTTCATTAGAAACACCGACGCAGCTCACACTAGTTTTTAGCTAGTTATATCTTTTCAGAACAGTGTTGTTTTCATTCGTGACTCGTCACATAGCAACTGCTGTATTACTTCGGGGTTTTTGTTGTGGCTAATACGACTAAACCTCCATAGCAGTTGGAAAATGGACCAAAATGAGGCGAAGTTGCAGACTGAAAATGCTTTTAAAAGCTAAATACGCCCCCTATGTAGTAGATAGTTTTATAGTCTTGTGCAATCTACTTTGTATTTTCACCTATCCATGCATGTGCTGATATTTGTTTTTATTTATCGCGGGACGTTTCGATGATCCGCGAGTAGTATAGGCCGCATGGCACGACCCCGGTTTTCGTGGTGGATTTACTAATTTCTGCGGTGGATTCGAGTATATTTGCGGAGGATTTAATTATGTTCTAATACGTCACGCATTACGTGTATCATATGCGGTGGATTTAATTATTTTTATTACTTATTACCATAAAATGACGGGTAAGTATTGTGAAGTTGCCATGACGACCAATTGACGCCATGAGTTTATTGTTTGACAAGTTTGGACAAGTCTTTTGTTTACCAATCCAATTTATAGAGCGCGGGGATTTTGAATTTTTAACTCCAAAACTCAACCAACCAACCAAGCAGGCAAGACCTAAAAATTTACTTTTGAGAAACGCAATGGCTACGTTATTCCAGTTAGGCTCTCGAGGATATTACGCTACCGTCAATGAATTCAAAAGACTAATGAAAATAAATGTTTTTTGAAACAATATTATGTGTTGAGCAAATTCATGATAACATCCTTCCATAATTCTTTTAAAAGCAAACACCAAAGTTCAGCAATCAACCAAGTGTAAATCTTCCAAACTCATCAAACTCAAGAAATACTTCGAGTATTTGCTGACTTTTGTATCCAACACAATGCACTTAATGACTCATAAACGACAAACAAGAAGACCTACTAAGTTCTTCCTAATTATGCAAAAATCAGCTGAAAATGATTAGTTCTGTTATCTTGTTCTTTATTATATAAACAGCAATCGTTCTATTTCATACTGGACCATAGTACAATGATTCTGAGTTCCCTTGGCATTCAAGCTTATTAATGCTGTCATATCTCTTTCCTTCAATCATTTTTGTCACGTGATAAATAAGACACGGCATCAAAACAATTTTATGAATGCACAAATCTACAGGAATCCCATATCCGATTTAGTTATTGAAAAACACAGGAAGCCCATGGCCAATTCGTATTTCCACAGGCAGCCCATCCGATTTAGTTATTGAAAACACAGGAAGCTCATGGCAAAGACCATTTGAAATACCGAAATTAATAACTGATTACATAATAATTTTATATTTGCATATTTTTTCTATGATTGAGAGTTGATGAGAGGTCGATGAGAAGTCGATGTAAGATTACCTCATCTCCTCCTGCTATCAGGCTATCAATAGCTTAGCTTCTTGGCTATTTACAATAGCTATTAACCCCTCCTCTCCTCCTCTCCTCCTCCTCCTCCTCCTCCTTTCCTCCTCCCCCTCCTCTCCTCTAATCCTCCTCTCCTTCTCCTTTTCCTACTCCTTCTCTGGATGAAATAATAAACTAGAACTATGAGTGAATGAAATTTTATAGCGTGTAGCCGGGTAGCTAAGCTATTGTTAGCCGGATACTTTGATAGCTAATAGTTCTAGCTTATTATTTCATCCAGAGAAGGAGTAGGAAAAGGAGGAGGAGAGGAGGATTAGAGGAGAGGAGGATTAGAGGAGAGTAGGAGGAGGAGGAGAGGAGGAGGAGGAGGAGGAGAGGAGGAAGAGAGGAAGAGAGGAGGAGAGGAGGAGAGGAGGAGAGGAGGAGAGGAGGAGAGGAGGAGAGGAACTGAACTGAACTGAACTGTTCTTTATTTATACACGGGATTCCTTCAAATTATCACATTGTTTTACAAGGGAGCCGTGATTTAAAAATGATAGTTCAGTGTAGAATTAAAATGATCTAGAATATAGTATAAATAGAAATGTATATATATATATATAGCTATTGTATAAATAATAAAATACATACAGAAAAAATTATAGACCATTGACAGACACGTCAATATTTTTAGTTTGGATTTAAAGTCGTTAATAGATTTGGCTTCTCTGAGATTTTTAGGTAAAGAGTTCCATAGTTTAGCACCTCTATACTTAAAAGGAGGAGAGGAAGAGGAGGAGGAGAGGAGGAGAGGAGGGGTTAATAGCTATTGTAATAGCCAAGAAGCTAAGCTATTTATTTATTTTCCTGCCGCCGGTGGTCACGCAACGCTTTCGCGGTTTTGTGTAGATGACCGTCACTACACCTAGAATTCATGATTTGTGAAGCGGTAGGGAGTAAATGCTGCTCTTTCTTCAGAAAAATCCCTCAAATTGGCTAAGTATTGATGTCTCAAACGGCTTATAAAAGATTTGAAAAATATTATTTTAATTTTGGCAGTCATACTTGCTAATTTATGCAAAAACGATCCTTTCTGAAACAACGTATTTACGCATATTTGGTCGATCGTAGAAGCTTAAAAACACATTTACCTAAGAATTTTTTTCACAGTCTTGAAAAATATCATCTTGATATCACATACAGTGAAAATCTCGCTTTTCCGTTGTATCGGCCATGGTCAAATTCTCACTTGTTTTGAGGGTACTTTTTTTTAAGCTCACGAAAACTGTGGTCTTGCAAATAATTCTTCCAGAAATTCTTCGTTACAGCTACATGTCTGAAAATCATCGTGAGGCATATAGAGATACCATATTTGAAGTTTATTAGGTTAGGAAGGTCAAGTATTGATTGTATTTCCAGGGCTGTCAACCCCCAAGATATTCAAATCTGGAGAATTGATAGGGTAGGGACATGACGTCACAGCGCGTCAAAAAGCGCGCGAAAAGAGGTCTTTCGCTTTGTAACATTTGATGTGATTGGTTTATTTCTGACCAATCAGATTATCGCTTATATTACAATGACCTGCTTGCAAGAACAGTTCACGAGGAACGTTCTGATTTTGTTAGCGATATAAAATAACACAAACAACATGAAATAATTGGAATTTTATGGTTGTGAAAGTCTAGTCTCACAAGACAAGAAATGGTCAGCTTCGGGGATTATCCGGGAGATTTGATACTCTAATCTGGAGACCGGGAGACACGGTCCAAAATCTGGAGACTCCCGGTTTATCCGGGAGAGTTGACAGCCCTGTATTTCGCACACGAGATCGGTGATTTATCTCAATTTCAGAGTCGTCAAATTAGCATATTTGCCTATCTGCATAAAAATTCAAATTTCTCCCGAACAAAAATATTTTTTCAAAACTAAGTGCACAGGGATTAATATCATATGATAGGGTATCTAACTCAAAGTATGAACAAAATCGATTTTTTTGACTGTTGCCAACTTATGTCTGATTTTTGCTGACAGCCGCTCTTAATAATTATAACACAGTTGTTGAACTGAATAAAAGTTTTACCGTCATCTTTGATCTTAGACTTTTTCATCTTTGGCTCTTCTTGCTCTCTCTCTTCCTCCGTCAATCTTTTGAGGTGCGTTGCAAGCTTGAGATACGCTCGTCCAATTCTCCATCTGATAGTGGTTTTTCAAATCCTGAAGCACTTGATTCAGTCGTATCGCACTGTTTCTCTACCGTTGGTGAATGTATATCTTTTGAGGTGCTTTGCAAGCCAAACAACTCTTCAATATCCAGGTCGAAATCAGGCAGAGTTCCTAAAAAGCTGTTTGGGGTAATGAATAGCTCTTCTTCGCTGTCCGCCATCCTCTTTCAATGCTGCTAGAGGTTCAGAGAACACTGCGACTCATCGTGTTCTCTGAATGAAATGCATCAATTCTTAGAAACATTGCGTAAGCCGAAACCACCAAAACGGCGTGCAAACACTTTTCGAAAATAACAATGGACTGAATTTTCAAAACCATCATTGAAGAGTATATTGCCAAAATACAAGCGTGCACGTCTACTGAAAAAAAGCTAACAAAGACGCGGCTTTATTCAACACAATTCATCGAAAAGTGTAAGGATTACGGCATTGAACAATAAAACTGGGATATTTAACTACGCCAAAACCAATGCATCATATTATTTCAATCCAATTTCCTTATTTCTAATGCTTTGAAAATGTGTGACAGAATGGGAATGGGGACTCGTAATGAATCCGGCGAAAACCGAACATAAATAATACAAAATTATTTTGGTAAAACTCTCAGTTATCACGGTATTAACAGTATATTCTCTACTTTCACATCCCCATTAATGCCTTGCGTCTTTGGGGGGTAACCAATCAAAAAATGTCCCAAATTGAATGGTTTCTTAATTGAATTTATACTTTACCTGCTTTTATCTGTACAATACTGATTATCAGTTTATTCCAAGTTATTTTTGCGTGTACAGATCAATCAAGAGTTTTGGTCTTACAGAAAATGTATTGACTTACGAAAAAATGTTTAAAATTTACCTTAAACGTCTTCAAGCTCTATCTTTTTCTGTTTTTTTACTTCTTCATTTTATTTTTGGATACCAAACAAGGTATTGTCAACATTGTCTGATCAGCCATCAGCAAAATAAGGTGGGTTTTTACCCTCTGGTCACCCCCAAAAGACGCAAAAGGAAAGGTTTCGTGGAGGAATTTTTTTATTATTTTATTTTATTTTATTTATTTTTGATGACGTCTTGTGAAAGCCAACATCATCTTTCCTAGACATACTTTTGACTCAAAAGATCTGAAATATTTTTGACATTTTACAACTTTTAATTAAAAAATTTGTGGCAAAGAGTTTACTCCAATTTCTAGTCCACGCTTCGACGCCATCAGGCATATATGGCTCAAGAATGAAGATATCGATTGATGTCTTCCACTCTCTTGATAATGATGTCTGATGGCTTCGAAACGTCAAGACAATTGGCGTAAACTCGTTACCACAATTTTATACTATTTTTTTTAAAAGGCGAATTATTTAGTAGTTCGTATTTTATAACTTCTTAGGAAAAACAATTCGCCTGATTTTACCATCCTTGACATATTTGAACCCTCCACAAAAAGAGGAAAAATATATAAAATATTCTCCAACATTAATAGTTCAAATTGCTTATGATCCCCATCTCATATACACCTTATATTATCCAACAGGACGACGAATCTTAAACATCATTCGCCAGTGATGCTTCTAATAATATTGTTTAGAAGTAATTAATCGAAATAAGTCGAGGTGTTTGGCGATGGATTACATAACTTGCAATACACGGCACATCAACACGATCATTAATAAGTTTATAAACCTAACATGGGGTTGGTAATTTTCATTATTAAGAGCTCGCACAGGGAGTTCCACGACCAAACAGCTCCTCTTCTACTAGCAACCTTGAACCATCACATTTTATTTTCTCGATCCAGAGGGAAAATCTTGAAAAATTTTCAGTATATTCAGTGGGAATCTCTTTAAATGTAGTTTGCGCTGCAAAGTAAATTCAAACTCGAAATGCAAAGGTTTTGCTCCAAAGAAGTTATTATGGTGCAAGAATCCTGGACAACAAACTCTTCTAAATTAACTCTCAATTGTTCCCCCAAGTGTGATTGATGAAACTACAGCTTCGACTTTCATACCGAGAAATATTGAGATGTGAAGACAAGTTCCTAGAGGAAAGTAAGTTTGATTTTAGTTCAGTTTTTAATAAATGTTGTTACACTTTTATTTATATTCGATTTTTACGGAGCTTCATTGAAAAATACATCATTGAAATTTGGGACCTTGGATCATCGGTTTTTTCATGGCACGAAACCAGTAAATGTTAAAAAATTATATTTTCTATTAATAGTGGAGTTTTTTCTTACATTGCAAACTTAAACAAATCATTACTGAAGAGCTGGTTTACTTTTAGAACATTTTTCAGGATTTCATTTTTTTATATTTGATTTTTATGAGCTCCAATATATCACTGAAATTTGGACCTTGACAAGCGAAGTGGTTTTTCATGCACAAAATTGGTCAATGTTAAAATCAATATTTCTACCCTAATAGTGGAGTTTTCTCACTACTGAAGAGCTGCTTTTATATTATCTGGTTTATATTAAGTAAATTTATTTTTGGATAGTTATTTTAAAAGCCTGAATTTTTCTGTTTTAGGCTCTTATCAGAGGGACGGATTCTAAAGTGCAAAATCGCTGCACTGTGAAATGTAACGAGGGCATAATGGCGTTAGCGGGTTGCCTCTTATATGTTGCTGTTATGGACGTGCGACGATTGCTCATTCTTCTGCTGTCCCGTGTTTTGTCGTTCTTGTGAACAATAGATTTTTATTCTTCTGCA